>VYXC01002452.1:831873-1094171 GCA_013397175.1 Platysteira castanea | reverse complement strand
CCGTCTTGGCGGAGAAGGAGCAACCCACCTTTCAGTGCGTGATTTACGCCTGTCTGTAGTGGCGTCAAGAGATCCGTCTGATTCGGAAGTGAGTGCACGTCTGGTACAAATATATATGTGTGTGTGTGTGTGTACGCTTAGATACTTCTGTGATGAAATTAATTCGATCTGTAAGACGAGGAAAGTCTTTCCCTAGGTTCTTCTTTGCAGAGGGCATGTGTGGAGGTGAAGGAGAAGCCATAATTTTTTTTTTTTTTCGGGTTTACTTCGTAACAACCCTCCTTCCCCCATCAAAGAAAAAAAAAAAAGAAAGCTGCTGGTGTTTTCAGCAAGCTATTTGTGTGTCACTTTGCCCCACCCCGATGGTAAAGTCCCTTTTGCCCTAATCCATAGTCTGATCACACACTCGGCCCTTAATGGGGGTTTCAAAGCACTTTGAAAGAAGAGGAGATGGTTGGTGTGTGTGCGGTGGGAATGGGGGTGGGGGTGCCTTGCACAGGCTCCGGCCACAAAACAGAAATTCACGGGCAGAGGACTTCACTCCCTTAGGCTTCCCCTTTCCCCGGCCAGCGGCACACGGGTTTTTTCCACAGCACGCTAGAAGTCCCTCGCGTTTTAAACCTCCCCAAATGTGCCGAACGCGAAACCCGTCCCCCTCGCTCACCCTTTTGCCAAGCCCAGCTAAGAAAAGTTAGCAATCCTGGCACTTGAGCTCGGTGAGAGTGGACTTTGGCTCTTAGAAGTGGGGAATCGTGTTATCACACACATGCACACACAAAAAGGCAAATCTGCTTCTCTGCTCTTGGCGGATGCAAAGGGGAGAAGTACCACTAGGTCAGAGGAGGGAGAGACGTGCCCTCCAGTAGGGATTTTCAGGCAAATGCAGGTTTGCAAATAAATGTGCTGGTTCTTTGCAACCTGTCCTGTTAGCGGATCTATCAAGGGGAGAGAAAACGGGGAGCACCCCGCTCGGCCTGATGCTCCACTGAAAATGCTCCTGGGTCCCTCCGGGCTGGGGCGGAGCGGAACGAGCTGAAGGTCAGGCAATTTGCAGAATATGCGTAAAATAAGAGGAGCTTTTCCAGCGGCCGTCTTTGTGAAGTTGAATGGGTGCTTAGGGCAAGGCGAGAGGGGGTAATCTGCCTTTTGCCCAGCTGTCCCGGAGGTGTTGTCCGCACCGTCTGCAGGGCGCCTGGCACTTCCCGGGAGGGGAAGCTCCTTTAGCATCTCCTTGAGCGTGGGGGAGGGCAGGGGGGAAGAGTTAAAAGGAAACATGAGTTTGACTTTCTGATAAGGCGGCTGAAGCAGCCCCCTCCCACCTCCCAGCCCAGAGGATGTCTCCTGGTTATCTCCAGGTTGTCTGCACTCTCCGGCGGGCGAGGGGCCGTCGCCTCCCACCTGCTGCGCGCCCCCCGCCCGGGATGGAGTCGGAGGCGGGGAGGGAAGCGGAGACCGGAGGCTGCTTTTCCAGCTCCCACCTTGGCGTCTGAGGGGGGCTCCGCCACCGAGCCCGGGGTCGTCTGAAGCGCCTTCAGGTCAGGGTCAGCTTTGCTTTTGCAGTGGTTGTCATTTCTGGAGAGGCAGGGGTTGATCTGGCGTACCCTCTAGGCTGGCTGGGGCTGGTGGAAACCTGGACCTGTAGGGCAGATAAGGCTGCCAATTCCTCTCAAGGATTGAGAAAGCATTTTAATTTTTAGTATATTTTATCTCCAGATAGTTTCAGATGAGAGGAACATCTACTTAAACTGTTGATTGAAACTTTCGATTTGGCAGAGAATTTAATTTGTAAAAAAACCCATAAGTAATGCTTCAAGCCAAGTTTGCGAGACTTTTTTTGGGGGGCGGGGGGGAGGAGGGGGGAATGGGCACCGTAACATACATCCTGTGTCCAAACCCAGGATTTGGCAGTATTTAAAATAGGTGGTCACTCTTAAAAGTTAGAAATTTGTTTATATAGATTTTTTTTTTTTTTAAGAAAAATCCTGTTGGAGGAAGGGAGACAGGAGTTAAAAGGTTAAATGTTTTGCATTGATGTTAGAATAAAGACAGTGTCTCAGGATACTCATTGTTAAACTGTTTGGCTATATTTTATTATACTGCAGTACAGTATTATTGTCGGTAACTGATGTGTACAGAGTAACACTATGGTGCTCTTTCTAGGTATAATTGGAGACATTGTGTGGTCCTTGTAAGAAGTTTGGTTCCTGCTTGGGTTTTAATTGTAAAATATTGTTCTGGATTTTTGTATAGGTAATTGGATTTTGGAGCCACTTTAAGATATGATAAAGGCAAAACAAATACTAACTAATTTAAAGGGCAGTACTTGAAACTTGTGCATATTTGAGTGTGGAAGTTATTTACAGGTTCTTATATTCTGTGTCTTTTATTTGGTTTTCATTTAAATTCTAAAGTCTGCGTTTCTACTTTGTAGTTAGCAATCCTTTAAAGTAATATTCACAATCAAATAGACTTCTTGGAGGCCGGCATTATTTGATTATATTATGCATGCCTCTGTCCCACAAGCCACTCTTGTTAATATTTACAGTTTGAAATGTAGTCTATGGAATTTTTTACACGTTAAAAAAACCCCCAAACAACTGTGGTGGCATTGCTTTTGTAGTATTGAGTCTTAAAATAACAATCACAGTGGTGTGCACCAGTATGACACACACTAAAATACTGGAGAGAGATATTTTTACTTGTGCTGTTGAAGTTTTTGGTAGCACTAACTCATTTAATGTCTAACCTCAAACATTTTATTGCTATTTAGTGTTTTTCTTGGGACCATTGGTATTAAACTAAAATTTCCTATTTACATCATGTAAAGTTTAATGTGTAAAGAGACTAGCCTACCAAAATATTATCCAGTTTTAAACAAAATTGGAGAATTATATGTCTGTCATCAGCAGGTCACATTACACTTGCTGAATACTTTCAATGTAGTTTGTTGGGTTTTTTTTTAATATAAGGTTTTCAGTAGCCTTATGTGAAAAGAAGTGTCACTTCAAGTGGCTGAAATGTAATCACTTTAAAGGCCATGGTCTAACCAGAAGATGGCCTGGGAAGCCTTAGTTAGCAGGAGTAACACCTAGACTTTCTAGAGCCACAAGTTAAGCTGCATGGTCCTAGGAAAGAATCCCCTTAAGCTCTTCACAGCAGTAGGCAGAACAGGCCAAGGGAAGTGCACTCAGCTGACTGTGCTTGTCCCAGATGTGACTCTTTTTATTAATGGCTGATGCATTACTTGATTGTGTGCGGTGCTGTGGAGTCCTGCAGGCTTAAAAGGCTGCTGGAGAGAGCATGAGATGTGTTGCAATAGTGAATCCTCTCTTTGTTGCTCCAGGATTTCAGATGTGTTCTAAGCCTGCTGGGGTGAGCAAGCTTCCGGGCACTGATGGAGACTCAGCACGGCAGTGGGTCGCAGCCCTTACTACAGGCTCGGCGTGACAGTGGGAGACCGCATGGGGAGCCCGACCTGCGGGATGTCCTGATGCAGCAGGTTCACGTCCTGTCGCTGGACCAGATCAGAGCCATCCGAAACACGAATGAATACACAGAGGGACCTACGGTGGCTCCACGGCCGGGGGTCAAGTCTTCTCCTCGGGTAACAACCCAGCCCAAAAATGAAAGGCCCCATGGCTTGCCCGAGCATCGTCATTTTAGCCGGATCCAGCACACACAAACGCACGTATCTCCTCGAGCGCCTCTGTCCCGATCCATCAGCACGGTCAGCACAGGTTCACGGAGCAGTACGAGGACAAGTACGAGCAGTAATTCGTCAGAACAGAGACTTCTGGGATCATCTTCGGGGCCAGTTGCTGACGGGATAGTCCGAATGCAGCCCAAGTCAGAGCTTAAGTCGAGTGAGCTGAAGCCACTGAGCAAAGAAGACCTGGGAGCACACAGCTACAGGTGTGAGGACTGTGGAAAGTGTAAGTGTAAGGAGTGCACTTATCCAAGGACACTCCCCTCGTGTTGGATCTGTGACAAGCAGTGTCTTTGCTCAGCCCAGAACGTGGTTGATTACGGGACTTGCGTTTGCTGCGTGAAGGGCCTCTTCTATCACTGCTCTAATGATGACGAGGACAACTGTGCTGACAACCCCTGCTCCTGCAGTCAGTCACATTGCTGCACTAGGTGGTCCGCCATGGGTGTAGTGTCCCTCTTTCTGCCTTGCTTGTGGTGTTACCTACCAGCCAAGGGTTGCCTTAAGTTGTGCCAGGGCTGTTACGACCGGGTGAATCGGCCTGGGTGCCGCTGTAAACACTCCAACACTGTTTGCTGCAAAGTTCCCAGCGTCCCCCCCAGGAACTTTGAGAAGCCAACATAGCATCACTAGCCAGAAATACTAAAGTAACAAGGATTATTATTTTAACGTACATATGCAACCAACTAAGCAGCTATGGTCTTGGCACTGTAGTAGAAGAGTTGGGGATGTACTTTGCTGTTTGCAGTGAAATGCTTTTCTGTGTGTGTGCCATCTTAACTGATACGCTTGTTAGAATCCAGCTAGTGGCATACAGGGGGAAAAAAAGGGATGCAGTACATTGTGACCCACATATTGCATAAGCTAAAGCAACACAGACACTCCTAGGCAACTCTATTGTTTGTGAATAGTACTTGCAAAATTTGTAAATTAGCAAATGACTCCTTTTTTTTCATTGTTTTCTGCCAGAGATAATGTGCTATATTTTTGTATATACAATAATATTTTCAACTGTGAAAAGTAAGTGCTGTCATAAGACATGGCACAGTCACAAAATATTATACTAATATGTTGTACATTCGGAAGAATGTGAATCAATCAGTATGTTTTTAGATTGTATTTTGTCTTACGGAAACCTTCTATTACAAGACTTTGATTTCCCTTTGGACTTCATGTATATTGTACAGTTACAGTAAAATTCAGCCTTTATTTTCTAATTTTTTCAACATATTGTTTAGTGTAAAGAATATTTATTTGAAGTTTTATTATTTTATAAAAAGAAATATTTATTTTAAGAGGCATCTTACAAATGTCACCCCTTTTTATGAGGACGTCATAGTTGCTGCAAATAAGGGGTGAACGATGCATATGTTCACTATAAAATAGAAAATATATTAACGTTTGAAATTAAACTGGGCTACTTGTCATTTTTTCCCCCCATTTATTGTTTTGAGTTGCAAAAATTGATGCTTCTAATTGCAAACTTCACAGTGCTATAGTCCCAGTGAGCCTAATATGAAACCGAAAAGAGATTTTTTAAGTGTGTTCTTTTGTTGTTGATTTCTTCTTCACCTGAAAACAATGCAGGATTTTTGCACCCTTCCTTTGCACAAATGTCCCATATACTGCTGCTATAACAGAAAAGGAAAATGAATATAGGAAAGTGCATTAATTCGTTCCAGACTAGGACTAATAGGCACTGAAAGCTTGACCTATTCTATAAGTGATGAGCTTTTGTGCTTCTAATAGGAAATAAGTAATCATTCACAAAAAGTGTTAGGCTTGCATGGTTTTACTCAGTGAGAGAGAGGAGGAAAAAAAAAGGCAATTAATATGGTCAATGCAAAAAGCTTGCAGGACTGTTTGTTAAAGGTAGAAGAATATGCCACAGGGAATGATAGATCTGAATGCAGTCCAGCCTTATGTCAAACATTTGCCTCACTTGTAAGAAGAAAGTTGCTTGATTTGTCATTTGTGGCAGTTACCTTCCACTGAGGTCAAAATCCTTTCCCTGCCAAGTTTCCCACCGGAAGCCTAGAGAATGATTTACCTTTCTTTATTAACAAACTATCATTTCCTGTTCTGAGTATGTCTCTCCAAGTTTAGAGGTCTTAATGTTCAATTTTATTTATATATTTCTTAAGCTGACATTTAAGAATAGTTGTAAGTATTTTTAAGCTGATGCTTTAAAAAGTCTCCCAGCCTTTTCTGAACCCCCTCCAAGAAAAACAAGTTATTACTAATAAATTAAGAACTCACTAAAAGTTGAAAACCAGAGCATTGAGTAAATGTTCTGTCTTCTTGCCCCTTAATTTTCATCTCAGATCTGATGTTTGGATGATTTTACATGGGTCTGTAGTACTCAAAAATCTTACACTGTGTGTTTGTGCATATTGGTTATCAGTCATCAAGTGAAATTAAAAAGTGCTTGTTCTCTTTTCTCTTTTTTTTTTTTTTTCCTTACCTCTCTGGTGAAAAATGTAAGCTGGTTTTCTTTCCTCTCTGCACCAGCTGGCTGGATACTTTGGTATACAAAGACGAACAGTATATATTTAGCTTTCTGAATACTTGTATATTTGCCAGAAAGAAGGTAGCTTATGTTACACCAGTAATTTGTCCATATTTAAAGCACTTCAGTATACTGTAACTGAGTATTGGAGTATATATGTGAGATTGTGCTGGGCTGCTGATAAACAGAGATTTTTATTATTTAACTCTGGGGTTTTTTTAGCAGTTTTGTTCTTGAAGGGGTTGATAACCATCATGTGTTTCCGTTCACTGAACATAGTTCTTGAGTTAGGTTAGGTATGCCTAAACCATCCTGGGCTAGTCTTGCTGATGAAAACAAACACTGGGGGAATCTTTGACCTTTAGGCTGTTTGTCGGAAACCCCAAATCCCACTGTTTTCAGTAGACAGTAAATCCAGTGTTTTCACTGTATAGATGAACTTGACAAAACGGAAGGCAACCCCTGTGTTTTCAGTGATTTGTGTTTCTGTTTAAGATAACTCTACAGAAAGCTAAAGGTGAAACTGCAAAACTGTGGGATGGTTGAGCAGTACAGCAGTCAAAGTGGGTGCAACTCAAAAGTCCTACTAGCTAAAATCCAATACTAAAATTGTGGGTGTGTTTTCTTTTTTGCAGTATAGTAAGTTCTCTGTTTGCCTAGTTAGGTTCTAAGGGAAAAGTCTTCTTGTTGACAGTGAAATTTGAAGCTGGTTTAAACACTGAGCAATGGTTGTCATCTTCCACTTGGTTCTTAATGAGGATAAAATAGTGGATCCCCCCGACCCCAGGTAAGCCCATTTCCAGGAAGTGGATTGCACGTGTGACTCTTGGGAGCAGGGATGTAGGGAAGTGTAGCCTGCTGGGCTAACTGGTGCTGGGGTCTAGGCTTCAGTTGGTGGATTGGTGTGTGTGCCCACTGGACTCTTAAAAGCTGGCTTGTGTATATTAGTTAACATCCTAATATTGCACTTAATTAGATAAGGGTCAGTATTCTAAACAAAACCAAAATCTTGCCTCAAGCAGATTAGATTGTTTTAATAAGAATTAAGAGGGCTTTTCAAGTGGATTGAGATAATGTTATTAAAGCATGCCTACTTTATCCTTTGAGATAGGAAAGTGGAGGTCCAAGTAAGGAAAATTTTCCATACACAGGTTTTGAGGATAGTAATGCTGGATATGGTGAGGATAGTAATATATGAAAGTAATGCTTGATAGACATCATATGGGACATTAATTTTAGACTGCTATGAATTGAGAGAGAGCAAAACACTTATTATTGCTCCATTTGTTGTGTTGTTGCTTTAGAGGTTTGATCTGTTAACTTACAGATTCTCTTAAGGTTTTTTAAAGTATAGAGACGTGCAGGATTGGACTGACAGTTGATTCCAGTAACAATGGGAAAAAATAGCATTTTTTCAAATTATTTTTCTGTATGATGTGAGCTACAAATAAATACATCAAATTTGTAGAAATTTAGAAATTCCTCTATTAATATCGTCAAGATTTTTTTATTACTTTTCTCTGTAATGCTTTGAAACTTGATGATAATTTCTTTTTTGAGATAGGGATCATAACAGAAAAAAAAAAAAGAAAAAAAGAGACTGCGATTCAAGTGGAGAATAAATAGTGCTTTAGATGGAAATTAAACGTGTTCATAAAGGATTTGAGGTCATATTCAGGTGAGTATTTACTTATTCAACAGATTTACCAAATCAGTCTTCAAAAGCCAAAATTCTCCAGCTGCAGAAGTGCGGGAGTTAAGTGGTCATGATGATTAACACAATAGATTTTTTACACTTTCTTACTAAACTCCCAGCATTTAAATGTACAGTATTACCTGTATTACCCTTTTCACCTTCGGCAAAATACAAAATAATTAATTTTTGTGATGAGTGAAATCTTAGAGCTTTTTCTCAGGTGGTAGGATGAGAGCAGAATGCATTTCTGTTCTACAGTAGAACATTTAAATATTTTTAAGAATTAACAGTTGGGAAAGATGGATTTGAACAGTTTGTCTTGTCTCAGATGTTCCTAGATGGGTGCAGGTACAGCAAGTAATAATGATTTCATCTGCTGAGACTAATTTCTCAATCAGTTACTGGAGCAGAGTCCCAGAAAGAAATTGGCTGAATGTGAGAGCACGCTCGATTGAGTAGTGTCTGTATGAATAGTACTGAATAGATGTCCTACTGAAAATGTCAGCGTTTGTCATATTGGGTCATCTTAAATAAATCAATTACAGATGGTATTGCAGGTAGGCAGCACGCCAGACGTGGGATTACAGGTGACAAAGCACACCAAATCCGTACCAATGAAAGTACTTGGCTTTTTTCCTCTTTATACACTCTGATTTTAAACTGGAATCTTACAAATAAAAATTAATGTCTTATTGAAGTCAGGCCAGTTTAACTCAAAAAACATGTGCATATATAGTGCAGATATGTATAGTACTTTTGACTTCAAAAATATTTCCTGTTTCAATCTGTGGAGACTCCTATGTGTCAGTCTTCATTATTTCTCTTCATATTTATTCTTTCTGGTCCCTATTCCTTTCCTTGACCTTTCCTAGCCATAATACATAAAGGTTTACTGCCACTTATAGGACAGAAGGGGAAAGAGGAGGATGAAACATGCTTTTCTCATTAGTATCCTGTGCCTGGAAGTTTAGGACAATGTCTGAGAACTAATTACCTTGCTGCACTTACCCTGCATTTTCAGAAGTATGAAGTGTTTTTTCCATTCATGTGACATTGAATCCACTATTTTAGAAAACATCTAATTTTCATTGTTTTGGTATGATTTTTATTACTCAAGAAGGCTTTATATGTCTTTAAAGAGTTCCCCCTTTTTTTAACCCACTGGCACTGTGTTTCAGATGAAAGAGGCAGAGGTCTTACCACCATAAAAGCATGAACTGCTGCTGCTTCTCTGCCACAGGGATTGTTCAGGAGAGACCCAGTGTAGTTACCTTTGGACATGAGTGCTACGTATATGAAGTTTCTCTTTATGTGTGGTGTAAGAAGCTTTTTTTTTTTATTTCTTCCCTCTGACCTAACTGTGCCTGCTGATTACAGAAGCTTAGGGCTAAAATGTTCAAATTGCTAGACTAAAATGGATCGGTTCCCATTTCAGTAGAAGTTAACCAATAACCAGAAGCTTTGACAATGTAGTCTGCTATTATCTAGGATTATTTATGGATATTTTAATACTTAGGAGTTTAAGTTACATTTTAAAATGGTCTTGCCAAGGGAGATAATCTGTTTCTAAAAGGTAAGGAACTGTATAATCAGAGGAGCTCTGCTTTCCTGAAAGACTGCTGTATAATTATCAAACCACTTGGTGCACCAAGATACTTTACAAGAGGTAGCACTTGATGCCATTTAGGGGTTGCAGGCACAAGTTTCACTTGGAGAGTCTGAGCCAGTACACAAGAGTTTGTCAGGAAGAATCACCAACTTACAGACATAGAGAGCCCCTTGAACAAAGGGAGTTTTTTTAGTTTTTCTTTTTTACCCTCGTTTTATTTTGTTCAAGAAGTGGTGTATATGAATGAGTCATAAATCCTGTGGTTTTTGCTATGTTTACTGATGAAAGAATGTATTGATGCTGTTGTAGTGTGTGTCAAAAACCACACTAAAATGGAAAATCTTTAAATGACCAAACATCACTGTCATCTTCAGAAATTAATACAAATATCAGGTCTATAGCAATTCATGTTTCAAAATTAGTTGCACTGTAAGTAAATTGCACTAATTGGTTATACTTAAAACTGTTACTATAACTAGACACAGTTCTGCTTTAGGTCTCAAAATCAACTCAGACCTTTTTCAGCTTCCTCTGTAGTGCAGTTTTATTAATTACTGATCTACGTAAAATGTTGTTTTTGTTTCTTGTAAGACGCATGTAAAAGTTGGTGTATGCAAACTGTCAAATGCACAAAGGGAACAGTTCTTCTTCCCTCTCATTTCTCTTTCACAAAGCGTTGCAAAGAGGAGGAAAATTTGAAATAGTTTTATTTGCTTTGGGTGATTTTATTTATGAATTTTGTTAAATTATCGTAGACAAAATGCTAATTTGATGGAGTGCTGTTTTGTGCTGTTTTTTTCCCTCCCCACTCTCCCCACCCCCCTCACAGTCACTCCCCTGAAGTATATGACAGTATGAGAGCAGCTAAGGGACCAAGAATTCACTTTGTGAACTTCACCTAAGTGCAGCTGCATTAAATAGTGAAGTGAAGCAGGAGCATCAATGCCTTGTTGCAGAACTCAGAATGCATTGTGCCTTTCACCAGTAGGTTTACTGTCTTACACCTCTGTTGCTCTGCAGACGGAGATTATGCAGTTGTTTATCACGTATATGTCTTTATGCCTCAGTGTCTTTTCTTTTTTTGAGAAACATTGTGTTCATTGTTTAAAACTAGTGCCTGAGGATCCCATAATACCATTATTAAAAAAAAAACCTAGCCACACATGAAGGTTATCTTAACTACCCACTGCCTACTACTCTCAGTACTGTTCTTGGGAAGGAAGGCTCTCCTCAGACCCCTTCACCCCAAGTGGAAGAAAAAGACTTCCAAAATAGTGTGGGTTATTCTGAAATATGTGTGGCTGGGGGGAGGCAGGGGTTGTGATACAGAAGGCAAACTTTCCATCAGGGCTGTGCCTGACCTGTTCTCTCCTGCACACACACAATTGCAGTACAAAGTCTGAAAGCGTGCAGAGGTGTTTCTGGCCACCTCTGTACTCGTGTATCAGACAGTAGGTGGAAATATTCCTGGACAATGAATTGCAATTGCCCACACTAGTGAGGCGGTAAGACTTTGCCTGGTGTGAGTTAAGCATGTGCCAAAAAGTACTCTCCCAAGCTATTCCCTACCACATTTCAGGAGCCATTCCCAAAAGTCAGCTTGCCAGCAGCTCCTTCTTTTAGAGGTTAAAGGAGTTGCCCAGCATGGACACTGTCCTTTTGGGGCCAGCTGGAACACAGTGCCCAGGAACATTCTTGGACACATTTATTTGCAGTCCAGGAGGAAGGAGATCCCTCCCACAAATCTCATCTCAAGGGAAATTCACTCACAAAGACAGACATTCTCCTGAGTTCAGATGACACAATCTAAAGTAGAAAATTGCACAGAAGCCACCTATTTAATTTTTTATCTCAAAGGAGTAAGGCAGTTGGCTAGGTAACTTTTTAGAATTTTGCAAAGATTAAGTGACTGGGGCACGGGCTCCAAAGTAGTTACCTAAAATTATATATTGATATTTTGTATCTAACCTGAACTTGTGATTTTTTCTTTGTTTTGGAGAATGGCATTCTTTTTTTTTTTTTTTTTGGAAAAATTATTTCTCAAGTATCTACTGACAAGTCACAAACCCAGACATTTCCCTATATTTTATTTCACTAAAAAGTAAGGTTTAGTATGTCACAGCACTTGATTTTTAAGAATGAACTGAGATGGTGTTTCTTGCATTTGGAAGTTACATGCATCTCTGAAGAAAACAGTCACAAAAGATAGTTTCCTCTCATGATAATAAACTACAACTTCATCTGTTCCCAAGATATGGAAAGTGTTGTTTCTTTATTCCTTTCAGCCCTGTGCTGTCTTAGCCCCCAGGTTATAGAGTGGGTGGCTTATGGAACCTTGCAATTGCTGAGTGATTTTGCAGACTTTCATAGAGAAAAACTGGTGTGTAAAGTATCGCACTTGAGCTTAGCATCTGAGAGGACAGATCTTATTAAAATATTTCAGGTGTGTGCAAAATATGTATTTCTGCATACATGCAGTCTGAAGGATGTGGCTGGAGAGAAAAGGACTGTCACAACTCACCCCTTAAAATCTCTGCTTTAGAAAAAAGAATCAATGTCAACTTTTTTTAAAAAGCTGATAAATTAAGTTAAGTGAAATATTACATGGAAAGATAACCTGTTGAGTTTATTAAATGTGTCCAGGATTTGTGCTGTTTACATTTCACGTAGTTTTTATCCAAAGACCTCACTTCAGCTGCAACATTGGTGGGTGAAATGCTTGGCCTCACTGGAGGCAATGACAAAATTCTCCTTGACCTCCTTGAAACTTTGTATAGACAAGAGGTGAATTCCTGAATATGTACTGATTGAACATACACTTGAATGGGTATCCTGGGAAAATCCCAGCTGCCTAGGGGAATAAAAAAAGTTTATAATTGCATGACACACACTTTTGAATCAAGGAATAGCTATCTTAGTTTAGGATTTTTAACCTTCATTCTGATCCTACTTAACTTACCCTACTACTAAGATAATTCATTCCTACCACTGCTGTAGGTTATATGTAGTTGCTTCCTTTAGGCATCATTCTTTTAGATTTTGCTGAGAGATTCTGTTTTGGGGGTTAATTCCATTAAGGGTACTGCAGATTCCTGTTAGGCTTTTTGCTGACAGACTTGTGCTGATAAAGCTTGTGGGTAGACTTTCTCCCTTTATTTCAGCTTACTGTTATCAAACCATTCTTGTATCCTGAAGCTGCAACAGTTTGAATTCAGTTTAGCTCAGCTCTTGCAAAAAAGTCTAGGGAGAGTATTCATTTGGTTTAGCTGACAGTCTGGTTAATTGGAATAGGCTCATTCATGCTAATAAGTATCTGCACAGTGTTTTGTGACTGTTACTAAATCACCTCTAAGCACTACCTGAAGTTACATGAGCAAAAACAGGCTTAAAGTACAGTGAGCTGCTCTCACACAGAAGTGTCTGTGTGTACTAGCATCTCTTTCATCTGACATGCCCATTAAGATGGGCAAAATATTGTTACAGTTACATTTCTGCATTGCACATTATATGTCCCGTAGAGATATATATGCACATTACAAACACATCTTTCTTAGGAGAAATGAGGAATTGAATTACCATATTTCACTGTTACCAATACTCCTGTTTCAGAGTATCAGCTTTTGCTATGACATTTTCCCGTGGTTTTTAAACGGTACCGTTAAAGGTGCTCCGTTCTCCCACCCCTGAGAGACAGCATCTGCAGAGTGGAGTGCACCTGCCCTGTACTCTGTATGTTGAAGCCTCTCAGGCGTAGCATGTTGGTCCAGTAAACAGAGCAGCATTTTTCCACTTTGTACTTTCAGTCACAAATGAGTGATGCAAATATTAATTTTCTTCTTGCTAGTCATACAAATATGGCAACTTTCAAAGCCTTTGTCAATTCCTGAAGCAACTGATAGGCAGCTCTCATGCAGATGCACAGATATGCAGAACTACTACTTTGGGAGAAGATAGGATGAGTGATAAAGAGAAGGATGAGTGCACAGATGTGATGTGGTATAGAAACCAACTATAAGCAGCAATGGCCATGAAATAATGACTGTTGGTGGGACTTTACTGAGACAGTCAGTCCCATAGTAGTACAGACAGTAAGTAGATACAAAGAGCATTCATTTCTAAATTTCTAAATTAAGTGACTTAAACCTGCAATTGTCCACATGTGATTTAAATGTCTGCTGTTGAGGGCATGAAATATATTATTTTCTTCAATGATTTTTTGTTGGTTTTGGTTTGGTCTTTTTTTTTTACCTCCAGTAAAGGCAGGATACCGCATGCATAGCAATGAAAAAAAAAAAACAACCTGCCATCCTTGGTAACAATTTCAGAGATGTACACTAAGGTTTACTGGGAAAAGGAAATGCCAGAGACCAAAAAAATATTGAAGTGAAAGTTTTGTGCTCTTTTGGTATTGCTTCCTTGGTGAGGTAGGTATGTTGTCATGGTGGTAGTGATTTTTTTCCATTGTTCATTTTAGTCTTTCTTTCCTAACAGTCCTAGTCTTCTTCAGGCCTCTTAGGGTCTGCCAGTCCTATGGCCATAGATTTGCCTTGATGAGAAAACATGGGATATGAAATATGAAAATATAACCCTGTATAAAACTATGTAACAGCATTGCAGGACAGTGGTTGCTGTCATTGTGGGGAGTTTGTGATTTTTAGCTTTTATTTTTTAATAATTTAACTGGGGCCCAGATTCACAAGTAGGGTAAATCAACCTGGTGCCACTAATGATGGCGATGTTCTGCTGATTTCCATGAACAGAGTGTTTGACCAATAACTTACTACCAAAAAACCCCATGTTGCACAGTAAAATAATAATCTTAAGATTTTATCAGTTTTTTGTTTCTTTCTGCATCATTGTTGAACAACAGTTTTCACTATAACTCAAGAAGTTCAGATTCCTTATTTATAATACTTTAAGAGCTATTTTTTATTACATTCAAGATGCTTGTGCAAAAGGAATGCTTTCAATTCAGTCACTTAATTTTAGGATCCTGGAATCACTTGAGTGTTCCCAGACTTGTGAAAAAAGCAGAACTCCTGCGAAAGGTAGAAAACTGATAATTGCAATTTACATGCAACAGTGTTTTAAGTTTTTAGAAAATACTTAAAGCATGCTTTGTGTGGTGGACATTTATGCTGAGTCTATTTATTATGGAGTGAATAATATTTTTCAAGAATGATTCATCTAGGTTATTTTAGAGGCTGCCTTGAATTCTGGTCATTTCTATAGATACTGCAATTCATAGTCATTAGCAAGCTAGTGGTTTGATCTAACCTCAGCTACCTGTTGCTGGCTGTGAATGGAAAATTTATTTTTAGTGTGAAACCACAATATGAATATTTTCCACTCTGAAAGTATAAGAAACCCTTTAAGTAGAAATTTTACTCCTTCACTGTGATGTGCTGTGGCTCTGATGTCAGACATACTGGGTTCTTCTTACAGAAAATCCTTTAAAATGCCTTATTCTCTATTGAAGTTGACAAGAATTTCCTCCACTTAACCCTTTCAGTGCCCCCAGGCATTCAGCTCACATCAAAAAAAAAAGGGAGCTCCTCTACCTCCTAGACGGAGATAGTGGGATGTTGACAAATGCAAAATGAAAAATCAGCAGACAAAAAAACCTGGGCCTTTGGAAGGAGGTTAGTGGGCAGGCTCACATAGCTGTGATACGTGAGAGGCAGTGTCTCTGGGGGCTGTGACTTTACAGCTGCACAACCACTGTGACTGCTCTGCTGATACGGAAACCTTCATTTTGGCGTGATGTGGTCTTTGTTTGTTGGGCTGGGCCATTTGGGGATAATTCTGCCATTTCTGCAAGGTTCAGAAGCAGAAATGGTCTGTAATTTCAGGTAATATCAGCTCTGCTTAGTAAGTCAATGGTTTAATTGTGCTAGAAAGCTAACTACAGCTCTTGAGCACGTGAAGCCTGTAGTTATATGTGGAGTTATGAAAGCTATTATTCAGTGTAACGGTGGGTGGACTACTTCATCCACCATGGACTACATTGCAGAAGAATGAGAATGTGAGACCGATGTAATGCCAGTGGCCTATGCACAAACTTCCCATTTTTTACATAAAACATTTGACTTATATTAGAGATTAGATGAAGTAACAACAATCAATATCCTGGTTCCTTTATACTTCATTTGGTTTATAATTTTGCAAATAAGCCTAATCTAGAGCGCAGTTAAAAGCAAGAAGATAAAATGGAAAACGAGAATATAACACAGTTTAAAAAAACAGGACAGTTTGTAGCTCATACCCAAAGTTCAGTTCATTTTAAGGACAAGAAATGGCTCCTGAGACTTGACTGAGAATCTGGTTTCCACAGAATATAGGGCCTTCAGGTTAATTGATGTGCTTTGGTTGCTGTTTACCAGCAAGCTTTTGCTGTTTCAGTCAGAGAAGCTACTGACCTTCCCTGCTTAGATTGTCACCATATTTCCACAGCTTTAAAAAGATTTCAAAATAATTTGTGGACTTCTTTGATGGAGGGAAATTAGTTCATCCTTCATATTTGTGATGCCTCAGAAGTTCTCATTTTCTTCCCTTTCTCAAGAGGCCAAAAGAAAGAAGTAGCCCATGATTTAGATCTGTCAGCTCAATTCATTTATCTTAGGTGAAGAAAGCTGTTGTCTTTGTGTCCACACTCATAAGGGGAAAAAAAGTGTATGTTTTTTACCAACTGCTTGCTCACACATGATCATTAGCACAAGGTAAAATGTTCGTGTGGTCACAGCTGCTGGAATTTCAGTGCATGTGGTTTGGTCATTCATGCTACCAAGAAAATGTTTACCATCTCCACCACTACATGTCAAAAGCTGCAGTCGTGCTCTTAGCACTGTGATTTTAACAGTTGATAAGTAGAAAATGTTTGTTTAAAAAACACGAGCAAATAAGTACCATTGCCCAAACAATTTTCTCTAGAGAAGATAAGACCTGAGCTTCTAGTTAACACCTCCAAAGATGTTACTAACCACCTTGCATTTCACATCTGTGTCTTAAAATGCGAGACCTTGCTTTTATAAATGGAAACATTTCTCCTCCTGACCAGCTGCAAGGAGTTTTTTAGTTACTTACCACTTCACTGCCCAAGCAGGATCTGTTTGATTTTTGGTCTAGAAGCAGGAAGGAGAGGCACAGCATTTCAGGAGACCCCCCCCTCCTGGCTGCAGAGAGGAAGAAATAGTGGGAGCCTATGTCACTGTGCATCCTAAATGATGTGACAAGTAAACATCCTTTTGGTAAGCAAGCAGTCTAACCACAGGACTGTAAATGCTTTTGGTAATTACATTTTTTTGATCTTACTTTTTAGCGTGATTGTGAAAGAGCCATCTTTGCTTTCAGATTCTTCATTACCCTGCACAGAATGGAATCCTGACCATGGTTAAAACCTGGATTCAACTTCCCCCAATTTACAGGGACTATAACCACAGATTTTTCAGGAGTTACACATTTGTAATATTTCCTTGCTAGATAAAGACTAGAAAGAGCAGAACATCCAGTAAGGGAAGAGCCTGCTGATAGGTTAATTTAGGTACCTCATAAGAGACTTTCAAGAAGTGGCAGCCAGGCTGAGATGCATCCATAAACAGGAGCTGGTTGAGAAGATGTGTAAGGCGATCTTCAGGGACAATCAGGCTTCGCAACTAGACACAGTCTGATCAACACCCGTAATGATAACCAGCTTCCAGAGCCCAATTGCAATCTGCTTCTGGGCTGCCTTAACCTCCTTCACTTCTGTGAACTGGGTGTTAAAAGTAAGACATGCACTTTGAGTGTATCTGTGAACTGTTTGCTTTATGAATCATAGATCTGTGAACAGAAAGTAAAACAAATGGGGGGTTTGGGTGTACTGTCTACTATCCCAGTACAACAGTGGTGGACATGACAGGGATAGGAAGGCAATGGACTACAGACAGTGGCCATGTCTGCACATTTCCCCTAAAGAGCATCTCTGTTGTCACCATCAGAAAATACATTCTGGGCCATAGGAACCATTCTTCTGAGGCCATAGAAAGTCCCCATGTTCTTAAGACATTTCTGAGAAACAGAAATCCATACCAATTCAGAACTGTCTTGGGTTTTCCTGAAGTAGGTGTAGGGGAATTATAGTGATTGCCTGTGTGTCAGCCGCTGTCTACCACAGCCTATCAAGGCTCAGAGGGCTGTCCAGCATCTCCATCTGGATTCTCCTAGAAAATATGTAGAAGTAATGAAAAAAAGACCCCAAATGTCACAGAGTGGTGCTGGATTTAAGAATTTTTTTCCAGTGTGAATGGACATAGCTGACAGTGTGCAAAGATGAAAACTCTTCTGCTAAATATGTTGATAAAGTAATTCTCTACAGTGGCCTTAGGGAAGATTTTTCACTAAAATTCAGCTTATTCAAACAGTTAAGTCAAGAAGACACTACCTCTGCCATTCCTCAGAACGCCCAACAATGTGAACACAGTTGTTTAGCTATACCTTATGAATGGTTCTGCAAAGTTAGCAAATTGGCTGGGTGATGTTAGCAAACGTTCATGCCCGGATCATGTACTGGAACATCCAGAAAAAGTTATAACCACTGATACATCAGTATTTAAGGAATAATAAATAAAGTACTTCTTCAACTCAGAAACTTCCTGCATCCAACCTAGTGTTTTAATGGCTTTTAATCACCTTGCTGGTAATTTCTAAAGCCTACTATCTCAAGCCATTCTAACACGTTTGTCCGCAATATCCTTGAGCAAGGAGTTCCACTGTTGTACTCTAAATCTAGCTTTTAGCTGACCAAAGAAGGTAAGACTAATTTCACCCCAAACACTTGCAAACTGATTTTTATAGATGTATTTCAGTACCTTTATAAGGATTGAAGGTACACTGGCTATATTTGTTCTATAATTCCTTGATTGTATTGCAGCACTTTACCTGCAGTATGAACCCTCAGGTGCAGCACAAAGCTAATTCTAATCTAACTGGGTGCATATGTTTCTAGGGTCCCTGCACCAAGCTTCACTGTTTTCTGTAGACATTTATAAGGTTGCTAATGTTTTTGTCAAGTCATCAAAAAGAAATATTACCAGATGGCTTCCTTGTCTTTGCAGCTCAAACTCCTGCAACAATTATCAAGAAAGAGGCAGGGTAAAAAATCATGGCAGTGTCATCATTTTGTTGTAAGACAAATGTATGAATAGTAGCTGAGTTATACCTTGAGAGTTTCTTCTCATGAGGAGGGAAACCGACCTCAGTATTGGGGCATAATAACTTTAGATTTTTCTATCAGTGTTTGGTGAAACATTCAAGTCCGTCTGTATCTTCTTCAGGTTTGCTAATTTTCAGATTTTTAATCTAGCACTAAGAGTGTGGTACTCTTTGAAGTTTCCTGTAGTCTCTTGCCCTGTATCAGGGCTTTCACTGTTTCTGTGTCAGTTATTATTATCAGGGTTATTATTATCAGCAGTAGCCTTCCCTCCCACCCCCCTAAATCCAGAAAGATTAGAATTACATCCTGCTCTGGGAGGGACAGAGAGGACAACCATTAAATATAATGTCAAGCATAAACCCAAAATGTACTTAGTGGCATGAAATACAGATAAGGTTAGATGCACTGGTGGAATCTGGCTGGTTAGGTCATGTTTATAACTCCTTTGCACAGCAGCAAAGAGGATAAACCAGTTTATCTGGTCTATTGATTTTTTGTTGCTCTGAATCCTGATACTTTGATTTTTTTGGCTTGAATCTTTATGCTGCAAAAAGGGTGAAACTGATGCTTAGGGCCATCTCCCTGGGGGCAATATATGGATCAGGTATGCAGGGTGCTGGCAGAGGATTTTCTAAGGTAAGTCTGCAAAACATGCAGCTACAGGTCTCCGTTTAGGAAGGGTTTCAAACCCACCTCTCTCATTTTACATGTTAAATGTGGCCTAGAGGAACATCCACCCACACCAAATGGAAAAGCCAAATTTCCTTCCAGTTCCAAAAACATTATAGACATCTGCCAAATGACATTTCTAATTCTTCCCGTAAAAAATGGAAAGCTAAACAGAAGCATCACCCTTCCAATAAATCCATTCCAAACTCTTCCTGATTTATTCCAGATCCTCTGCATTTTGGTGAGGCCATTAAATAATACCGGCTTTTGTTCTCCTTATGGGGCTTACCTCAGAAAATATTTTATATAGTTGTTCCTTCAGAGACTTTTAAAAATGCTCTAGAAATCATAAAGAGGCAAAGTTTAACTTCTGATACACGTGTTCAGTTCCTATGGACTTCACTGGGGAATTTCAAGCCAGAATAGACCACAGTGTTGGAAATATTTACTTAGGCATGCTAAGGAAAATGAGTAGTTCTGAATAATTTTTAATATTTCCATCAACTAAAACAGAATTTAAGCACCTTAATTTGATTTTTTAAAATATGCTTAAGAAGTCATAGGAATTGTGAAATGAAGAAAGCCACAAAAACTTCTGGAGGGTCTTTTTAAGGACTAGTTAATCACATCATCTCACAATAGATGTATCATCTCTAATATGTAAATAAAACATAAAGCCATAACTCATATTTTAATGTGGTGAGATGTTGAAAAGCATCCAAATTCAAGTTACCATAAAGAAAATTGGTCTTAAGATTTCTTTCTTTTACATTATAATGACACTGAAAGGGCTGTTTTCAGCTGTCACTGTTGTCCATCATTTTGTTCTGGAAGGCCTTTGCAGCCTGACTACTTGGACAAGCACAAACCCAAGGTCCTCTGGCTATGCCCTGACCTGGTCAGACAGAGACAGATCCTGTCCAAAATCAAGTAATTGCACTCAGGTTGCTCAACCCTGCTGGTTACTTCAAAACACAAGTGCCATGTGAATGTGTCTGTATATGACTTTGGATCAGAGCTGGCTCATGTCTGGCCATTTGAAGAGCAGACAGACAAGCTTGCATCTGTCTGTACCTGTCCCTGGAGACATACCCTAAAGCTGCTAAATAGCTGATTTTTTTTTTTTTTTTTAATGTCACAGTAAACAATGAATATGGAATGTCAAGTAATCATCATGGAGCTGAAATATCTGTCAACAAAGAAAACAGGTAAAACAATGCAAATAAAATGAGATTTTCTTTCCTCCCACACCCATAAACTGTCATGCAAGTGCAATAGCTGGAATTGACGTAAACCCTTTTTGAAAAGGTAATTTAGTAGTGTGCAGTCATCTTTAATTTGTTCATTAGTCTCTTATTTTAATGTTTCTTCTTATTTTAAGAAGAATTTTGATGTTTCCAAAACAAGTCAAGAAATACTGGGTGTTAGGACAGGAATTACAGGAGAGCCTGTAAAATTTTCAGTTTTCTTTCATAAAATTAAAAATCCTAGTAGACACTGGATAAGATGCCATACTTTGAAGTTTTAAATGTTGCATGAATGGGTCTGTTGGCAAAATTTTCCCAAAGTATATTGTCATTAAATTCAGTAATGTAACAATGTAAAAATGACCATTAGTGTCTGAAAAAACATTTACTTCTTCAGTAATTAGAAAGAACATCCCAGATGAAAACAGAAGACAGATCTAAAATCCTCACTTGTCATTTAGAGCAGTGCTGTCTAATACTATTCACTTAGCTTTTTATCATAAATATTTGAGGTCTTATTATTTACTTTTATTTTTCCAGTTTAGTTTTTCCTTTTCCATCTTTAAAAGCTGTCTTTTGGAGATTCTATTGGTTACTTTGCTGTTCAAATACTGATACAGCCTTCTGCCAAATATTGCAGCCCCTAGTGTGTGGATCCATCCCACATGGCCTGCTGCAAGCTGCCCCAGTGATGGCTTATCTTTGGGTTTGTGCTTTTGTGGGTGAATACAGGGGACCCATGACCACATTTTGTTTGGAAATACTGAGACAGTAATAAATGGGAGAGGGGTTTATGGAACTCTTCCAGACAGCTTTCCCAGGTTTTCTGAGAAGCTCTAATAACTTAAAGGTAAGAGAAAATATGGACGAAAGCTTTTTCACCTAACTTGGGTCCCTATCCATCCCCCACATTCAGATGGATCAGACAACTGGTTTAAAGAACTGCTTGTCCTCAGTGTGATCAAAGAGCCATTCCATTTTACACAGACAGCAGGATACTGTATTCACAAATAATACATTTTAAAGAAGTCTTTTAAAGCTGTAACCCTCACCGTGACTTTAGTCATAGGTCTATGCCATAAAATGGAACTTTGTTCCAGCAGGGGACAAACAGGTGGCAGTCAAGTCCAGAGGTGCAGCTGTATCAAAGGCTTTGCATAACTGAAGGACAAATAACTTTAAACATAGCAGCACTTTACAACTAAGATATCTCCCATTTCAGTAAGAAGCAGTACTATGTCCCCAAAAGTAGAACAGAACATGAAGTAGCTACAGGGCTTCATGTGTGGATACAAATTTAGAAGATCTGATGAGCCATCTCAAACTTTTCTCCAGCTGCTTTGATGACATCATTGGTTTCACTATCTACAGTGGCACCATTGTCAGATTAAACAATGACAGTTCTAAAACTATCCTCTCTGCTTTCCTGACAGATATTCATATGCTGCATTAGAGGGATAAATAATCTTGTTCTCATCATATTTTTTCCTTTTTTTTCTTTTCCTTTTCTTTTTTTTTCCTCCCACATAATTCCCTTTTGTCCTTCAGGTCTTAATTGCAATTCACTATTATTTTTGTGAAGAGCAGCCTCATGAAGGCAAAGAGTTAAAGACGTCACTTTAAATGACAAAAGCTGAACACTTTACCCCACTTTCAGTCTCTCATCTATTCATCCTTTTCATTGTGAACTTCGCTATTTCAGCTTTCTAAGCTCTTCAACTACCTGCCCCTAATTTGTATTCCTGGGAAGAGGCCTAGGCTAGTTATTTTGCATTTGTGTGCTAATGGTGCTGAGTTTGCTTCTAAGAGGAGAACAGGGAGGGGAGGGCAGGAACCTCCAAAAGGGTTTAAGTGGGAGTGGGGGTGAAGGTGCAGGAAGGGTTGTTTGGGGGAGAGTCATGCTGAATTTTAACCCTGAATGCTTTCTTATACAATTTAGCACAAAGGCCTCCTGATTATATGGAAAATGACACCCTGTGAAAACTTGCCTGTTCATATACACCTTTTAAACAAATAGGTTAGTCAAGTATCTGGAAAGCCTGGGAGACAGCTGGGTCATCTTTTTATTAATACATTAAATCATGACATACATTTTTTCAAAGCTCTTTTTTTTTTTTTTTTTACATATGCCCTTGAAAATTATGTAACTTATTCAAAGTACATATAATATTCTGAAATACATTTATTAGTGGAAACAGTCTGTACGTGTAAACGACAGTAGTGCAACCCTGCTCTGCTTTGATAAAACCCTTTACTTTCACAGGGTTAATTTTGCTTGTGCGCTTAGATGCTGTGTGAGATAAAATACCTTTCATTAGATTAAATAGGCAAACAGAGGCTTTTTGACTTATTGACTAGTATTTCAAAGCCGAGCATTTCTTATGCTAATCATTTTTATAACTAATTTAACAGACGTAAAAGAATGTCATTATGAATAATTAGTGATGTTAGTAATTTAGTTTCTAATTAACCAGGGATGTGGCAGACCATTACAGATGGGAATTCTCATTAGCCATGAGAGGCTTGGGCGTTTTGCTGCTTATTATAGATTCTGCCTATACTTAGAAATGGTTTGGCTGTTCACAGTTTTCAATGCGAAGCACTTTCACTTCATGCTGCTGGGTACCTCAGCTTGTTGCACTTTGTCACACTGTAGACCAGACAACTACGCAAAGCACCTGATGCAACAAAGCATGTAGGCAGTCATTTTCCACTCCATGAATTATTGCATGACAGCAGTTCTCACCCCAACTCCACGCCCATGAGGTGGATTTGCAAAAGGGGCATTTTTCTTTTGCAGGTGTAAGTTGCATGCAACACAATTAAGCACAGACATATTAGATCTTCAGATCTGTGCCCATGATTCATTTTCTGCATAAAAATGAAAGGGAGCCTACCTACTTATGTCTCCCTGTCTCTCTGAGCTTATGGCATAGTTTTACAGAATTACTGCTGTCTCTATACCATCTATTCCCACTGTGTAGGCTTCCACTGGTCACTGCACAGCAGTCCCTGGGGTATGAAAAAGGCTGCTCCTTTACACTCCTATATATCCCGAGTGAAATTCCACATACCACTGCTGTTTCTGCTCTTATTACCTTTTGTTTTCTTTAGTGACAATTTCCAAAATTATTACTTATTCTAAATGTTCAAATTCTCCTTCAATAAGACCCAATGAAAATACAACCATCTAAAGAAAGGATTTTCTTTCATTTGGAAAACTTTAATACATGTATTTTCATGCATTTTCAGTTTCTCAGATACTCTAAATCCTTTGGAATCAGTACAGTCAGCTTGTTTGGAAAAGACACTGAATATAGTTTACAGTAATCATAAGTAATTTTGCAATATTAGCATATTAGCAATATGGACAAGCCATTAAACTCTTTGAGAAGGGCACTCTGCCCCATGATTTATTAGTCTATGGAAAGCAGGAGAATGACAATTTCATGAGGTACAGCAGCAAATAAATCCGAAGGAGAAAAGCTCCCTCCAAGTTCTGAAATTGGGGTTATAAAGAAATGTCCACTCCAATAATGGCAGACTTTGTCTATAGAACGAAGTCGGGCACAGTTTTTCAAGAATGACCCAGTTAAACTGCCGTAAACTCTGTTTATTCTGAATAGACATAACAGACCTCCACCCACCATTTAATGTCGTTTAACTAGATTAATTTAAACTGTCCCTTTAGTTAACCACTACAACCTTCTCCTGTAGGGAGAAATAAAAGTGATTTCAAGTCAGGTCATTCACCGTTTCTGTCCGAACCTGTTTGTGATTCCTCTCACTTGGGACCAAGTGTGTCCCATTTCAATTCGTGTGCTGGAGTCTGCACCAAAAACATCAGACGGTGTAAATTAAAAGGAACTGCTATTTCAATTCAAGTGTTCACATAGGGAAGAAATAAAGATGGAGATTCTTGATATGCTTATTAGCCTGCTTATGTATATTGTATAGCCAGTTAAACTTTGCCTAAGATACAATTGAACATACTTAGTCAGATTAGAAAATATTTTTTCTTTTCATAGCAGAGATTAGAGCACTAACCACAGCTATGGAAAATCAGTGTTCAGTGCCTGCTCTGCTATAGATATCATAATACAAATGACCTTGGGCAAGTCACTTAGCATATATTTGCACTGCAGTCAGACAACCTAACCTTAAAGTTCAGCATTCCTGAACTTTTTAGCAGCACCACTGGACCACTGTCAACCCCCACTGTTTTCAAAGGCCACCATGGCCCCCTATAAAAATTTTAATCAAAAGCACCATTGTGACAACTTTGTTTTATATGGTTCAGCAAACCACTTACTATAAACTGGGAATTGCAGATGGGGATCACTCCAATGGCTTGGCCTCAGTGTGGGTTAAATGCTGAGGGTCCCAGGCAGATTTGTGCATCCCAGGCTGCTTTGTCTCTATGTGTCCACAAGTGCTTGAGCGCCTGAGCTGTTCACTTCCACCAAGACTGCCATGCTTGTCCTTGCTGCTGCCGCCACACTTCCCAATGGCAGTGAAGACAGGGCCTCAGCTCCTCACCTGTAAAAGGATCAGTCTACCTCACAGGTGCAATCTGAACATAAACATATCAAAAGACTGAGGAATGCAGATGCCTAGGGTTAAGGAGAGTATTTAATATATGGTCTAAAATACACTAAGTAGTTATCTTCTCAACTTTCCCTTGGAGCTTGTGGGAAGTCCTAGTGGCTACAGGAATGAGCAACCTCCTAAAATGAAGGTGGGAGGTTATATAACTGTCAAAAACTATCTCAGTTCTATTGGTTTAACCAGTGTCTGACTCATCTGACCTCTTTCTAGCTTGATATTTAAGTGGATATTAAAAAAAAAAAAAAGTACCAGACCATCTAAAAGAACGGAAGATGTTAAAAGAAAAGGAGTTATGTTATAATGAGCAGCCGGTGGCCAGTAACCACCTTCACACATGCTAGAATCTGATAGTTTGTTTGGCTTTGACCTCAGAACTAATGTGATATACCTGAATGTGTGGAATCTTCAGACTTGACTCTGAAATCTTCTTATTCTGATGCACACTTCCAGTTGAAGGGAGTTGGGAAGGTACCAACCTGCATGTCACTTCCAGAGGACATTGAGTAAAGGGCAGCATAAGCAAAATTCTTACCAATACCAGATTTGGGGGCAATCAGAATACATGCTGATAGTGGTGTTTGATCTAAATCAGTTTCTTCACCCTTAGTTGCAAATTCTATTCCACAGGACAAGAAATAGTAGACTGGTTTCTTAGGGAAACTTTGCCTGAATTAGGTTAAAATATATATATTGCACACCTCATCCTCTTAGGTTACCGCTTTTGTTAGGAGTAAACTAACTGCACGATGTCATGAGCTTGTTCCAGTGGTTAAAATAACCAAAAGAAACCAAAGGAAACCAAACCAGGAGTGGGTCTTGTGCAAAGTCAGTGCCTATCTTTTTGTGGGGAAAGAGATCATGCACATTAATTCTTACAACTAGATCAGCTGTATCTATAAATTGTATGAGTTCCCATTGATTTCAGATTCTAGAAGATGAAAGTCTATACAGCTGTCCTACTTTGTTATTTTTTTCTCTGCATGTTGCTTCTAAATGCTCTTGGAGAAAGACAAAAATCTTTCAACTACAGTAATCTAGCCTTCACTGTGCAATGACTGGAATAGATATTGTTTTGTCACTTACAGGTTATTGCTTAATAGAAGGTTGTCTGATCTAGTTTCCTAAGACTGGGTGATGACATATCTGAATGTCACTTATCCCAGTCATGTAAGCAGGATCTGTGTCTTAAAGATCCTCTGTGCTGAGTTTGGGTTTTTTTTTTCCTTTGTGTTATAAACTATGTTCTGATGCATAAAAATGAATAATTTAGTTGTAAGTGTACCACCACAAGTTTATCATGAACTGAAGCCACAATTGCAATCTTGGATGCCACCAAAGAAATTGCTATAAAAATTTCTAAATAGTTCTTTCTTCAGCTGCAATAACATACCATTTTGCATTACCAGATGTTAAAACTCTATAGATTATCTGACAGCAAATACTATATCAAAGGCAGTTCAAAAGAAAAGTAAAAATTATTTTCATATTTTTAATCATGCCTGCAGATGGGTTAGCATAATCTGTCATAGTTCAGAAGCAGAAAAGAAACAGGCTTGACATAACTTGGCTCAGTGGTCTGTTTCAAATATGGTTCAGACACAATGGGAAAAACAAACAGGTCTTTGCTTGAGAAAACAGATGCAGCAGGCAAGTGCAAAATCTTACTCTGCCTGTTTCAAAGACAAAAAGCAAAAAACCTAAGTTTTTAACAGAGAGAAAGAAAGAGATCACTGCAAAAATTCCATGTAAACTTTTATTTTTTTGACATTCTTTCTGTGCTTCCCCCTTCCTCTTCCTACACACACTGAATCAACAAACCCAGATGTTCACAAGAATACATCCCTGGGTACAGCCACGTCCTATGCCATGCATGTACAAGGGGCGATGCCTTACTGTGGATGCACAGGAATTGCTCAGGACCGATTGTTGTGCTGCAAAGTGATGTGCAGACTGTGTGTGCCTTTTATTTCTGCATGGGAAAAGCTTCATGGGCTGAACTCACTTCAGAGGCCCCAAAGATCTAGAAATTCAGTGCTTAAAAAAATGTGACTTCTGACTGTCAGCTCCGGGTATGCACGTCCTGGATCTTTGTCTTTTTAGCAACACAATGTTCCTTCTTATTTTGGCACAGCACTGAATTAAAGAATGGGATCTGGAAGACAGAAGAGAGCCTTATACTAATAAAAACTGCAGTCCATAATTATTATCTTACCTTCTTATTTATGAAATTTATAGGGACTGGTTTCATTCTATACGCACCTGAGCACAGTCTTGGTCATCTGCTTGCCTGCTTTTGTTGAATATTTTCATTAACCGACACCTATTTTATTTTCAGCCAGTCTGTGATTTAAATGTGCGACCACTTGAGTCTGCAGAAAAGCAGCAGGCTTAGGTTTTCCACACAGCAACTCTTGCGTCACCTTCACCTAGTTTAGTTACGCCTGAATACCTCGTAGCACCCTTCAACCAGCCTGTATGGAGGGGTTTAAAGCAGCAAATTCATCGCGAAAGTACAGGAAAAAAAAAAAAATCCCCCAAACCAACAAACGGAGTAAGTGGCAGGGCTGCGGGTAGGATGGAGGACCAAACTGCCTGGTGCCTGACATTAGGGGGGTGGGGGGGAAAAATCCCAGTCCTTCACCATAAAGAATAAACCTGGATGTTTACTGTGCCTGGCCGCACAGCCGAGAGCAGCGTCTGCGTGGCTCCCCTCCCCAGGCCGGATGGCTCCACAGCTCAGTGCCTTGGCTTAGGTGCAGTTGGAAATGCCCGAGAATGGCTCTTTGTTGATTTTCGCCTGTGCGAGAGAGCCTGGTGTTGCTGCGAAGCGAAGTGCTATTGAATTTGCTCACTCAGGCAGAACACTCGACAGGAAGGAAGGAAGCAGCCATTCTTTCTGGTCCTATTGTCTGGCCACCAGGCTTAGGCAATCAAACAGCCCTGTGGCCCGGCTGCGGCTCCCGCTCCGGCCGCTTCTGGTGGGCCCGCCTGGGGAAGGGGGGCCAGCGGGGGACGGCCTTCTCATGGCGTTTACTTTGTTTTCCCTGCACTCCATCACATCTTTTCACGGCTCAGGGCCTCAGGTAGCCGGTTCCCAGCCCTCCGCGTTTCTCCAGGGGAAAAGGGTCAGGGAAGGGAGGGGTGAGTGTAGCCCCAGGTGGGGTGGAGCTGCTCAAAGCTGCCTCTGGATGGCCGCTGGGTGACAAGAAAGTGTGGGAGCAAACTGTAGGAGACTCTGAAGAGTCCTTCCAGTGCTAGGAGATATTTCTGTCATGGTCAGAAGGAGCTGAGGGCTATTTAACAACACATCGTTCAGGGTAACAAAGGGCAAGGTGGAAAAGGTTGCAAAGGAGCAAGCCTGCCTTTTGAAAGAGGTTCATTTAAAAGTATACGTTTCTGATTACCCAGTCCGTATCTCAGTTCCCCAGAGAACAGAAAGGAATGAAAAGCAGAGCCAAAGGGACTGGTTTTGCGAGGCAGAGAGCTGCAAGCCTGGCCCCGGCTTGTAGTAATGCCATGCGGTCAGGGTGAGTTCTCCTGAGGATTCCTGACAGAGGAAGTGCAAAAAGGATAACTGGTCTAAGCATCCAGAGCAAAAATCTGTCTGCCACTGCATTTTACCTGCCCTCTTACACCCCTGCAAGGTCTCAGCACTTCCAGTCTCAGTTCAGGTTGCAACCATAACGTTGCAGTGTGGATCTTGCTATGAAGCTTGTCTTGTTCTCACTGAAATCTGACTATGGGATTGCCCCCTATTATGGTTTTGTGACTGCACAGCTATAGCTGCAGGCTTTTTTTTGTTTCATTGTGGTGGGCTTTTCTCAGACAATATGATCCAGTGGTGGATCAGGTAATAGGTGTGTCAGTGATATAATTCTTAATGTCGCATGATAGATAATAACACTGATAGATGATAATATCGCCCTGCAAATCTGAGATGTACAGTGAGATAGTAGAGCCTGGCAAATGCAGAGGCATAGTATTTACACAATTCTACTTCTGGAAACCCAGAGATGGTTTCATGGTGGTTCAAGTGACGGTAAAGGGTGTCCTCAGTTGCATGTTCCAGATCCATCTTCTTAGTCAACATTATTGCTTCAAGTCTTGCTTGGTTGCAAGGCACAGGTGGAAACACAGGTGGAAACAAATGACAGTGCTCGAGCCTGATCACCCTACAGAGGTTGGTGTTGGCAGAAAGGGCAGGAGAGAGTGGGGGAGGCAGGCAGCATGGGGGACCTGCGGCAGCATGGGTTCAGAAAGACAGATATTGCCTTTTGTCATGTCACCATGCTGAGGCATTTAGAGTGCCATGGTCGTAGCCAGAAATATTTGCTTGTACACAAGGAAGCCTACAGGCTGCAGTTGCATTTTGTTAACTTCAACAGAAAGGCATGGGTTTCTTTTAGGAATTTTGGGCTTGGAGTACACCCAGCTTCCCACTTTTGTCTTAAGAAAACCTCTGCTCAATCTGCTCACACCTATCCTGGTGCAAGTCTTAAACAACCTTGATGAATTAATGGAATTTTTCCAGATTTGTCAGTGCAACAGGAAGAAATCAGCATGAATGATACAATTTTTTTTCTTTTTAATGGAAACAAGTGGGAATTACTAGAACAGAGAGTAATTTGTAGCCAAGAAGAACTCTTGAATTTGGATTTTATTACAAACTTGAAACTTGGGCCAGTTTTGATGGGATTTGTAAATGCTTTCAACAAATGTGGGCTGAGTTTCAAGTAAGGCTGGGCTCCGCTGTAAGGGAATCTGGGCCAAGGTATGGTTTGGAGTGGAAAGCATATGAAACTCACCGCATTTTCCTGATTTAGAGTCTTGCTTTGAAGTACTTGGTCCGTTCAAACCCAGAACTCAAAGCAAAAACCCACATGGTGTTAGTACACTGGAGCCAAAACTACAATCAAAAATTCCCTCGAAACCCCATGATTCAAAGCTAGCACAGATCCAGATATTCCTCACAAGATGCTACCAAGGTTGTTATTTTGCATATATATATTTTAGTTCAGAAGTTTTAAATACTCTGAAATCTTTACTAATTTCTGTATTTTTGAAAGATCTCATTGTAAGGGCTGCAGTGGGCTGGAAAAATTCAAGATTATTACTTTTGTTAAGACCTTATCTATGCATGTATAAATAATCAATTAATTTTTTTTATCTCTTCCTAAGTAAAATATGTTGTTAGTGACCCTATTCTGTGTCTGTGGGCTCTTTCACCATGCTCAGAACTACAGTGTCTGAGAGCCTTCCAACAGTGCATGAAGCAACATGAGTAACATCTGCTACATGCTGTTTATTATCTCGTCCTTTCCCTTGAGATGCAGCATGTGCAATGGAGTGTCTTGTTCTGATTGGGGGTTTTTTTTGGTGTCATGATTTATTTTATGATCAAGAAACCACTTATTTGAAAATTACTTAAAGGGCAAATGAGTAGAGGATATTACTGGTTAGAAACTGGAGGGGAAATTTCCTGTGAGGTACTACTGACAAATTTATTTTTTTTCTTTCTCCGTATTTGTTGAGAGACTTTTTCACTTTTCTGCAACAGTCACATACACAAGCTCTGTGCACATACTCACAAAGCTGGAGAGAACTGCTTTCAAGCATTTTTATTTGAACACAGCATAATGCAATTAGCTTTACTGCTCAGCACGCCTTTGATAGCACAAAGTATGCTACAAGATGACTTTTCTCTCCTCTACTGATGCATCAGTATTCCATATGAACAGCCACCCAGTGACTCGGCTGGCTTTTGCATTTCCAGTTAACTACCCTGAATCATAAAAGTCTGGGAAAGGATCTGAGAAACGTGTTCCTTCAACTACTGCAATGCTTCAGCAGTAAGGCTGAGTTTGCGTTACATGTGGAAAATCACATGTCAGTATGCATCATTCATAGTCCTGTGCAGATCTGTTAGACATTTCGGTGAGGGGCTGGTTGTCCCCAGCTGCCTGCCTGTAGAACACCCATAGAGCTAATGGGAGGTCTGCATATGGCTTGCTGACATGATCAGGCCCTGGTGCTATAAGCAGCCAAAATATTTTGTGATATCGGCAATAATCCCAGCACCAAGGGTTATCTTCCTTGCACAGCTCTGTAATTAACACTTGGCTGCCTTGGCTGTCATCCTGATGGTCCAGGCCAAGAGGAAGCAGGGACAGGGCAGTCAGAATAGAGGTCACTTCTGTAGCTCATCAGAATCAAAGAGATGGCCCCAAAAGTCACCTGGAAAAGGTGAATTGCTTTGAAGGTGAAAAAGAGAATGAAAAAGGACAGCTATGGGGATCAAAACTAAAGAGAGAGCACAGCAGTAAAAGAGCAGCACTGGAAACCAATACTCATTAGCAGAATGGCCACTGTTGGTGTTCCAAGGATATTGCCATTAACAGTGACCTTTCCCAGGAATAAGCACAGGAACATACTCTGTGCTTCCTTCTCCGTGGAAATTTAGAAGGAAAACTCAAACATGCAGAAGATTTCCGAAGTTCTGTCTCCATCCATTTTTCCTCCTGGCAAGTCCTGCTACTCCCTTCTGCATATAAAGCAATATGAAATAGAGCAAGAGTTGGTTTTAAGGACATTAGAGCAACACTGAAGAATGCTGTACTGGACAAATGTCACAACACAGTGTCTCAAATAGAAGAGCGACTCGTTATTTCACCTGTCCACATGCACTGGTATTAGAGATTAATTTGAAAAAAAAATCATGCTACTGGAGCGTGCATGCCAAGTGAAACACCTCTCTATACCAGAGCTCTGCGTAGTCCAGGAGGAACGAAGAAATCATCATGTTCTTGATTCTTCTGACCAACTTAGACTGGCGCTCAGCTGCCCTAACCAGCACAGCCTATGTGCGGTCAGAGCACTGACAAAGCAAGTATGTGCTTGCTCCTCTCCCTTTCCTTGACTTAACAATTTACATAGAGTGAAGCCAGGTCATAAGAGAGGCAATGATCTTGCCTGTAAATTTTCTTTGGACAGAGAAGTTAATGCTAATTCAGCGTGTTTCAATTTGCTGAGCTTCACCAGGCTGCACATGATTTTTAACAGAATCGCCACATAGCAGATCCTGCGTTGTGTTGTGGAGTTTCCTCAGCACAGCTAATCTACACCTAGTTTGATAAAAAGCTGGTTCCATTGCTGGCTCCAAAGCTTTTTTCTGATTGTTGTTTTGATGTGAAAGCATAGTGGACATCTGGGCTACTTGGTTTCTTGTTGCATCCCACTTGTCCCTTCCCCCATATGTATTGTAATGAGTTTGTTAGCTGTCATATCTTGGAGATTAAGCTTTTGTACAAGTTTTTTTTTTTTTCAGGACGGACATGTGTAAAGGGGCCCTTTCAGCCAGAGAACAAGTGTTCCTTAATGGCCATACACAATTTTTTGGCATGCATCCATACATTGGCAGTATGATCAAACATATCCCAGCAGACAGTAGAACAGAGATAGTTGTAGGTATTGAGACTTTGGGAGCACAAGGAAAATTACGTCATCTCTGTTTTCTTTGAGGACCTCCATCAAGACTGAAGGCCCATGGTAAATGGTGATCCTGATTTCTCCGGAGTCAGCTTAAAGAACTGTCTGGAAAATTCCATACATAACAAAAGGGCTGCGAGCTGCCTTACTGACAAATTAACTTATCAGCTGGAGAAGTTTTCATTACAATGAAATTCTCTGTTGGTTACTGGGAATCTCCCATTTAAAATTAATGACCTCATAGCTGATGAATGATGAAGCAGGGAAGGAAGTGTGTTGAAGACTGAACAAAAATCATCAGGTGAAAGGGGCACTCTGTGATTATGGAATAAAAACTAGTCATTAGGGCTTAAAAAAACCCCAAACAACTGGAGCTCTACTTCTCAGTGGAACTAGTGGTAGATGTTTTCTTGGAATAGAAAATTACTTCCCCCCCTCAGATTCTGTGGTACTATAAAAACAGGCCCCTTCAGAACTAACTTCCAAATCTGCTAACATAATACTCCTCTGAAGAAGAATAAGAATGTTGGTTTTACAGTTAATTAAGGGTTTTGGGTCAGGAACTTGAAATCTGTCCATTAGGGTATGGTTTTCTGGTTAAAGAGTCATAAATACAGAGTACACTTTATTAAATAGCTTGAAAAAGACTGTGTTTAAAATATGATAGATGCTTTGGTGTGTTTAGCAATATATAAATAAATGTTGAAAGAAGAGAGGTGGTTCCCCTTGGCAATAACTAGGTGTGTCATTTCTTTGGAAAAGTATATTTTGCTGTCACCTGTGCACTCCTTTTCTTTCTTTTAACTGATTTGAGGACGGAGGGAGGCAAGATAATGATAAAAGCAGAAAAGTAGAGCAAAATAACATGGGAATTTATGGGTTTTAAAATCTTTAAAGAGCTATTGCAAAACAGAACTGAATAGAGCACCTACTTTTTGAAGCCTTCTGAGGTATGAGAGAAGGGCTGTATTAGAGGTCCACTTCCTGCCAGCTGGGACAGTCATCTCAAGACGAAGACATGATTATGAGGCAAATGATAGTCAGAAATAACCACAAAGAGGGAAAGGAACTTGTGAGGGGAAACATATAAAGAGACATATTCAGGTGCCAAATCCCAAATCTCCTGTTGTGCCTCTGACCCCAGAGACATTTCTCCTGTGTTGCAGGGGACACAGGTGGGGGGTGGAGAGAGAAGCAACATCCAGACAGGTACCCTGGAACTGTGAACCAGTTCTTTGTGAGCAGAGTAGTGTTATAGACAGTTCATCATTTCCAGGACCATTCTTATGCTAATTCCCCAGACTTAGGGAAAACGTAAACTCCTTGCCTTGCTGAATGGAACCAATCCTCCATCAGGAGTTAATTTGAAAAAGAGAGCAAACAGAAGGACTTAATGTTTGGCAAGCTTGGGGTTAGAACGTTCCCATATACACATACACATTTAGAAGAGAAGTATCTTAGTATTCATGATACTGGGTGATAGAGTAGCAAAAAGCTTTCAATTAAGCATGAAAAATATCACAATTTATCTCAATTCTTCAGTCTTTTATGTGCTGAAGGTATTTTTTTATGTGAGGTTTTGTGAGGTTTTTCACACTTTTTTTTTTTTTTTTTTTGGTGAATGTCTTTCATTTCAAGTTACCCTTGTTCTGGGTCTTTTTTTAATTCCCTTAGGCCAAAGCATTTCTGAATTTCTGCCAAGAAGTTACTATGTAAAGCCTGTTGTACTCAAGAGTTGGATTCCCATTCCTGGAATCATGACTAGCAACCCCAAAATAGAGTGCATTGTTGTTTCAGAAGGAAAACAAGAGAGGAAAGAAACCTTAGGAACAAACAGAGAAGGACGAAGCCAAGCGACAGTTACAGACTCTTCAGAAAGCTACTCTTCAATTAGACATTTAGATTGGCTGCTAAGGAATCTAATCTAGATGGTAGGAAAAACTGCATTTGAAGTACAGACAAATCTTATAAATTAATGCTATGAAAAGCTGCCTGTTTTTGTTTCCTGTCTGCTTGTGTTTAGGAACCAGCATCTTTGCAAGCACTTGAGGGACAGGACACTTTGGAATGTCCTGTTTCTCCTGCAGAATGCATTTTTGTTTCTGAGCACAAAGTGTGACTTCACCACAACTACATTGCAAATTCATTCTCTCAGGAAAAAAAAATGTGGAACAATCAGTGCAAGGGGGAAATAAATAGAGAGTAAACTTTTTTTTTTTAATGGTAGTGTAAGAAAATGAGTTAGCAAAAATATTGAAATATCAACAAAGAAATACTGAGAATTTACAAAAGGATTCCATGCTAAAGGAATCTTTCAGGAAACATTCTTTGCTACAGTAAGTATTTTCAGGAAACATCTTTTGTTAAAGTATATTACAAAATGCTAAGTCAAAAATTCTGTACCAAGTTATCATCTCATCAACTTAATATGCTCTGCATTACTTTTTGCTGATTTTTGTCACACGGAATATACTTAGAATTCATAAATATAGCAGCACTTTATCCTATAATAATAATTGTTATTAATAGCGGAAAGTTTAAAAGCATGGAGAGCTTGACTGGAGAAAAGAGAAGAAACTTTGGGCTAGCAAAGAATATTGTATTTATGACACACAGTGAACAAGCCTGTTTCTGTCCATATAGTAACTTATGATGAACTCATCAATTCCCTATAATACACAGAGAAACAAAATCCTACTTTTGCCCTAATTAAATATGATTAATATTGATTAAGATGTTCATATGAAAGAAGTCAAGACCAGACAAGAGAAGACAATGATTTTGGCTTTTGCTTTTAGAGGGTGTCAGCACTACTGGTGTTAAGCTTGAGAAGCTGTAAAGGTCTGAGTATAGAAATGAAAATCCACCCTGGGAAAGTTAATCTCCTTTAAAGTCCATCAAAATTGTTTGTCAAAGACCAAGTACAGCCCAAACTCACCAGCTCCTTTGCAATCATCAGCCTACATTATTAAAAAGAAAAAAATTATATATGTTCATATGTGCAATATACAGTCTATATTAAAATCCAGTCATAAAATATGTCAGAATTCCCAAGCTAGAAGTACATGGTGACACTGTAACTATCCAATGGGAAACCTATTTTGTCTCTCTGCTTTAGGTAACTAATGAAGCAGTTCTATAAAAGATAATATGTATTTTGTAAGGACACGGTCAACAGAAAGGAATGGGTGACTTTGAGCACCTATGAAAGATTTTAATTGTTGAGGCTTAGGTACCCAGTTTGGGAATTTGATGTAGGAGCAGACAGGTTCTCAGTCTGGTTATCTTCAAACATACTAGATATTTTAGCACTTACCTTTTGGAGTGTGCTGTCTGCTCCAGCAGACAGTTAAAATTATCATTTTTGTGCTTGCATTAGATGAACTGAGCCTCTCCTGAACTAGATAAGTTTTTGCAATGACATAGTACAGAAATTTTTTAAAAATTCCGCTAAAGGTGTCATGAGTATAGAAATACACGTTTTCATTTTCTCCTGTAAAGAGGTAGGCAAAAGGTGGTTAGGTGGCTTAAATATAAATTCAGTTTATGACTCTACAAAACTGAATCCACATATAATACAGAAAGTTTTACCAAGATACACAAAATGTTCCTACAAAAAGCATCACTATGGAGATGTGTGGCCAAAACACAAGGTCAGACAGTACCACTGAAATCAGATTGCTAGGGGCGCACTCTTCTTTTTCTAACCCATTTTGGTGCACATAAGTGTGTCTGTGTCTCTAAATAAACTACTGTTTGCATTTAAAAACGTGGCTATGTCAGTTTCTGTAATTAGATCCTTTATGTCTGTTATTGATCGTTTCTGCATTTCTTTAGCTTACACTTGTGAATCAAGTAAAATGCAGAATGTTACCATATATAAAAGCAATGCTAAAGAAAACATCTATCATGTCCAGCTTAGAGGGCCAGACACTCATGCATGGTATCAATCCAATTTGCTCACAGCTCACAAGATAAAAATCTCAGACATTTGTGGAAAAATGATGTTTGGGCACTTGGTGCTGCATGATCACAAGGGAAGGATGTTCAGGCAGTGGTGTCCCTGGTTAAAACTATGCTTGGTGTGAGAGTTCACAGACAGACACTCCCTGATTTAGCACAAGCTTGGAGTGACACATTTTTTTCTTAGGAATGACAGCATGCTACGAGAATGTGGAATTGAATGTAACCCAATTCAGAGGCAGAGACCTTTCTCCTCCAGAGCAATGCATTTGCTTTACTTCGTAGACAGGACAGGCTAACTGGCTTACACTATGCAGTGCTGTATTTTGCCCTGATTTGGGTCAGGCCTAAGTGCATCACATTCAGTTGACCTGTTAGTTATGCCTCGCAAAGGCATTATGTTTATGACTCTCCAAACATGGGGTCCAAAACAGGGCAGATGTGGACAATACAAATACTAGCTGTCGCCTTGTTCTCTTGAACAACTACTTCAGCAGTAGCTGTAGTGAACACAGCAGGCATATATCAAATACCAAAGGCTGGACATTTTTAACTTCTAGGTAGATTACAGGAAAAATCATTGAAGTTTTCCACAAATAGTCTCAGAATCAGAATGGTTTGATATTATGAATTGAACTCAGTGAAACCTAACTGTAGGATAGAATACCCAGAAGAAATGAGCAAATGTGAAAAAAAAAATGAGTCCGTTTCAGTCTGATCCTCATGACTCTTTCACAGCTTTATTTCTTCATAGTCTTCATTTTTGAAATGTAAAGAATCCATGATAAGGTAAAGAAGGACACTAGAGTTTTGATGCAGTATGTGCAAGTGCAATGAGAAATGTCTCTCATAGACCAAAGCAAGTGAAGGATTTGATTGAGAATTAAGGGAGTAAAAAACTATAAGAATTTTCATCTGGTTACTGTTGGTAATGATAAGAGACACTGGTACTCATGTGTCTTAGAAAATGTGTTTCAGAGTATACAATATTATAACAATGTCCAAGAGAATTAAAAAGAGAAAAAAAGTTTGTATCTATTGTAGATCAATATACAAAAGAATGAACTATATGACAGTGCTAATGTAGGAGGTACATTTCTTTTAGCTCAGTTATTGATCTCTGAGATAATTACACTGTGCATCAAAGGAAATTCAATTGTATTCATGTGTTACTTTGTAAACAGCATTAGCATCATTTGGACACATAATCTTACAGCAGTGAAAAAGCTTTCAAACTAAAACGTATATAAACCAGTATGGTTTTGCTTTCCCAGATCTGAAGTATGCATTACAGCCAAGCAGATATAGGCCCTTGCTGATGTGGTTCTAACAATTTTAACAGAGTTATAAAGATAGCAGTATAAATGTCAATTACAGGCTACAGTTCAATCCACCCAATTTTTACTCCAAATTTAAACTTACAGTTTAAGCATCTTCAAAGCTCTTTTACATTGCAGTGACTCTTTCTGATAGAGGGAACATGCGTGTTAGGGGCAATCTATCCCTACAGAGCTAATGCTTGGTTCAAACTAGGTCACCCAGTTATGTGAATGAGGTCTCATATCATCATTTTGGCAAGATTAAAAAAAAATGCAGTCCTTATCAAACATAGCTGCATAAGGCAGCAGATAATGAGGTAAAAAGATCTAGCAAGTAATTTGTTTTGTCCAAGATGTTGATGCAAAGAGCTGTATAGACATTCAAGTTGTTTGAAGTCCTTCCCATCCATAGGTGACAGAAAAATCCCAAACCCTTTTCAAAAATGCTAAAAGTCACAAGTGCCAACTGTCCAGCTCCTTAAACCTAGCAGATTCCCCCAACAATCTCTTCAGGGTAGTTATTGTGAGGAGGTGAATAATCCCATCTGCTGTTGTGAGACCCCACCCCCATCCAGTTCTGGAGTTCCCAGTGCAGAAAGAACATGGGCCTGTTGGAGTGAGTCAAGAAATGATCCAGCAAGATGAGTAGGGGGATGGAACATCTCTCCTGTTAGGAAAGCCTGAGAGAATTGGGATTGTTCAGCCTGGAGAAGAGAAGGCTTCTGGATGACCTAACTGCAGCCTCCCAGTACCTGAAGGGAGCCTAAAGAAAAAATGGAGAGAGACTTCTTACAAGGGCATGTAATTACTGGACAAGGGGGAATGGCTTCAAACTGAAAGAGAGTAGGGTTAGATTAGATAATAGGGAGACATTCTTTAGACTGAGGGTGGCTAAGCACCAGAACAGGTTCCTCAGAGAAGTTGTGGATGCCCCATCCCTGGAAGTGCTCAAGGCCAGATTGGATGGAACACTGAGCAGTGTGGTCTAGTGAAAGGTGTCCCAGGGCAGGGGGTTTGTAAGTAGATGATCTTTAAGGTACCTTCTAACCCAAGCCATTCTATGATTTTCTGATTGTCAGTCCTGTCAAATGCCAGGCTTGCAAACATAGGTCTCCTACTATGTCGTGTCCAATTCTTTGCTAGGGATGATATGGTTTCTCTTTTTCTCCTGAGACACATTGATTTTTCTCTCTGAGAAGCATTCCAGAGAAGGTTTGCATCAGCCACCGCATGTAGAGTGAATTGAAAAACAGTTTTGTCCAATGGTGTTCCCGTTCCAGTGGGGATACCCACCTCCTTTGGCACCCTACAAGGGACGCCAATCCTTGCCTTTCACACTGTCTATTATACGGAGCCTCATGCATCACACAAAACAGGGTGATAAATATGTTGCCACCACAAAAATATGGAAAGTCAGATGTAAAGCATGAAAATATACAGTTGTTTGAGTTTAAAATCAATGTATGTAACATAGAGAATGCTTCTCTTATTCACTTATTTGCATTTTGTATTACTGCATTCAATAAATCTTTCTGTTAATGAGAACTGTAAAGCACTTCCAGATGGCCAGCCTTCTGAACACAAGAATGGGCTGAACCTCGCAGCTTTGCAGAGGAATTCAGTTTTATCTGTTGCAGAAGACATAGGAAATTTTCCCTAAACTTGTCCCAGTGACATGCTGGGATAAAACACAATATGAAATATAAGTATTGGCCCCTGGCTGGACAAGGGTTCTAACATTTACATATAATTCAGGGAGTGGCTTGGGAGGGCAGAGGTAATCAGGCACTGAACATTACTAAAAGAGCAAATCCTTTGCTAAAGCCATGTAAAACATCAGTGTAAACTCACTGGCATTGTAGTAAAAACACATCACAACATTGTTAAAGATCTTGATTCTTTGCCCCTGAAAGTGTAAACCAGTTCATGGGTCATAGAATTTGGAGGAATGTTGTACAACTATCATGTGAAAGAAAAAGAAAAGGTTTGTATCTCAGCTTAATTTTATCTGAATTCTCTTCTGAAATACTCAGTTTAAGATGGACTAGGAGATTCACCACTGGCTTTCTTCTTTCCTTACTTTCTGTGCAGCTGTTTTAACAGAAAAGCTGCCATCACAGTGAGCTCAAAGGAACAGAGGTATGATATGAATCTGTAAATAAATTGCTCTGAGGTACCCACATATATTAGTACCTAGACCTCTTGACGAACTTCCACAGTTTTCAGGATTTAAATAAATAAGCCTTATTCGGACCCATAAACATCTCTGGTAAGCTAGACAACGTGGGATTCACAAAATACAGGTATCTGTGTGAGGCAGCCACCTAAGATTTCCTTTATAGGGAAGAGAGAGAAAAAGGTGCATTAAGGATAAGAGTCATTTGACCTATTTTCATCATCTATTTTAGGATGGGATGAATCATACTCTAGAAGTGCTTATTTCATTTCATTGAACATAAATGAGAGCACAGAGAGACTACTTCAAATGTTAACTACATCTACACTATGATTTATGGTGGTTGTGATGCTGATGTCTGTATTTTGTGAAATGGTTCCCAATCACATCTACCTCTGCTGGTTTTCAATTAAGCACAATATCAAAGTTCATTTAGGAGAATGTCTTGCCTCCTAGGCAAAAGAAACTGGGAAAAATAAAAAATAAGTGAGACTAAGATCTAATCAGTTGCCTGTTATAGTTTACATGCAGAGTAATTGGTTGAATTAGTAATGGGCCTGAAATACTAAAAGCAAGTCTGATAGCAAATTCTTTCATCAGTGAGAAATTTTCCTTTGACAGAGAGCTATGAATATATGTGAACATGTGATTTAATTGTTTATAGAAGCAAAAGCATAACATGGAATGTCATTTGGGATTTGTTAAAAGGGAGAATGCAGAGGCAGAAGCTCTTCTAGCCTTATTGATACAATCCAATGTCAAAACATAAATTATTTGATGACTGTAAGGGAATCTATGTCTTACACTGGTATTACAGTAAATAATTACAGTAAACAGAGGAAGTCTTATGTTTGTGTGGTATATAAGTTGTATTTAGAGCTATTTATTAATATATTATACATAAATATATTTGTGAAACAATCAAGAAAGATCAAACAATTAGGATGTGCAGAGTTACAGTTTCCATTCCTTTCTTGAGAACTTCTCTTCTGAGAAACAGGTGTGTACGATTCATGAGTAGCATTTCTATTTTAAGAACATATGTATGTGGTGGTGTGTGTATGTGTTTCATGAAAATAAAAAGGAACGTGCCATCCGCCATATAAAAAATAAACTGTGATGTCCCACATTGCTGGTGGTCAGTTTGAAGTTCAGATGGCTGTAAATGTTATTTATTTAATGTTTTAGTAGGAGCAATATTTTTATTATGTTCATTTTATAAATTGTTCTTCAGAAGACACCAAGTACCATTAACTTACTCTTCCTGCCCACTCCATTTTCAGCATCTGAAGTCCTCAGAAAGTTTCCCACATCAATACTTTGCAGTCTTCCAGATTTGTATCTTGGCATTGATACCTATATCTTAAATTTATATCTTCTGTAGTCCTCATGTATCAGTAAGAATATAAAACTTCCAAAGGTTTGGCGTTTTTTTGGTTGTGGGGGTTTTTGTGGGTAATTTTTTTTTTTGGTTGATTGTTGTTTGTTTGTTTGTTTTTGTTTGAAGTTTTTTTGAGTAATACTATATTAGCAACATTGTATTGCTAGCAATGTTAACATCCTAAAAATGCATGTATGTCTGAGACATCCAAGTGTTGTAGAAGTGCAAGACCAGACATGTTAAGTTCCTTCCTTCCCTCAGGAATACCGTCTGATCTGCAGTGAGAAGAGGCATCCGAATGTGTCCAAAAGTGAGCTCATTTACAGCCACACTGGCAGAAGTCAAATTTGATTTTTGTCAGGAACTCAATTGATAGGCTCTGAATCATCACCCACCCACCTCTGTTTCAGCCTCTCTCTTCCCCCTCCCCTACCCCTCTGGGTATGAGCACGAAGCCCCATGGAAGGGGCTTTTCCTTCCTTGTACCTTCACTGTTTCCTTCTCCGAGGCACTGGTGGTGCTGGTGGCTACATGCTGGCAAGCAGTGCAGTGGTGTGTCCGTGGCATCAGGGAGTTCAGTGTCACAAACCTTCTCTTCCTAGCCCAGTGGTTTCAGCACAGCTTCCACAGTCATTACTTTAACTCCTGTGATTAATGTAAATCAAATGTCAGCCCTCACGGTCTTGGCTTGCCTCCTTAAGATTCCTCCTTAAAGTCCCATTTTCAGCAGCTACCTTTCTGTCAATATTCTCTAGGTTGGCACCAACCACTTCTCCTCACACCTGTGACTGTATCAGGGAAAAAAGACCAAAATAAATATTTACAGAGTACATGCAAGAAGAAAAGGGCTGTTTTCCCTTTTCTGTCATTGATTTCCTCAGTTCCTCAGTTACTGGTCCTGCTCTATTTATTTATGATACTGTGTCTAATTTGGACTGCATTTCATGGGGAAAAGTCCTTGTTTCTTTGCTATGGTTGTTTTTGCTAGTGTTGCATATGATAACAAAGAAAGGGAAAAAAAACATGGAGAACATTTCAGATGAAAGCAGTAGTAAACACACAAAAATTGGCTGAAAGACTCAGAAGAAGATAGCAAATAAAATGACTGTTAAACTTCTTTTTAAAATCTATTAGCTCTCACATTCATAATGCCTTCTTAGAATGGCATGTGTTATCCCTTAACCTATTAGACATGTCAAAAAACCCAAAACCCTGTGTAGAAAATGCTTGATTAAAATTAGGTTCTAAATGCTAAAGAAGTAATAGCAGGTTTTTATTGCTGTTAAGAGAGTTTCACATTTTTTTCCCAAGTGATTGCAGAATTCTTGTTATGCATAAAAAATCCAGATATAATGGTAAACAGCATTTCAAAATGAAAAAATCTTGCCTTTCTTAGACTTGTAAATATATCAAAATTTTCAGACCAGTTTGGCTTACCTCTAGTATCTTGTATATGCTCTAGAAAGCTGGGTATAAGAAAATAGACAGAGCTTGATCCTTTCCTCATTTGGAGTCCAATAAACTTTCTATTTATAGAGAACTTCTATGTCCCCAAATCTCCTAGATACCCAGAGTACTGACAAGAATAGACTTTGCAAGAGACCCTACTGAATTCAGAATTGAGCAACAGTTATCAGGAAATAAAACCATGCTAAAAAGCTGAATCATTTATATGCTATAAAGTGATGATTGATTCAGTTGTGTTTGTTTATAGTCTGAAATATCCTAAATTCACAAGTTTACAAGATGGACATGTGGGATAGTCCCATACCTTTTTGGCAGCGTAGATGCTGTGTCTAGCAAAGAAGGTCTGTAAACTGCTGATTTCCAGAAGCCAGGAAGGGCACAAGGGGTTGGCTTTCTTTCTACCTGCATTCCTTGCCTGTTTTTTAAACATCTCCTAGAAGGAAAAAAAAAAAAAAAAAAAGCATATTGTGATAAACAGACATTAATGTATGACTGGTCTGACATTCAGCATTCTCATCACAAGGAGTGAAAACCTTTGAAAGCTAATGGCTTGCTCTGTCCTAAAGGAAATGCTTCCTGAGCGGGGGGAGCTGCATCTTCCTGCCTTTGCTTTTATCTACTCTGGGGCTAATGGAAGACACTGGTTTCCTGTTCTGTCAATCTTGCCTGCCAGGCAGACACTGAATTCACTTTAATCAAAGCCACAAACTTTTAACAAGATGCACACGGAAGGTGTCTCCCTTGCTTGTACAAATGTTCTGTACCTTTTGAATCATCAGCTGTTCACTTTGTAGGAGGACCAGATGCGGAGGAGGTGAAACCCTCCTCTCGTTCCACCAGCTTCAATAACCATGCTGATTTGTACCAGCTGAGCTTCTCACTGTGACTTACATTTTCAAGCCTCTCAGGTATATACATCTACAACTGGAGAAATAGTCAAACTTCTGCTTTTCTTTCACTGAAACCAATAAACACACTTCAAGGTATTATTTTAGAACAAAGTTTTGCTTGCTCCTTTTCTCAGAACAACTTTCTATCACTGCTGAGTTATTTTTTGTTTTATATTTTTAAAAGAATATTTTAAGATTGTTCCTCATTGTTGGCATCATATTTTCATGTTTAAAGAGAAGAGAGATCCATTTATTTGGATAGAACTCCATCAGGTGTTGAACTAATTGTTCTTTCTGTTTGGGTTATTATCAGTGTGACCAGCAGTAGAGGACATAGCTAATGATGGCAAAAAAATCTTAATGTAAGAAGGCAGATAAAATATTTCTCCTACTCATAATAGCACTGCTACCTTTAAAATGCCAGAACTGAAAGACTTAAATCACTAAGCTTCACATGTTCCCTGTTTCAACTCTGAAGTATGACACAGACAAAATCTGTTAAGGCCCTAGGGCACTTGTAACTTGAGTATCCTGCATGTCCTATGGCTTAAGTCTTTATAGATTACTTACAAAGATCAGATAGTGCAAAGAAATAGAGAACAAACCATGTTCACTTTGATACTGTTTTCATACCAAATGAGGAAAATAGAAGTTTCCTCTTTGAAAGCCACATGAACAGAATAGAAGTTGCCCATGTTACAAAAACAGGAGAAGTTGTATTACAAATGTATTCTTACAAAGAGCTCATCATTTTAGCCCCTTTTTAGAATTTCACTCTTAAAGTCTTATCTTTGTTTAAGAGGAAAAAAGGTAAGATGAAAAAACGTTCCAAAATGTTTTAAATTACCTTAGCAGAAAAGCTACAACAAAAGTTAACAGATGGAGAAAAAGGCTTTGAAGAGCTTTTTGAGACCTATAACATTTAATCTTTTTTCATTGAATAGCTAATAATCATGATTAAAAAGTGTAGAGCACAAATGACACCTTACATTTGACAAAAAACATAAGGAAGTGTTTTTCTATTTCCATTTTCAATGTCATATTCATAATAATCATAACTTCAACCACAAGTTTTGCTACTCCAGATTTAGCAAAAGCAAATACACTCCTCCCCCAACTTATCAGATGTAAATATTGCATATCAAGCACACATATAAAATAAATATCCGGTCAAATGGAAGAGATGGGAATTGTTCTGCCAATTAGTAAATTATTCAGTGCTGGTAATGTACCTATTTAACTGTTGCTAATTGCCCAGCTATATTTACTGAATACCAGGAGGAAAATAAATAAAAAGATGCTCTGAATCACTCATCTGTCTAAACCAAACCATCAAAGTGCACTGTTCTGTTTGGGTTAGTTTCTCCAGAAGTATAAAAATCCTCTTGCTGGAAACTTTGATTGGTAGTGGCTTCTGTTCTCCAAGTGCTTACACATGTATGTACATTTGCTCAAGTAAAGAGTCCATGAGACTGTGCCCGTGAATAATGTGACAGATACAGAAAAGTATAGGCCTGTCTGACTCCTTTAATGTTTACAAAAACCTTAATCTAGATAAATTTTGATATTTCTCACATTAAATTTAACGTCACTTTATGTTCTGTCATTGACTGGGGACATTGAACATTTAATGCAAAATAAAACAACGTAGTCTGTACCTTTGTTCATTTTCACATTTCCTGAATGTCGAGGCTCTAAGCAATATTCATGTGGATTTGTTTCTCAGTGTAGAGGACTTCAAGACCTTTAAAAAAAAAGGGTAAATTGAATCCACAGACATTCAAAACATAAATGCTAGGCCAGCATTCACCTAAGCCACTGACATCTAATCTGTATGATGAAATTTAAGTTTTTTTACTTATCTTTCTTTATATTTTTCCTTTTGGAAATTAGAGCATGCCAACACTCTTTCTTGCTGATTTTACAGTTTTCTTTGTGGTCAGTACTACCTCCTTCTCATTCTACTTCCCTTTCCTTGCCCCCCACATCTACTCCTTTACCCTACCTGAGGTTGCCATGAATGCCGATCTCATGGTTTTCTTCATTACCCTTTACCAGAGAACCAAATTTTTTTCTTTAGCAAATGAGCTTCAGGTGCCTGACTACAAAATGAGGCGATGGAGCCTGTGAGATGACAGTAGGAAGGACTGCAGGGAAGGGGAACATGCTAGTTGGGGTCAAGCCAAATTTTATTCCCTGGGAATCAGTTATCTTACCTTGTTTATCCCTGAGTACAAATAACATTGTGTGTTTTTTTCTTGTTACCCCCAATAACTCCCCATTTTTGCTGAGCTCATTTCAGTTAAGAACAGCTCATGTGAAGGCATCTGATCACATCAACAGGAACATGGGATAAGAGTAGTACTAGATTGTGAAAGCAAATTTTCCCTGCTTTCCTCAATACTTACAAGTGTTTTTATCACAAGGGCACAGTCACCCTATTAAATGTTCTAGAGTAGTGTCTTGTCACAGCTGCATACAGCAGCTAAAACTCTTCTCTCCATGGTACTCAAAGGGCCAATTTAAAGCCATTTTCCAACATTCGATAGTACCTGTGAGATCAGCAATGGTAACAAAAACCATTTTAGTCCTTGGTAGCCAGTTCAGATCCAGAATATGAATCTTGTAAGGCTGGGTTTACGAAGTGATGGAAGGAGGTAGTGTCATGCTCAGTGGAAAGGTGTCTGTGTGGTGGGACAGTGGATGTCACTTGGCACACTTTCTGATGGTCCCAACAGGCAGCCCCAGGTGTACAGCAGCGATCTCAGTGCTGGTAATGTTACCTCTGAGTTAAAACAAGCCAGCAGGGTGATGTGAGGAAGCACACACTGTTTGCTTTATGCTGTATCTCTGCAAAGCTTGTTCTAGCTGCAAACACATACTTCCAGTGAATCCTGGAGAGGATAAAAGAAAACCAGATTGTGCAGCTGAGTGAAATCCTACTCTCTTTCTGCCTCCACTAAGACAGTGGAGTTGATTTGAAATAGGTTGACTTATGCAAATCAGTAATGCACAAGGTAATCATATAATGGAAGGAATGGAAATAGAACAACAAGAATGGTTTTGAATCCAATATTTCATTTGAATCTAAATTATACTTGGTGATCTTTTAGTACACAATATACCAAGAAAGGCAAAGAGTATATTAAATTACCTGCAGACAGTCCACAGTCATAAAACGTTTGGAAGAAAGCACTCCTTATGGCACTTCCACTTTTTATTCCTTCACTGGCTCCATTAAGATATAAAAAAATAGAATACAAATGTTTTAGTCTGACAATGAAATCTTTGATGGCATTTAATTAAATAAAAAAGGACACAAGCCAAGGGAAATATTACAGCATAATATCACAACAAATTAGTCCTGGATTTAACATTACTTTGACATGAGAGAGAAATACATCAGGGGAAGAATTTTTCCAAAGCACCTTTTCACTTTTGATTTAAATTTAGGATGCCTAAACCTACTGCTAAGCAAACTCCTGTGGATATGGAGCTTGCCTTGCACTTCGAGTTAACCAGGATCAGGTGCCTATCAGTAGCACTTTTCTGCTATGAAAGTTTGCAAGATTCAACCTTTGATCCATACTTAGTTAAAACAATTCTTTACACATAGTTTATATTCAGGGTTGAATCAAAATGGCACTGCAAATATAATCAAGAATAAATGTGGTTCACATTAGTTGTCATCTACTTATATTTTTTGTTCAAAACTTGCATAGATGTCAATGCTATATGTGGCATGAGTTGTGTATGGCCCTTTCTGAGAAATATCTGTAATTTCTAACTGTGTATAGTTAGCTGTACAAGAAACACATTTCATGTTTTTATTTGATTTATTTCTTCCGCTTGTCTATTTGTTCCTGTACTGACTCATAAATTTTTTAACAGGAACAAATAGGATAAGAGTAATAGGCGAGTATGTGTATCTACATATGTCTCTCTCTATATATACATGCAGTATATGGACTCACTGAGACTATTTTGGCTGCTGGACAACTTGCTGTGTTATTAATCAGGCATTACATTGATTTTGATTGCATTCTTATTCTGGAAGGATAATTCACTGTTATACATCAGACTTGTACACATAGAAAGGCAAAATGGCTTTATTGACTGTAGCAGGTTATCAAAGTGCAGCAGAGGAGATAAATTATGTGCATGAACTGTAATTATGTTTCTCATGTTTGAAGGACTATTTCTACGTGCTTACCCTTTATCCTAAGAGTGAATGCATTCTAGAGACAACCCTGTCTATAGATGTGTTTAATTTTACTTTCCTCTGTAGTTTAGAATCTATTTAAATGAATAATGATGGAAATTATCTAAAACCCACTGTTGTAAACAGGGTAACTGATACTACCTACACAGGGGGAAAATTCACCAGTTGGGAAGGAAGTGGGAAGAGTAGAGGGAGAGGAAAGAGAATATTGTGCTGCTATAATGTTGAAGAATTGTTCGTGTCTCATGATGGCAAGGTGGCCAGGAAGTTACACAGCCCCTTTCAAAGTCACTTTCCTCCTCCTGATCAGTGGTGCAACACACTGCTGTCACTGTAGCCAAATAACTCCTGATTACAGTCTTGGGCTTCAAGCTGCCCTTGAGCACGTGTGTACATCTCATTTAAAAAGGGCCCTAATGAGACTGACTTTACCCAGTTAAATTCTGAAATATGAAGGAATTTTGAACATTTGGCATTTCTGGTAATCAGGCTTGATAGACCACAAGTACCATGAAGAAACTATTTTAATTTCAGCATCATAACATTAAAACTCCTATCTGGTCTGTAGGGAATAATTTAGATTAGGAAATATTTCCTTATCTGCAATATTGATGTTTACATCTTAACCTAGTCATTTTATGCTCCTTTTATTGTCAACAAGGAAACATTCCCAGACGGTGATTCTGCTGACATATTTTAGATACAATTATTTTAAGGTAAGATGAAAGTTGGGTGAGGTTGATCCCACTAAATAGTTTTGCAGTTTAGGGAAAACTGGGGGGTTTTTTTCCAACTAAAACTTGTCAGTCTTTCTTTCATTTCACTTTTGTTTATTTCCCTTTATTTGCTATTACAATACTCAGATTGTGCTTAGTGCCACACAGACACACAAAAAATGGCCTTCTTCTCCCAAAAGGTTGCAATTTATTTAAATAAATAAGCAGACAATAGTTCATACATTGTCTTTATATGCTGGTATGAACTGGAGTTGGTGCAGTACTGGAGAGAGCAAAACAGCATAAAAATGATTTATCACAAGTTAGTATTGTACAAAAACCTCTTGATTTATCATCCAAGTACTTCATTTCAACTACAAATAACTTCTTGCACAACCACTGGCTTTAGGTCCTAGGAATGGATATGTACACGATTAGATAAAAGGAATTATTATGGTATTAACTGTAGGAAATAAACATCAAAGGTTACCAACATGACTCTTCCTGAACTAAAACTATGCTTTGCCTCACAGTGATACTTCCTCGACTGTCCTGAAAATGTAATGAACAATACTTAAGGCGATATTTATATTGGCATTATTTTCTCTTTAGTAGTTCTGTACAAACTCAAAAATTTCATTCAACAATTGCCTTAAAAATTTCAATATTCTCCACATAGTTTGTGGCTGATTTCTTCTTTCAATCCAGCTATCAAGTTCGCATGCATTTTCGTCAAAGCTGTGTGTTTCATCTTTCCTGGTGACATTTTTGCAAGAACAGAGAGGTCAGGAGGTGAAACAAAACTGTTCAAAAAGTTATTTTACTGTTGTTCTTACATTGAAGCATCTTTATGCCTTTCTGATATGCAACAAAAATTGTGTAAGTGGAACTGGAATCATATCAACCCAACAATAGTAAAAAGAAACCCTCTCCATTTTTTTCTGGTTCATGAGAAAAATCTTTATGAATGTTTCAGAATGAACGTACCCTGCCAATACTAAATAAATGACTTTAAATAAGCTTGACAATATACACTTCTAAGTGAATACTAATTTTCCCTTTTAAGTGGTCTTTGCTCTCTTAAACAGCTGTATAAGTTACTGTTTCGAATCTGCCCACAGATAATTTGTAAGCTCGATGACCACTGTTCAAGGGAATTGTTGTACACTGCCCTTTCTTCTCAGCCAGACAACTTGAATAAAGCAAATGTTTTCTGTGCAGGCCTACAATCTTTCAATCTTTTTAAAAAGGAAGTGTAGTGGCTAAGGATTACATTCGTTGGGACAGGAAACTTTTTAGAAAACAAAATCTTCAGTGCTTGGGGACAAGAGCCCCACTGAGGCACTGGGCACTGATGCTGTTCCGGTTTTTCCTCACTTTTGCCCCATTGCAACCAATCTTTTCCTAAAGTTCAAATATATGGAAAAAATAGTTTTTTACTGTCTACTTGCAGCTGTTGAAAAATACGTATCTAGTTATTATTTTCCATTTTAAATGATGCCGTTCTGGTTTTCGGAGGCTATAATGAAAAGTGCAGCCTGCTGCCTGCATCATAGGCATTAGTCCAGAATTACTGACACAGGAGTCCTTAAACAGTTCAGGACTTGGACATCAGTCATCAGTCCCACAGAGCAAGGCTGCAGGAAGGAATATAGTACTGTAAGTTGCTGAAATGTGCAGCTAGGTGCCAAATAGCTGACTGAAACAAAATCCAGACAAGACACATGTGGATATGGTGGGAAGAGGAAAATTTTTTAAAAAAAGGAAAAAAACCCAAATCACAAACATTACCTCTTTGTAACATCAAAGTTGTTCTCTCAACTTTTGTTTCTTTTTGTATTCATTATGGTTTCCAGACACCCATTATTAGTATCTGTTCTTCTACATAGAGTCTTTCCTAACTATTGTGATCTGTACACTCTGTCAGCTCTGCACATTCTCCTCAGTGGAGTCTACCTGGGGGAGGTGAAGGATACCACTGACAAGTCTCAGGCTTTCTGATGAGTGGTGTAGCACATGGCAGCACAAAGCACAGTGAGAGCCTTCTTCACCAGTGATGCTGGTGTTCATTGTTCAGGGTCCCCTGTCCAGACAACACAGATCATGTCTCTGGCTCTGGAAAGAATGTAGCATTGACCTACGTGATAGACAAAGAGTTACTTCTCCACAGATAAAGCAACAGAAGTTGAAGAAATAATCTCAAATATATTACAGCTCAATTTTCAAAAACATTATTTTCTTTCTTCCAACTCTCTCTTCCACAGGAAAGTGATTATTGACTTTTTTATGAGCACTCTTTGAGGTCTTAGGAAAGAAGAAAAGCAGGTAGAGAACTCTGACTTGTCTAGCTGAGAGAGAAAGCACATCTCTCCTCTTGAATAGGAAGGCAAAGGGAAAAACAGAGGAAACCTTATCATTATTGAGAGAAATAAAACAAAGCAATGTAGTTAAAATTAAGTACTCCTTACACAGATGGGAGAACAGCTCAGGAGGAGGAAAGCTATTTCAACCTTAGGGCCTTTGTCCTGGGACAAGAGATCAGCTATCACGTTTCTTACTCATCAAATGTTTTGAATTTATTTGAAACAATAAAACTTTCAAAATTTGCTTGATCAAAACAAATTCCTGTTGTTTATTTATTTATTAATTTTTAATGTCAGATCATTTGGTTATTTTGAAGGAGGAAATGCACTTTTTTCTCTCACAAAAGCTTTCATACAGACATAGTTCCATGGTGGAGGCTTTCCTCACTTTTCATCCACTTTTCTTTATACATACCCTTTCACTCTTCTTCTTTCAGTTTCATTTCTGCAAGAGGAAGGAATCATTCAAATATAAAGAAGTATGAAGAAAATTGCTGAAATAGGGTTTTTTTAAAAAAGACTTCAAGACTCCTCATTAATTTTACTAGTGGAATCCTCTTACCATTTACATCTCATAGCTGTAACGCAATAAATTTTTGATTTCTTGATGTACGCTAAAACCAGTGCAATGCAAAGACATAAAAATGTCACCAAGAATAATTGATAAAATATATTCCTCCAAGAAGTATATGGTCTGTCACTGACACATAATTCTCTACATCATAGCATTGGATAAAAGCAGGTGGGAAGCTGAGTTGACCGTTGTCTACCTGGTTGAACATCCATCATGTTACAGATTGTTTTTTTCTTTTGATGCAATATAACTAATGCAAAGGTTTACTTTTGGTCCTTCCCATTGTGTCCGCACAGTTGTTTTCTGAAGAGAGCTGTACCATTTATTATAAGCAAAATTTACTTTCAAGTGTGTGTTTGTGAGAACTCAAATTTCTTGCTTTTCCAGAGTAGATTAGATAAAAAAAATCCAGCCATAAAGTTATTTCAAACAAATTCTTACTCAGACCAAAGGTTTCTATGCTACTAGAAATTAAAAAGATTGTGTCTATGTAACTGATTTTTTTCCCAGTTAGACTCCACATCATAAAATTAGAAAATCACAGATATGTTTGAGTTTCTAGATAGCTATGGCAAGCCAGACTCTCAGAATATGTTGATGAAGGCTTATTTTAGTCTCTAAATAGGCATTCATACATGTTTGACTGTAAATGCTCCAAGAGGACCCTCCACTTTGCTAGGATTAGCCAAGTGCTTAAATTTGTATATGTGTTTAGCACTTGCAGGATCAGAGATGAATTTCTGCTGCTGAAAGGCATGTGGAAAAAGGGATCTTGGTCTAGTCACTTAGGGGGCCTCAACAATCAAGAAAAAAAGCCACCCTCACCAGGCAATTCTTTCCACCACTCTTAGTCATTGGTGATACAAAGTCATGATCTGCCCTTTGGAGATGTCCATCACTTCCCTTTGTGACATAAAGAGCCTAAAAATATCCAACTCAGACTTGGTACCTTATTTTGGTTGACATGAATCCTATCCTTTACCATTCTGTCCCCACTGCTTTAAATGTTTAACAGTCACTGTGGTTGCATTATCTTTATTGCTTACCCAACTCATTAACACAGCTGGTGGCTGAGGTGGTAAACATCTGTTCATCAAAATGCTGTGTTTCCAAGGATCTGGTGTGTCAAATATGTGTTCAAATACATGTTGCATGATACTAGTTCCTCTTAAATTGCTGATTCAAGACATCCAGTTTTATATGCTGCCCTGCATTTTGCTCAATTTCCCTCAAGAAATCTGTGGGCAGTGTATAAGTGTTAAAAGCATGCCCTTGTCATTCTTTGTAAGGCTATATCATGAACTATTATAGGAACAAATACTGTATGTTTAGTATCATTTTAAGACACACTTGCTTTATAAAAATGACCTTATTTAACTATGTATTTAACTATGTATTAACTATGTTAAATAAATAAATGACCTTTTTCCTATTAATGTGAAAAAAAGAGCCTTTAGCTATCTGCTTATTCAAAATATGGCAAAACATTGTCTTCCTTTGCTTGCCTCTTGACATGCAAATTAGATTTAAACCAACCACTCTCTTGGTTTAAATCTACCACTGGAAGAATGTTGTGCTATATCAGAATGAACTTTGCACACACATTGTATGCTTAGGAGTGTACCCAAATGTATGCTGCAAAGGTGGCAAATGAATGCAACCAAAGAGTTCAGAGAAGTCAAACATCATGCTAGGTACAACTCAAAAGGGTACATACAGACCCTCAAGAATGCTTAACTTACGTCTCAAAAAAAAAAAAAAAAAACCAACCCAAAAACCCCAAGTCCTATTGCATTTCTAAACTGAAGTCAGTTGAAGCACCCACATGGTGTCCCTGCCCTGGTGTCCTCGTGGGAGGCTCAGAACTAGATGATCTTTAATGTCCCTTTCAACTGAAACAATTATAGGATCCTATGGTATCGATTGCACAGGGGATGGGATGCAGGCAGGCAACAAGTAGTTCTGGGCTCATGCTGGTGCTGAAAACAACCTGCTGTGTGGTGTCAGACAAGTTGTCTTCTGTGACCTACTTTTATTCCTCTCCTTAGTAAAATGAGTATAATTTGGATTTGCCTGTTTACATAGGACAATTGTACAGGGTCAGAATGTCATTTGAGTAGGGAAAGGCAAAGTGAGCCATTTACACAATGCTCAGCTTTGAAGATGGACATGTTTATGTCCAATGAAGATATGAAGGTGTGAGGGAAGCTGGATAATGAGGATACTGTAAAACTGCTTCTTTTGATTTTCTTTTCTGAAATAAAGTCTAAGCCTTTTTCTTCTTTTTTTTTTCTTCTTTTCTTTTTCAGGCTATACAATCAAATATAAAACATGACTCTGCCATCTGTCTGATATCTCTGACAAAAAACTATAAAATATTTCTGTCCAGTGGAAATCCTGATCCTTTCTAGGTGATGAAGCATTTTGCCAAGGGCTGTTGGGCAGGTGAAGAAGGTTTCCTGCTGTAGTGTGCTGCACTGCTAGGCTTGGTGCTAGCATATGCTGATACCTAGGTTGAATTCACCATGGCTAAATTAAGACTCAGGAGCTTTTCCTCAGAGTTATGAAGTCCTGGTTGGAATGTGTCCCAGCATCTCCAAGGAAAGAATCTTCCTGCTGCTGGATTCACCTTGCTAGAGCTGCCTTTGTGGCCTTTACAATCTTCATATTTCAAGATTCCTCAGAGCATGTTCCCACTGTAACTATGACTTATTGGGTTGTTTTTTAAAGAGAAATATTTCACAGCAGGCATTAGACATTGTTAACATCCTATTTTTAGCTAGTGCTAAAAGGGAGACCATTAAGCAAGGACCTCTTTTCTCCATTATCCTAAGCATCATCTGTATGTAAGGGGGATTGTGTGCATAGTTGTGAACAAGCACAGACCAAAGCAGATCACTTTGCCCAAAGATTGTCTTCTAAACCAGACAATTAATCCAAACAAACTGGAGGTCAGCAACTGAGGAAAAAAAAAAAGCCACGGCTAGTTAGGAGTTATCTGGTTTTAGAGAGAAGATTATTTATAAATAAAGAATTTTTTATGAGTAGAGAGAATTATGTCATATGCAGTTTAAGAGACATGACTAAGAAAAAGTGAAAACGAGAGGGTTTCCTTTGCCTAATGAAAGAGGTAATATTTTTTACCCCAAATAATTAAAAGGCACAGTGGATTTCTGTATGAAAACACAATGAAGAGCAATCTCTGTAATTTTACCACCAGGTAAACTAGCTGAGGTCAGCTCCTGGCCAAAGTGTATGGCTGACCTCAGCAAGTTTACCTTGTGGTAAAACTAACAGGCTTTGATCTTTACTTTGTTTTCACCTCAGGACAGCTCCTGCTTGTTAGTTACTTGAAGGTAAAAATCACACCTTCTTTTATCACCAAAACTAAGTCTGTGAAGCAAACAGACTGGAAATAAGAAGAAATGAGAGCTGATATATGGCATATAGACTTCAAAGGAGGGGATGCAGGGCTTATTTTGCTTCCTCAAGAGGAAAAAGGAAATTTACCAATGTGATAAGAGGCAGAATATATTGCAGAAATGGTAAGTGTGATTGAACAATATGTACAACTACTTTATAGTAGATTTTTAGACAAAAAAGACAGGGGAAGAGGAGAAATAAGGTAGGAAAGCAAGGAAATGAAGGGTAGAGTAATGATGTGGAGCTAACCAATGCAGAGACAAATATTCTTTTGGTGAGACTTAAAAAATAACCTGTAAGGAAAAATATGAGATGGGCTGCATTTGGAAGTGCACTGGATGGTGAAGCTAAAAGAACAAGCATGAGCAACGAGCCCATGACTGAGTTAGGATTACAAAATGGGATTACACCACACCAGGGATGGACTGATTTTGACCATGGAAAATCCAGTGGGATGTGGTCATGAACCCAGCTCATAGGGGAGCAGCAGGTGGTAGCATAGGACATTGAGGACTGTTTTCTGCTGATAAGTTTTGGCAACTGAGCGGTTTCACTGAGAAGGAGGTCAAAAAATATTCAGGAAAGGGAGGACTTCATCACAAGAATTGGTGATGGGACCTAAGGAAGGCAGGAATCTAGAAGAAAGAGCATGTGGGAAGCTACTGCCTAGCCTTGCTCTTCTTTTGGTCATGAGTACATGCACTCAAAAATGTTTGCCATTTAGTATCTGATGAATTTCTATAATTTCTCTGGTGCTCCAGATTGCTGTAGCTATTTCAATACTGTCATGAATAATTGAGGTTTGTCTAGTTTTGGGGTTTGAGGATTTTTTTGGTTGGCTGGTTCCTCTGATTTAATCAAGATCATACTTCTGTGAGCACTAATTTAGTCAGGTTATATATTTCAGAGCAAACAGCTTGCTTTGCCTAAGTACTTCTAAGAACTGAACACTCTGCCCTGAGGCAAGCGAATCCAAAGCCAAAGAGGGATGCACCCTTCATATTCTGCTAATTGATTGAAGGGGCAAATGATCTATAGGAAAAGTTGCATCATTAACTTAATTGAGGGCAAAGCCTAATTAGAGGGGAAATGAAGTAGACAGAGCCAGAGACACAGCAGGCCTTCATGTGAGATGTCAACAAACAGACATTGTAACTAAAACCAGACAGAAACCAAAGCACTTCATTTACATCTTTAATTTCAATGTGAAAACATTTACAGTGATTGTGATGTGTTTGTGAGATTGCAGAGGAATGCAAAAATTTAACAGACTGAAACTGAAATGAGCAGGTTTTAGAGTTGCAGAAAAAAAGCCAGCTGACTAAAGCTGCTTTAAAAAATCTTGAGCAAACTGACTGAAGTTACTTAAGACTGCATTTGTGCTTCTCTAGTATATTTGAACTCTACATTCCTGAGGAAATCCAACAAGAACTGGACCAGGAATTTTACAGTAGTGAGTAAATAAACCAAGTAAATTGTGGTGGACCATATTGCTTCAGTTTGACCCTACAGATTCCTGAATGAAGAGATAAAATGTCACTTTTGCACATTTGTTCTTTAAATGGTTACTCTGTGCAGTTACTTTCCTGTTATTTCCTTGCTTGCGTAAAGAGGCTTCACCCCTCAGAATCACAGGTTCCTGAGCTGTAAACTGGTGATGTTAAATTCCAGAGGCTTGTTAAGTATTTTAAACATTAGTTTAATATCTGAACTAAAACAGGTGGCAGAGGTCTTTTCAGGACCTTTTCCACTGTGTTTTAGGGGCTTTTCTGGCACGCAGCTCCTTTTTTTTACCAACTGCAGGAATACAAACAAAACCTTTTCATAAGAAAAGCCACTTAAGTGAAATGAGGAATGCAAGCAGACATGTTTTGGCTACAGTGCACGTGTTTAAAGTATATAGACATTATTATACAATTCAACTGCATTCATATGGGTATCAAGCATTCTTTCAAAAACTGGGCCTTGAGCCTGCTCACAGATATGCACCATATTTTTGTGATTATGTATAATTAGTATGTAGATATGTTAATAAATGGAAAGGGAAAATTAATTTCATTGTGAAAACCAAGCCTCCACAGAGCCAGAAAAATCATCATGCACTAATTACCCAAAATATTTTTGACATGACCTCTTTTGTATTCTAAGGAAAATTATCAATAGTTTGCAGCTTCACAAACCTCACATTTTGTTAATCAGTGTAATTACTTAACAAACAACAGACTCATCCACCTGTTTACAGCAACTGGATATTAAATAGATGCTTCTGTATCTGTATTTTATTCTTCATACTTTTTTGTACTATTTAGCCAACACAACCACCCTCATGCCCCATCTCCTTCCATGCAGATCAGCACTTAACCTCAAAACTTTGTCCTGGATCTGCTGATGGAGCTGTGAAACAAGAAAACTCCCAATGACTTCTAGGAAGATTTTATTAGTGTTGGATCACCATGTCATTCTCAAATGAATTTAAGAGTTTACCCTTAAGACGAGACACGTGAGAGCCCCTGATCCAACCTGGCTCCCTTGTAATTCCAAATCTCCCATGCAAAGCTTGAAAACACTGACTTTAGACAGAAGACAGGAAGAGGCTCCACTGAGCACAGTATTGGTAATTATGCAAGTTGTGTGACAAGGAGCACTAAATGCATTAAAACAAATGCATATTGTGCTATCGTGCAGCTAAAGACCTTCAGGGCAAATCTCCTTTTAGTTCTCTTAAAGTACATTAGCTCAAAGCTCATTTTGATGGAAGATGGAATTTTTAAAATTATGGGTTTCAAGACAACAAAAATTACAGCAGTCTACAAATCACTAGAGCAGTCTTTCCTGTTTCAGCTTTGTAGTAAAGTTTATTGTAAACTAGGTAATAAGAGGAAATCCTGCTTGGATCATACTGGAGTACAATAGTTGAATGTTAACACATTTATTATCACCTGTCACATCCCTATGAATGCATCATTGTGAACATGGGACAGCATCATTAATCATCGTTCCAAAAAAACCCATGGTAGTTAATTATTTTTCTCAACATATTGCATTTAAATCATCCTCCTCATTAAATCAATTATGAAACAATGTAAGTATCCTAATTGAGCTACTAAGGACGAGAACATTGTTGCAAAATAGAAATGGAAAGATACTACCCAATTCCATCCTGATTTTCAAGTACATGAAATCTATTTCTTTTACTCTTTACCAGAATTCATACAGCTTGGGAATTAAATTAGGAAACCTTTCCAGGGTGTATTAGCTGGGTTTGGCAATGTGCTGGGTTTGTCATGTGGCTTTTTACAGCTTGGAACACAAGCAGAAACTACTCATGTGTGCTCATACTATAGACTATAAACATATCTTATGATGTAAAGAAGTTTTTAATACTTCCCAGTGTTCCCAATGAAATATAGAAAACAATGGCAGCTATTGAAAGTCCCATGTTTTTGAAAACATGGTATCTGTATATTTAACTCGTTTTCTCAAGAGTGGCATTCACTGAAGCAAATATTGACTTGTATACATCTGAATTCATCTGCCCCAGGCTCCTCTTACAGCAAGCAGATGAAAACAGTTTAAAGACATAGTTCATCTGACTTATTTTAGATATCTGCTTTGGGATAAGATGAACCATATCTTAGAAGTACCTATTCTTTTTCCATTGACCCAAAAGGGAGACCAAGACTTTTAGGTGTCAAAATGAGTACATCTGCACTTCAGTAATTTAAATTTCAGCCTAAGACCCATCAGCCTGGTGTATAACACAATATAGGCAACACGAACTTGAAAACTCAAAGGGAAGAATGAAGAGAGGCAGGCCTTTGATTTTTTACACCTACAGCATCACAGAAGTTGTGGAGCTTGATTGTAAGAGTGGTGGGACACAGCCTAGCAAAGAGATGCGGGAGATACCCAGAAAATACAATGCAAAATATTCTATAGATGGAAATATCCTTATAGAAAACAATGACTAAATTTGTGGAAAATGTGGTCCTTCCACATGCTACCAATTTCTGTTAATAATTTCTGTTTCTTTTAAATTTTCTTTTGCTTTGACAAGGTCCCCATAAAAATATAAATATTTCAGCTAGCATTGTATTCAGTTGTTGGTCTTTCTGTAGTAAAATTCTACTGTGATCTCTTCCTGCAGTACTAATTTCGTCAAGTACATGAGATCACTTTAACCATTTTGAAGTCTCAAATTTAATGTCAGCTGGAGCCAGATTTAACTTCAATATTGTTGCAAAATGTTTTGTTATGCTCTTTGCTCTTTTAGAAAGGAAAAATATATTATTTAGGGAATGTTTTGTTTTGACAACTCTGGCATTTGATTTTTTTGGGAGGGGGTAAAAACACTGTAATGATGATTCACTTCAGCAACAAATCTGTCCCACCTTCAGTACTAACTTCTGAATTTTTGCTTCTTTTTCAGGCACATTCCCCACAGACCAGTCTCTGTTTTGAGAATTGCATGAACTCTTGTCTGAACAGTGCCCATACCAGCTATCTGGTCTGATTGACTCTTGTTTTTTTAATAGGGCCACATTTCCATACAGGTAGCTTAGACTTGACAGCCTTCTCCTCTGGCAGAAACAAATAGTCCCCTGCAAAATGAAGACCTGCACAGTGTGGGGCAGCCCATTTATTCTTAGATTTTGTTTCACATCAGGGTACATCAGCAGCATGGCAAATATCTTGATCTTGAGAAATGAAAATCTCATTCTGAGTATTGCCCTCCACTTAATAAAAATTCTTTCTATCATCTTTTCCTGCATAGTTGTTACTGATTCTTTTCTCTTCTGCCCAACAAGTTGCAACAAGAACATCTATTCAATTTTTTAGCTTTTGCAATTTTCAAAATAAAATTAGACATGTTACATATTTTGTTAGTTTTGTGGGGTTTGTAGAGGGTTTTTTTGGGTTTTGGTGGGTTTTTTTAAAACAGGTTTTTTGTCCTAAAACTGCTCCTTACAAAATGAGCTGCAATCTATAGTTGTTTTTTTTGTCAATGAAATTAAAAAATAAGTAGGGAAGAAGAAAAAGAAATCTAAAAAATAACATTTATTTTCATCGAAACCATAATCAATGTTAATTTAAAAACATGTTTTCTATATGTCCATTGTAAATTCCATCTTCCAAGTTTTCTATAAAAACTAACATTTGTCAACAATTACCACTTGATGCTATACAGCACTTCTTTAAAAATATTTGGAGATACCTACTGCGCACTAACTATGGGCAAATGTTGATTGTTAATAGCTTTTATTATATGTGGCCTTGTTACTGGTGAAAACATGATGAACTTTCAGAACAATTTCATGCTAAATCACAACTCATTTTATTTTTAACAGCATTGTAAATAGTTACATTAAACTTGCAAAACAAATCTCTAAATCCCAGGAAGGAATAAACCGTGTAGAATTAATTGACTTGTGAATGGTTTCTGTTCGTCACTGTCTGCCTACACTAAAATTCAGCTCACTGCGCATTTAATAATCTGATTACAATTACGTGACATAGATTGTTAATTACGAACTAAACATCACTTTCCACAAAGGACTGGCATCCCCCTTTCACATAAAATATGCAGACTAATAGTTTGCGTAAATAAATGTGGAATTTTGTGGACACGGTAGCAAATTTGCCAGATTTACCAAATTGTCAGATTGCTTTTGGATTTCGGAGGTACAGATTCTTTGTGAGCTTCCCACAGACAAAGGCACGCTGATCCTCAGCACACTGACAGCAACAGAGCCAGTTGCTGCTGTCTTCAGTGCGAGGAGGCTTCAGCCCAGAAGGCAGAAACATTGGCTCACGGGAAGGAATAGGGGCAGCCTTGTTCGCGGGGCTCTTTCCCAGGAAGTCAGGAGCTGATCAGCTCTACGCTCAGCAGGAGATGTCAACAAAGTCTATAGAAATTATGATGGGCGTTTCAGATTACATGAAGAAATTGTGACTTTCTCAGAAAGGTCATATGTAAAACATTCTCCTTAAATACATTCTCCTCAAATTAGATCAGCAGTTTACACAATATAATTTATTTTAGACGTTGCTTCTTAACAAATAACTGAAAAAAAATCTGTAAATATGCTTTAGAAAGAAAACAGAAGTCAAAGCAAGTGAGAAAAAATAGAATAAAAAACTGCAAGCAACTTAAATTCACAAAAAAAAAAAAAAAAAAAAAAAGGAAAAAAACCTGTTCCTCTTTNGAAAAGTCCTGTTCCTCTTTCTGTTGGGAGGTGGGCTTTGCCCACAGAAAAATCAGTGGGGATGTTATAGTGGTGGCAATAGACACAGCATTTTCAATACTTCTTTGTGGCAAAGAGGGGGAAAAAAAAAGCAATAAAACCCTCCTGCTGCCTGAGGCATGCTCCTGAGCAAAACCCAGCTCCTTAGGCTTGGGTCAGGGAAGACAGGATTTGGCTCAACAGGATGCATGAGTGGATTAACATGACAAATTAACTGTTAATCCGAGTAGTAGCCAACTATTAATAAACTCCTCATGAACACTACCTTAGTGGTTTGAACTCAGCTCCTGGGGTGTTTTGAGTTTGGAGGGTGAATATGAACTTGTCCCCTGTCAGAGGCACATGTAGTGGTCATCTGAGTGAACAAACACAGATAAGTCCATCCCACAGCCTTCATAAAGGTGCTGCATTCAGTAAGAATATGGATAAGGCACTTCAGATTTTGGATCTGAAAGAAAGAAGCTATTTTGGTAGGGGAAATGAGTCGGAGGGAAGTGGTCACAGCCTGCCACTTTATCCATGTTGGCATAGTAGTCGCTAGCTATTAATGTTTTTCCTCTGGAGAGCTCTGACTAGCTTTTTTTTTTTTTATAAAAAGCCCCACAAACTATTACCCTAGTATTTGTTAACAATTGGTTATCAAATCAGTAAAAAGTATGTTAGATATCATTGGAAGATTTCCTTTACTCCTTTGGAAATGTGATAGGAAATAGTCTGATAATTCCCTGAATCCAACTCTATTTCACTTGTTTGCAAGTTTGGGTTTACTTTTCCTGCAGTCAGTGGAAAATCTCCAGGAATATAACTAGAGAAAAAGGGATTTCAACCACAGTAATTTAAATGCAAGTTTTCCAATTTATATTGGTTCGAGGAGAAAAAAGGTTGCAAATAATACTTTAATAATAAGTTTTAGTTCCAAGGGCTTATTTAATTTAAATAATTTAATTTTAATCTAAATGAAAAATAACAACAGGTATGTGATTGAAGTGCCAACAAAAACAGGTACCTAGCTTGGACACAATTACACAAGTAAATCTACTTTTGCCTTTATTGAGTGCTTGGCTCTATCAGTTTAATGAGAATTTTATTCTCAGTGATGACCACAGGACTAGGTCTTCCATCTCTAATGACTAAATGTCTCAGATATGTTCCAGTTTTACAGATAGTTTTCACCCTTGCATCTTTATATATTTACATTAGCAAGCTTTTATTGTCCAGTAAAAAAAAGTATGCCAAATTTTGCCTGAACACATAAAGTATAAAATACTGCAGAGAAATACGTAGCCAGTATTATAATAGGGAGATTTTCATTTGTACAGTAAACTTTTTCTTAAATTATGCTTTAACCGATGTATAGTTATAAGGCATTATATAGTTATAATTTGCTTGTTTTTTAAATTCAAAAGGATTCAAGAATTGCACTGTTCTCAAGACTTTGAACATTTGTTTTATTTGTTTTGTTTCCCATGATGTAGGAAACCTTGGTGATGGATCATAATGAAACTATTCTAATTTTATTTTAAAAAGAAAAAAAAGGCCAAAAAAAAAAAATCCAAAACAAAAGATAAAAATGAAAGAAAGATGACTTATTGAAAAGAAAAAAAAAAAAACCAACCAACCAACCAACCAACCAAACAAACAAAAAAATCCCCCAAAACCCAAAAAACCCACAATCAAACCAAAACCCCAAGCTCAACAAGGTTGAAAGAGAAGAACAAGAGTAAAAGTTCACTTCAACATAGTGATTTATAGGGAAAGGCTCAGCAGCTTACATAAAACCAAAAGGGGAAGTGGTCGAACATTGGGTCAAATCTCCATTCACATGTTTTGTAATAAAAGGCTGACTGTAGCCTTTGAGCCTTGCTTCCAGTCACAGACAATGGCAATTGCAGAGCAAGACTAATAACAGGATTTAGCATAAATCCACCACAGGAAGTGAACAGTTGTACTGGCAAATAATTAGCCAGGGAACTTTTTATGGCAACATCAGGATGCTCTCTGCGCTCTAAAGCATTGTCTGCAATTGTGATCAGGAAGAAAAACAAACTCACTTCTCCTTCCTTGTAGAAGACTTTTACTTGTAGATCATTTTTTACAACATTTTAATAATTTTTCTCCTTATTCTAATTTAGTAGCAATAGTGTGAGTATTGAATTTGCATTTGAAGGGTTTTCAAAAATGTTCTTTTCTTATTTTTTTTCTTTTTTCCCTCACTGATGCTTTTTATTGCAAGGTAAATTGTGTTTATTTTGCATGGCTAACAAGTGGGTTCAAAGCAACACTTTGATCTTGAACCCCTGCCAGATTCCAAGAGCTGAAAGCCCCCCTGTGCAGTAAAGTAGACCTGTACTCACAAAACCTGGCTAATTTGCAAAGGAATGTCAAAATTACTGGCACAGCTGACTACTGTGGTGAAGTAGTCTATAGTTTTTCTAATTAATTGAGATCTGCTTTTCTCCATGTATTTACTTGTCACTTGTTAGAAAATTGTTTTTGAGTTCTCCAGACAAGGAATTTCTGTCATTGCATTAAAACAAACAAGCAAACAAAAAAACCAACCAAACAAACAAAAAAACCCAACAAAAACAGACCAGCTACTGTGAAACCTTTACTTTTCATAGGAGATAATCTTCTGGTAGCCAATGCAATTAGATCTGAAGAAAGCAGTCTATCAGTTCCTTTGCATTTTACAAAACTGGAAAGAATTCAAAGAATTTTAGGTAGGGAAGAATATGCAGGTTCTATGTTAGTGCTCTGAATACATTCTTATACCTTCTGAATACATTTCTATACCTTTTGTCTTCATCAGTTCTGCCTAGTGAGAATGATATTACTTCTCTTGTGAGATACATTAATGAAACTCTGAAGAAAACTCCATCTCATTTCCATTGCCTTTATGTATCTATATCCTAGACACTAAACAAACAAACCCAAACAAACCTAAAAAGCCCAAACAAACAAACAGGCCAAAAAAAAAAAATCCCCCAAACCCAAACTAACCCAGAAACAAATAAAAAACAAACAAACAAAAAAACCCCACCAAAACCCCCCAACCAACCTTCCCACATAAAACAAACAAACAAAGCCCCCAACCACACCACCTGTGAGGAGACTGTTTCCTTGGTGTATTCACTCAGAACTCAAGAAACCAGAAGTATTTAAGATGGGGTAGAAATTTCATGCTCAGTTGTTTGGTATGTGCACCACTAGTCTACTTCAGTGCAGAAAAGCAATGACAAAATCCCTGGATGCTGAATCACAATGGAACTTGAGAAACAGATGTCCAGAACTGCACAGTGGTTGTCTGTAAACCTGAGTCTGGCTCTGTAGAGGCCAAAGAGGGGGCAAGGCACCTCAAACCTCTAAGGACTGCAAATCATGACTGCAGTGATCAGCTGGATGCTCAGCCTGCACCATGGGATACATGAAAGAAAGAAAATACCTACAAAGCTTCCATGCCTTTCAGGATTTAAACTGTGTCTGCTCAGCAGCTAGTGAAACTGTAGTGTATTCCTGTATAGGGCTTTTTTTTATTTATTTTTTTTTTTTGTTTAAGTAGGCAAGATTCACAAACGGATGGAGAAAGGAAATAGTATTGGCTATAATGTCACAAGTAAGGAACTGAGGCACAGAAAAATTACCAACAGGATTTTCAGAAGGATTAAAGCAGCATGACTTTATTGACTGTGCTGCATTAACATCAAATGTGGTTTGACCCTCAGTGATTTCTTCAAAGTAAGACTGGAAGCAGAACAGGAACCAAACCCAGGTCAATACTCAAGCCACAAAACCATAATTACTCTCCTTATTTCTTTTCTATATTTGGGAGGAAAAAAAAATAGTGACACATGTGCCTGTAGGGTGACCTGTCATGCTGTTAAGTCTCTACTTATGCAACTTCAGTCCCTCTCGTTTTAACTAACTCTAATTTTGAATGCTGTCTTTGGCATTTTGCCTTCGACTTCTCACAAGGTTTTTTTTTTGATTTTTTGGGGGGGGTTTTTGTTTGTTTGGTTGGGTTTTTTTTCTTTATTTTCTTCTTCTTTTGAGAAGGGAGATAGTAAATTTAAATAATTATTTCTCCATAAAGAACAGAGCTTTTGTAGTCACATTTGGCGTCATTGTAATTTCTTACTTTTTTAAAGTTTAAACTAAACCTATGATATTTATACTTTGAAAATCCCTAAGAGGTTACAAGTGAATCACTGATTTGAGCTTCCAGCAAGAAGCTATATTTTTTAATGTTCTGTTTATGGGACTTGTTTTCTGTGTTGTTTTGTTTGCATTCTTGGAGAATTATGCTATAAACACTAAAATTAGTAATTTCATTCTTTGGATGATTCATACAAGATGTCTAGATCAAACTGGGGATTGCATAAAATAGTTTTGAAAAACATAAATTTGTCTCAGGATAGTTACAGAAATTTAATATCCATTCAAGGGGAATGTGTAGAGTGTACAAGTTCTGGAATGCAGTATATACTATGTCTACATACTTAGAGAGGAAGAGAACAGAGAGAAGTCATTCAAGGAGTGGAGAATAGGGTCAGATTTTTAATTCAAAATTCACCCACAAGCTTGTATCTACAGCAGTAAGTGGATCAATAACAGTATAGCTGTTCTGCCATGTTTTATGGCTAGCACTGTCTGTGAAGACTGAAGTTCAGCTTTCTTCTATTAACTGCAATTATATGTATAAAAGCTTGTTTTCCTCAGCATGTAAGGTTTATATCTATAAATTCAGAGTTATATTTACCTGAATAATAAAATATTATTATTATTTTATGTATCATATTATAGATAAAAGTGGCACATCAAATGCAGGAGGAAAGATCCTTATGTTGCTCATTGTATTAACATTAATTAATTACGTTTTAATTTATGNTGTGTTGTTTTGTTTGCATTCTTGGAGAATTATGCTATAAACACTAAAATTAGTAATTTCATTCTTTGGATGATTCATACAAGATGTCTAGATCAAACTGGGGATTGCATAAAATAGTTTTGAAAAACATAAATTTGTCTCAGGATAGTTACAGAAATTTAATATCCATTCAAGGGGAATGTGTAGAGTGTACAAGTTCTGGAATGCAGTATATACTATGTCTACATACTTAGAGAGGAAGAGAACAGAGAGAAGTCATTCAAGGAGTGGAGAATAGGGTCAGATTTTTAATTCAAAATTCACCCACAAGCTTGTATCTACAGCAGTAAGTGGATCAATAACAGTATAGCTGTTCTGCCATGTTTTATGGCTAGCACTGTCTGTGAAGACTGAAGTTCAGCTTTCTTCTATTAACTGCAATTATATGTATAAAAGTTTTCTTTCCTCAGCATGTAAGGTTTATATCTATAAATTCAGAGTTATATTTACCTGAATAATAAAATATTATTATTATTTTATGTATCATATTATAGATAAAAGTGGCACATCAAATGCAGGAGGAAAGATCCTTATGTTGCTCATTGTATTAACATTAATTAATTACGTTTTAATTTATGTAGGCTGAATTTTTCTAAAGTGACTGTGTTGGACTAAAAAATGTGAAGTTCCATGAGAAAAAATAATTTTTTCATAATTTATTTCATAATTAAATGCATCTGCAATAAAAAAATCATTATTGAGAGTTTTTAAAATAAAGTTCCAAAGGAAATGCTTCTCTACGATATAGCACTAAATATTTTTATAATCATTTGTTAAAAAAAAGTTAAATGAATGCTAATGAAGTTTGTAGGTGATGAAAAAAAGCCAACGGAATGGTAAGTGTCAGCACAGTTCATCTAAAGAGTACCCTGCACCCTTTGATAAGTCAAGCAGAAATAATATATATTATGAAATATCAGGACAAACATTGCAGGCCACACTTCAGGGATGAGAAATTATTTCAGTCATTGTTATATAAGAAAGGACCACAGTACAAAAAGACCTAAAGCTATTCTGGAACTTATGAGCAGAAAATATGAAGTAGGAGTAAGGGGATCTTATTACCTCTGGTGCAACTATTACTGCAACCCTGAGTCCAGACCCCAAATCCACACCTGACGGATGTGTTATTGCACTGGAGGGAGCATGCACCAGAAACAAGACAAATACAGAAAGAGACAAATAAGTACGAATTGGAAACTGTGTGTTATTGCTACGGATTTAATGAGGTCACGTTTATAACAGAGGGATTTTCAGAACTCTATGAAGTGAAAGGTCGACAAGAGACAGCCCTGAAATCCAGCGCGTTGTTTAAAAGCAGTGGCAGTTATCTCTCGAGACAAAGCTCTCTAACACTTGCAATATACAACACACGCAACACAGGATTTGAGGGTTCTCACAGCACAGCTGGTGGGGTGGAGGCAGGGATCAGCCCAGGAGGACCCCACAGCCCCAGTGAAGAGGTCACCTGCGCTATCACTGCGGGTCATCAGCCCGGTGCAGCCAGCTGATGTGCATGTGTGTGCTCAGAGCAACAGGTGTGCAAAAGCTCAAGGATGACGATTCCTCTGTGTTGTCTCTTCTCTCTTCCCATGGAAAAAGTGATCATTGCGTCCTGGACACAGGACTGAGGGTCTCAGGTACATTAAACAGGGTCTCCAGTCACTTTAATCATTTTGTCTAATTGTCAGTAGAGAAGAACAAGGATCTTCACAGGGCAACTTATTCCATTCTGGTAAGTGTCCAATCTAGACAAGAATACTTCACTGAGATACTGACTTAACACAGAAAAGAAGATAGAATGAGCTGTGTATATAATGAATAACAGTTACATAAGTCCAGCTGCTGATATCTTCAATGAAGAGAGAAATAAGCACTTTTTAGACTCAATTCATCTGGCCTGCTTCAGATATGTCCTCTAAAACAAAATTAATCATGTGGAAGAATTATATAACTGGAGTCTTGAAAGCTAGTTTCCCCTGTATATAACTGCATTTTATCACATGACCTTCAGATTAGATATCTTAAATTTAAAATACTATACATAAAGACTACAAATCCCACCAAACATGAAATTATTTTTACTTTTAGGTCTTTATCTTCAGGACATGGCGGGTTGCAAAGAGAAAACAGTGAACAAAACTCACAGAAGAAGGGGAGGGAAACCACAAGAGTGCCTTTACCTCTATAAAAGAAGAATTAGTGACTCAGAATGATACAGAAGGTGGAAAAAAATGAAATAAAATTCTTCCTGTGAACCCCCACTCCAAGACAAGTCAGCATTAACATGTGTCTGACAATCTGTGCATGTGCTGACAGCAGTCAGGATGCATTCACAACAATTGTTAGGAATTGGCATTGAGCCCTGAATTACATGAAGGAAAACCAGTTAAAAATTTTAAAGAAATGGTGCTGAAACTAAAAGCATGTAATTGGCAAAACTAGGAGGAAAAATTAAACAGAGAATTGCTGTTTTTCTCTTGAAACTATTACAGTCAGACTCATTCCATCTGTCATATACTTTATTTGAGGTTTATTAGTAATCTCATGGTCTGGTCTTACACAAAAACTTAGTTTAGAAAGTCATCAAGTGAATTACAAGAAAACAGATGAGCATTATGAAAAAACTCCACCCTGAAAATTTACTTAGCATTGAAAAGGGGGACTGAATATTAGTGAATAATCTTTTTCTGAAGTATTAACTTCAGTAGCAAAGAAAACAAAATATCTTTGAGAACACAGCAAATAAGCATTTCTGTAAACTAAGAAGCTGTGTAATCTAACTGATTATATACATTTCAAAGCTAAAGACTGACTGTAAATTGGAAGCATCAGGATCATTCCTTGACTCTGAGGCCACGTGGTATGTAAGAGCCCACAACTACATTATCTAACTCTTGTATTTTTTAAAACTCTGTCTCTCACCTGTTGGGAGTTGCTAACTCTCCAACCAGGCCCAGAAGCTGTGTTGGAGAATTCTGTCACAGAAAAAAAATATGACAGGAGCAGTTCTAGCAAAGCAACAGTACGGCTGACGGCAGTTCCAAGCACAGGTTCTTTAATTTATCAGTATAAAATGCAATAGTAGAATCTGGCACTCGTAACATTCACTACGACACAAGTTGTTGCTTCTGTACACACTGATGATGTCTACAAGGAATGATTGGGCTGAGTAAGAGTAAGATAAACCACGTGAGTGTGTTTGCATGGCCAAGACCTGCAGCACTGAGCTTGTCCCAGACACAGTGAGCAGAAATTAAATGCTGTAGCTTCTATGTTTTTGGAAAGAGCAGGGGCGGAGGGAGGGCAAGACTAAAGGCATGTATACATTTATCTCTATCTCTATTCTTATATATATATATCATGTATATATGTATTACATANTTAGCAAAAACCAGGGCAACATAGTAGAACCTGGCACTCTTAACATTCACTACCACACAAGTTCTTACTTCCATACACACTGATGATGTCTACAAGGAATGATTGGGCTGAGTAAGAGTAAGATAAACCACGTGAGTGTGTTTGCATGGCCAAGACCTGCAGCACTGAGCTTGTCCCAGACACAGTGAGCAGAAATTAAATGCTGTAGCTTCTATGTTTTTGGAAAGAGCAGGGGCAGAGGGAGGGCAAGACTAAAGGCATGTATACATTTATCTCTATCTCTATTCTTATATATATATATCATGTATATATGTATTACATATTTTAAATAGAAACACAACTTATGAAAAACCACATTTTTAAAGGGTAAGGAACACAAATAATAGGGAAAGCAAAGACTAAGGCTTGTATTTCAGCTAGTATATTCCTTTACCTCTGAATTGGTTCCCTTGAGACACTGTTCTGTAGGTTACTAATCTTCATGATTAGAAAGTGTTTTCCTGATATTTCACCTGATTATACCCATCCATAATCTCTTCCCCAAAACCTCTCCTCATTTTACCTCTTTGGCATCCTCTAAACAAGTCTTTTCTTTCAGCTTGGTCTTCCAGTTAAACAAGCCTTTTCAGCTCAGTAGCTGGCTAGGTAATACCTCATATAACTGTAATCCAAATCTGCAAATTGCTGGGCAGCTCCAAATTGCCTTAATTTATAAAAGGCAGTGAAGGTTCTTACCTTTTCACAACTTAATGCTCACAATTAATTAAAATATAAACATTTAAAATAAACAAAATATTCAGCCTTGCTGAGTGTGTAAAATATCTAAATACATAAACTTTCTTTCCAGCAGTCTCTTGTTCCAAGAAAGCACAGAATTACACTTTTGGTAATAATTATTATAAAATATTTCCTTTTAGGAAAGTCTGTATCTACAGCGTGTATATTCTGGGAAGAATATAGTTTACTCTGATAACTTTCTGGGAAGACAGAACCTGTAATTTTAAATCTTCAAAAATAAATCTTTCACTAATGCTTACAGGCCCAATTATGTTCGGGTGACTGCCACAAGTCCTGGGATAGATTCTTTCGTATGCCAGTTTCCACAAATTAAAGAGTCTTACTTTAGCAATACACTAAAGCTGCAGTATCTTGGAAAAAAAAGTGACCATAATTTTCTTAGATGTTGTTCAGCCACCACTAAAAGCCCTTTTCTCCTGTTTCTATTATACTGCCTGTACTAGAGAATAAAGCTGTTCTCAGTGAAGGTCTTAAGGTACGTTGCTTTTCCATTGTTTTTAGACATCTGAAGAGAAAAGATTACAAGCTCTATCCTTCTGGGATGTGGGGACAGAGTCATTGAGTAGCTAAAAAAGATAAACCATATGTTTTAAAAGAAAAAGCCAAACAGCTAAAAAAAGGGGGCATATGCATAAATGTGCATTAAACTTACTAGATTTCTTCTCTTTTTTAGACTTTTGGCAAACTACAAAAGAGAACTGCTGCTCATGTAAACCAGAATACCTTCTGGAGTTTCTTGCTCAAAAGCTGTAAGTGAAGGCAGTGTTTGCTATAAAATTTGTATTCACATGATTAAGGATGTAGAAAATGCTTCCAAGATTGTCACTAATTCCAGACAAAAGATGAGAAGCCTCTAAAATTTTTAGGAGTCTGATGATGGCAAAGTTGAAAGACTTTTCACACGACTCCGACCTCTGCCAGATAGACCCCTAACCACTCAGGATCTTGGAAACATTTGGTGTAAATCCATGATCAACTCAGTGGTGTATTGTGTTCTATGTATTCAGGACTGACGGAAAAAGTGGATGAACACTCAGGTAACAGAGCCTGCTGCCAATGACACAAAATTATTGAGGACAGTCAAAGCTGACTGAGTAGAAATGTAGCAGGATCACAGGGTAATAGGGTTTCTGAGGAACAAAATATCAGGTGAAATTCAATCTGAGTAAGCAGAAAGAAACACAGAAGGAGAAAAATAAACCTAACTAAATATACACTATCAACTACATATTATCATCTAGGAAAGAGACACTGGGGTCATTACAGATGGATTTTAAAAAATCTTTAAGTATTAGCAGCTATAGAAATGTAATTTTAATGTTATAAAATATGAGGAAAAATATTTAAAAATAAAACAAAAACATCCTTATGCTATGTTATAAATCAACATCATAGTCCCATTTGGACATTTTTTCTGAATCTGGTCACCTGCCTTATAAGCACCAGAGCAAAAAATAGCAGCCAGAAAATTAAAATAAAATCAATACAAGCAAAGAATAAAATTCTTTTTTATTCTTCTCCTTTCTCCTTCCTTTCTCCTTTCTCCTTTCTCCTTTCTCCTTTCTCCTTTCCTTTCCTTTCCTTTCCTTTCCTTTCCTTTCCTTTCCTTTCCTTTCCTTTCCTTTCCTTTCCTTTCCTTTCCTTTCCTTTCCTTTCCTTTCCTTTTCCTTCCCTCACATTGCTGAAATCTGTCACCACCGGAAGACAAGGAGGCAAATGTGCTGTTAAAAAAAGTTGTGGAGAACAGATGCTTGTCCTCTGATTCAGGAAATCCCTTAACTGCAGAAAGGGAATACTGTTACTGTATATTTTCTGTTTCCTTATACTTCCTCACTAGGCCCTGTTCCCATTGATTCCCAATTTGTACATAAGAGTTTCATTGCTCCAGGCTAGTGCCTGACTGTATATTTGAGCCAAGTGAAGAAAATGCGGACCTTACAGAAATTGTTAAAATGTTTGGCTTAGGATTGCATGGTCTGTCTCCAGCACACACTCCCTTATCACAAGACTGCCTTTCCAGAGCTCTCTTCTTCCCAGCTGAGCAGACCCTGGACACCATCCCCACAAGGAGCTGCGGGCCTTCTTTATTTTCCTTTACTAAGAGTGCTATTTCAGCTGTCCACAGGCTCAGCCATTCAGTGGCGAGATATAACGAAGATGGATTTGGGTAGTGAGAAACAAAGACAAACATTAAAACTGTTGTCTTCATCCTTCTCTCAGGCTCAGCATCAATCCTCCACTTAATACTCCTCTACCCTCCCCGAGAGTCACAGGCCTGGGGTAGAGGTTGGTATGGTCAGCACAAAGCAGTTTCTCTCTTCTGCTCCTTTCCACTCACCGTCTTTCCCTGCACCAGTGTGGGCTCTCCATGGGCTGGGGTGAATGAGGCACATCCTTCTGTCATCTGGAGCTCAGAGAAAGGCATACCTGGATTGTCTGGTGAAGGAACTCTTGGAAGGTCACAAGAAGGTCCTATCTACCAGCTACTGGTGTAGACATTATGGTAGAATGACGTACTTTAAATCTCAATAAATAACCTTACTAATATGAATATCATTTAGATGCTGAACTCTCATTTTCTAAGACTATATGTTGTTAGGAAACAGACTATATATATCTTTGAAAGGAAAGAAAAACATCACCAAATCATCTTTTATATATATGTAACCAGCTTATTGTCTGTGAATAAAATAGGATTTTTTTTTCAGATAAAACCGTTGCCCTAAAGATGATTGTCTCAACAAGGTTTTCATCAGACCACCTATATTAGCCTTCCTTCACAAAATAAGAAGCTGTTCTATCAACCCAGCTAGAGATGCAGAGAAAAAAAGGTAACCTGTCTTTTTGGAGCAAGTCTTCTAATCTGACTGCTGGATCATTTAAGCCACCTGTTATTTGATCCCTGACCTTGCCATGAGAAATTGCTTAGTAGTAGGTTGCAGACTTCCATTGGCAAACATGCTGAAACTGTACTCAGAGAGTGGCTGTTGATTAATTATGCATACTTCATGTCACTGAGATCTCTGAGCATGTCAGAGGGCTGGAGACAGGAGGAGGTGTATTGTTTCTGATTTTCTCTACTACATAACATTCTCAGTTTGCACAAACAGAAGGGTCAGTGCACCTTGGCGTTTTTTAACAATACTTGCAGATGATGTATTTATAGATGAAAAACTCAAAAAGCTTATGTGAAATTACTGCTTAGAAGTTGGCGCGAGGAGTGCTTAAATTAACATTATTTGTGAGCTGTTACCTGTGCAAGGGAAAGCTGAGCTTTTTAAGGAAAAGGTATAATTCGTTATCTTTAGACTGAGAATCTGTGGAATTTTTGTTTATTTTTTTTCTTGTATGGAAGTACAGCTTAGATCCAATAAGGGATCCTGAATATTGTGAGCCCAAAATGTAGTTACTCAGTAACCAGAATGGAAATCAAACCAGTGAGTTAGACACCCTAACATCTCCAGGCTACCGACCATGGATGGACAAGGTATTCTCAAGGTGAAGGAATGAGTGTATGTACACACATATATGTATATATATAATATCCTAGTTGTTCAAATAACTGTTTAAGAGGAAAGATCTGCAGCCAGGGATATTTGCACAGAGCTGTTTCTCAGGTACCCTCAGAATCTGAACCAATAGGATTTTGTGTGAGAGCATCACTCCCTCCTAAATCTGCTCTGTTCTCCCAGGAATGTCCAGAATGGGGCCAGAAAGGTACCAGGCAAGGAAGAGCTTGACTCTGGAACATCACTTTTGTGGGGTAAAAAAAAATTTTAGGGAAGTCCTGTGTTGTCTAGTTCCTCTTAAAAAAATGTTTGTTTGTTTTACCTTCAATTTCTACTGACTATAAAACATTAAACCACCTATATACAGGAAAACCCAACCAAAAATGCTACCCTGAACCATCATCCCACTGCCCCACACTGTGAAGCAGTGACCACAGAAACAGTTTGCAATAGACAGAACCTCTCTTGGTTACCTAGAATTAATTGAATTTATAGAGTAGTACTCTATTCAGAAGAATGTCATATTCTATTTGCTAAGGTCTTTCCATTTCAATTTCTCACACTCTCAACCCAATTTTTCCCCTCATCTTTGTTTGAAAGAATCAAACAGGCAATGTACACTGTGCTCATATGCTGCCTACTAGGACACCATCAACTCTTCTGGAAACATGCATACTTGAAGGTCTTAACAATGAATTATTTCTCCAGAAAGTGCATTTTTAGTTTTTTACTATGAAACGTAATTTTCAGCTGTGTTGTTTATCCTGGAGTGATTAAATCTCCCCATATATGTACACAGTACCTACCTGTCCTAGGTAACTTAAATAACACTCAGTTACTAGCAAATTTTGCTGCTTTATTGGTTTCACTGAAAATGGCAGGAGGAGCAAGAGAAATGACCATAGAAAACTGGAGAGGACAAAGATGTTAAGGATCTATGGGAAAGCTGAAAGCCTAATGATTGAATCAAAGCCTATGCTGATAAATCACTAGAGATTTGGTATCTAAACACTTGCCTCGTTTTCTGAAACATCACTTTCTAAACACAAATTTCTACTAATGCTAGTCCACCAGTCATTTAATATTTCAGCTCATTTGGAATACAGTTTGGTAATTTATTATTGATCACTGTGTTCACATAACTCCTTTTCTTCACACTTTAAAACCTAATAGTGCCTCATTATTATCTTAAGGTCTTAAAACAAAACTGTCACCCGAAAGTTCAGCAAAAAGATAATATTGTAATTCAAACTGTATTTCTCTAATTCTGATGTCCTATTATTGATGGAAACATTTTTCCTTTTATGTAAGTATTATTTTCTATAGTTTTCAATCTAGTCACCTCATGTTATCCATTGTAAATAAATAGAAGTGGTTCACAAATAAAGAAGTAAAGAAAGAGCCTACAGCTCTTGCATTTCTTCAGCATCCTACCCAAAAGATCTGCTCCTAAAATATAGAGAAAAGCACAATTAAGTTTCTAAGGATAATCTTGAATAAGGGATGCTAAATGCTAAAGGTCTGCAAGTGATAAACAGACCTTTAGTGCTTTAGTTTCCATTATTATGAGGATCGGCATAGGTTGACAAAAGAAGGTCTGGTTAGAGAAAAATGGAAATTGCTTGGGGAGAAAAACAAATGAAAAACTGAAAGGGGAGGGGCGGGTGAGGGGACCAGCGGGGAAATACTGTAACCAAATGGATGTGTAGACTGTGGGAGGAGGGATTAGTTTGTCTAGGTAAAGCAGAAAGTAACAAAATGTGAAAAGATCACACGGGTAGGAAGATAGCTGGGAGGGATGGGGAAGAAAATTCCATCCTCTGCACACACTGCTGTCTGCAGAGTTAACAGAGGTTAAGGTCCCAGGATCTCAGCAAATCTTTGGCAGAAACCACTGACCACAGGTAACAATTCTCTGGCTGGTTTGTCTGGTCTTACCAATCCTCTCCAGCAGTGACTCACTGAGAAGTTGCTGTGGCCTGAAGCTGTTGGTTATTGGCCTCCCACAGCCAGAGCTGGTAAAAGGGGCCACCACTCTCACTCCACTTCTCATCGTCTTAATATCAAACCCACCTTCCCATTTAAACCCTTGGGAATGGTGATCAGAACAGGAAGCCTACCGGAACCTGTTCCACCAGCTTGTCTGGCAGAGGGTGACCCCCAGCAAGGACTGGGTCTTCTTGTGTCAAAGGCTGTTTGTACCTTGAGTGAATGAGGTGTTGCCAATAGTCTGGGCAGACGTATCTCAGGTTGACTGCTTGTGAAGTTCAAAACACAGCCCTTTCCCGTGCCACTAACCTGATTTCTGCATAGAGGTGGTCAAAGAATTAGATAATAAGGCTTTAAATGCAAGAGTAAAATTGAATTTCATTTCTAGAAATTTTTTCTCTCTTCCTCTGCCCACCCTCTTTTTTTTTCGGCTGTGTGCATTCCTCATTACTTGTAGAGTTCAGTAAGCAAATTTGTTTTACTTAAAAGTAATCTTTAGAGAAATCTGTTTTAGAGAGGTTTTAGAGAAATCTATTTTTCCCTAAATGCTATACAGTTTTACAGCATTTAGAATTGTTTCAGCATTTACACTTAGATAAAATCTACCTGTTTCTCCCAAATGATTAGTTAAGGATGCTTACTAACAATAAAATAACCTCATCTTATAACTACAATGCAGTTTTCCTCCTTTAACTCCATTAAATCTCAATTTAGTGCTGTTTCTTTAAACTGACCCTCCCCGAAACAACTGCAGTATTATTGATTCAGGTTCTGATTTTCTGATCTCACCAAGTATCACATTTTGCTTTCATGCAACCACAGAGCAGCAGAATGGAAAAATACCCTGTTAAGTGCTTCCCTGCATGAGTGCAGTTAAAGTCTGTCTGCTCCTTTTGATTGATATCTCCATTGCTATCAAAGAGCAAATTCTCTAAAAATTCATATAAAATGTGTGCAGCTACTTTCTTATGTGCTGAGTTTTCTGAAAAATATTCCTGAGACAAACAAAAATATATATCCTTTGTGCCCTTTGGAAAAAAAAAAAGGTCTAGGAAGTGGTGAAACAGATTCTTAATGTTTTTCTGTTAAAATGAATTTATGTGAAGAAAGTTTAATAATTAATTTAATGAAGGTTTGTCCCAATTTTTGTTTTTGAGGAGATGCTGAAACTGTAGGTTGCTGCTAGAGAGGGAGGCATGCTTTTGCATGTGGCTGTTGCAAACAAAAGTATGGTAACCGGTTGTGGAGAATGCAACTCCGTGGGCAAACCCTTCTCCAGAGAGCTTGTTGCCCTGTTCCTCACTTCACAGCCACAGAGCACTCTCACACAAAGCCTAATTTTTCCCAGAAATAAGGTGACCATATAATATTTTCTTATTAAACCTTTACTTTACCTAGTCTTACCCAGAACCAACATGGAACTGCAAAAAGAAAAAGCATCTTTACATTAACATTCAACTGCATACTGCACTTATTGTTAAATCAGTTGCTTATTTTTATTTGTTGATGTCATTAGAGACACACATTTTTTACGGTGGAACTAGACAGAGAGGATTAGTCCAGAATGGTATGGACTTGTTGTAATGAAATCCAAAATGGTGCAAAACTCCCCTGAACTTATTAACTTTAGGTGCAACCTGTGCAGAAAAGGGTTTCAAAGAACAACCTCTTCGAAAATTTTTGGTAGTGAGACCAGAAGTAAACAGGCAAATCTGTTGTTGAGCAGAGGTAAGGGGAAAGCTTTTATCAGTCTGGACTTTCACATTACCCACATCCCCATGAATCCTCTAAAGACGTAGATCATATTTACTGTGGGAACATGCAGAGCATCCTGGCTGCAGGCCAGTCAGGAGTTTCAGAAACAGCTACGAGTTAGTTAAAACAGGTGCATGTAATAAAGAAGCCTGAAACAAAGAATCAGAACAACTGGCCTGTGTCAAGTTGAAGTTACTGTTACACAGGGCTGTTCAGAATTTTCACAACAAGTTTCAGAAACCTCCAAATCTGTGCTTTGCTTTTTTACTTCAGAAAACTGATTCATCGAAAATGTATAAGCCAATGTATTTTCCACTTACGGACAGACCTAATATAATGCAAAACCTTTACATTTTTTTGAAACCTGTGCTGTTTGAATTGTTATTGTTGTATAAATTTGACCTGTCTAGAAACAAATACAGATGAAAAATGTGTGTTATAAAACATCAAGGAAAAATGTAGGCATCTGACCTTCTAGCCCAGAACAAAAATAAAAATAGTGTACAGTCTTATGTACAGGTCTATCCCATATGTTTGTGGAAAGCCCTATTTTATATGTAGGCAAAGGAGAAAAGAAGATAAGGGGTTCTGGTGAATGCAGGGACATCTCCCTAGTTCAGACCAGACATTATCTATGGACAGGGTTCGGAAGCCCTTCTCTGGCAAAACGATATGTGGAAGTTTGTCCTCCACTTCCCACCCCAAGGATCTGAAAAAGGAAGCAACAGGTTCACCAGTGAGTCAAACTACATTTTCTGGACATTTTAGCCTATATTTTTTTCAGCATAACCTTCTGGATGCTCACTTTGGCAGCAGGGGTTTGAAAGCCCATGACATTCCTTTCCTCTGATATGACATGCCAATAATACTGGCAGTGAATGAATCCACACACATACAGATCAAGTCAAGAGCAATATCCAAGGTGCAGGCAAGGCCAAATTTTTACCAGCTCTTGCATATAAATGTTAGAGGTAAGAAGTGCCAACAGTCTCCATCATTAAGATGCGTACCTGGGAAACAGTCAAAAAATGTTCTTTAAACAAAACACTACTTAATAGCACAAAGTTGTTCACATAAGGAAGGATGCTGTGGTGAGTTAAACCTTTTCATTAGCAGACAAATTATCAGCTGTCAGAAACAGTTCATTGATTGTATTTGGTATCCTGGTTCTTTTTTTGTCTTTATAGAATCAATATTCAAATCCTTCAACATTTAAAAAAAAATTCTTTGAAACTGGTAATAAGTACTTCCTAGAAATATGTACTATTTCCCTGGAATTGCAGTGTGAATAGCAATAAAAATAGGGTCTAGTAAAATCACTTGAGTACTGTTGGACTTTTCCTTGGCTTAGAAGATGAAAAAGAAGTTATGAATTAACTGTGTCATATTTTTTCTATCAGATTTAAGGTACTATATTTTCTGCCAACATTTTCAACATATGGAATTAATGTTATAAATTCAATGATCTTGGTGACATAAAACTGAGGGTTATAGAAAACAAAAGCAAAATTCTTACAGAACCTTCTAGTTATGAATGTACATCAAGTTGTGCAAGTTGAGAGTTGTAAATATTGTAGCTTATTGCTCACACAACATAGTTCCTTACTAAAAAACTGTCAGTGGAAGAACTTTATGTCCATATCTTTTATAGCAGCATTAGAAAGAAAAAAAATCCCAGTTAAGTCATCAATATTAAAAAAAATCTCCTGTGTAGACAGCAGAATTTTTAATAATTTTCCTGTTATCACCTTTGGTAAAAGAAAGTGAATCCAATGGCTTTCACGTGTCCAACACATGCATCTGAATTTGTTGCTTTTCATCATATCTCCTTTTAAATGGGGACATAAAAACAGTGGCAACAGTAAAAGACATCAATAAACATCTAAAGATATCTAAGTATTTTTAAAAATCTCTGAAATGTAATCTCAGTGAGTAGCCCTCCACAGTAGAGGAGCAACACAAGAGCAAATGCTTTTACTGATATCCCTGTATAAGAAGGACACTTTGACACCATAGACAGTTTTTTGTGTGCTAATGTTCTCAGGGGCTGTGCTGTTAGGAAATTCTAACTTCTTGTAGGATTACTTAAGCCAAAAGGGTGAAAGAATGGTGATTGAATATGAAGCAGCCCACTTGCACTTCACTTTGGTGTTTTACAAATAGCATAGACGTTTGAGCTCAATAAAAGTAAAGAGGAACCCAGCAAGCCAAGGTGACAGACTCAGTTTTGGTAGAAATAAGAGAGGCCTTAGAAGAGAGGCCTTAGAAAAGGCCTTAGAAAAAGCCATCCGAAAGCCAAGATTTTAAGAGCATCTTTATAGAGATGGTGATATAAACTATAACAGGACATTTCTGGAACAGTATAATGCTGGCTTCAGCAACAAAAGCCATAAGGCAGTGAAAGAAATTGACAGCTGTAATGTTGAAACACTTAAATGAAATAAAAGTTGATAGCCAGGAACTGTCAGAAAGCAATTAAAAAATATTAAAACCACAGACATTATGCATAAAGAGAGGCAAAATATTTATGAGGGATGGGAAGCATCATTAATTATAACTACCTCAATTAGCTTCTTAGAATCATCAACTCTATGACTGCAATAAAGAACCTCCAATAAAGTAACATCCCCTCTTTAGACAGGCTTCCTATATGCTCCTAGGAAGGCAACTAATGTGCACCCACTAGATGCCAGTCTGTAATGTGGGAAAAGTTCTTCCCAGCCTATAAAAGCATGCTTTGGCTGAAATCCAACACAGAGTGGGAAACTTAGCCATAAGAAACAAGAAAAACAAACCTCTGAAAAAGGCAGATGGAGGCAAAGAAAATAGATACAAAAAGGGAGTCTGGATGAAGAAATTTAAACTCCTTCCAGCCTAATTATGGTGTGCCCCTGCAGGTTATGGACAACCCAATCATACCATAGTGATAGAAGTTCTCAAGCCTTTCCACATTTCCCTCCTTCACACGTGAATCTCCCAGTCAGAAGCTGCTATATCCTATGGCAGAGCTATGGCTCCAGGTGCACCTCTTCCTGAGAAAAAGTCCAAGTAAGAAGTAGAGTGTATTTGGCAAACCCCTGGCACACAGCTGACATTTTCTCATACAGAAGGAGAAAAAGGTGTATATTCAAGCATCAAGATGATGAATCAGGGAACCAGCAAGAGGTTAAGGATTGAAGTTGTAGCCACACACATGCAAATGGTAGTACAGGTTTTCTTATTGTCAACCTGATGGAAGTCAGAGATTCATACCAAGAAATTAAGGTTCCTTCCTTTTACCCTCTCTCATGATGTATGCGCCTACAGGAATGCCATAACCGTGGTTTTGAGTAGGTGAGGGTGTCCTCTGTGAAACTTTGAGGATGCTGGAGTCCTAAACTCTGACTAAGGTGCTGCAGCACCATGGAGGCCAGGATGCAGAACACTTCCATTAAATGCATTGAGCCAAATGTGCTTCTGCAGCTTGGAAAATGACATGATGAGAAATGCTTTTTTTCCCATTTTGCACTTCACTATCATATTCTTCTTGTTATTTACAAAAAGGAAAGTATGACTTAACTTGAACATGAGAGCAACACTGATGTGGAAAAAAAAATTGTACTAGAGAAAAAGTTGAAAACAGCCTCAGACTACAGTAACAGTCAGTTCTTGCAGACCTTAAGGAAACAAAAATGTCGGTGTTCTTGGTGTAAATATTCATCACAAAGAGTAAAGAATACCCCAAAGGTGGGTACACAGAGTCAGTGTGCTGTGGCTGAACCCCAGATGATGTTTCTGCATCACACAAAAGTACTCCTGTGACCCAAAACTGCATCTGAATGTGCACATGTGGGTGGACACACACTACCCATAGCAGGAGCCATCTTCACACACCAATAAAGCTTTGGAATTCCTTACCAGTGCCTTGGACTTTATCAGTGAATAATTAAGTGTGATAATCACAATGACAGAATGATATATAGACTTGAAAAAAATAAACACTTGATTATTTTAAAACTTGTTTTGATGCCTTAGGTTTTAATTTCTATATTTTTCAAATCCTGCACTGCCTAGTGTGTAACTCTAAAGTTTCTTGTAGCTTGTTAGCTGCTCTCTTAGGCCAGATAGACACAACAAAGCCTCTCTAAGCTTGCTGTTCAAGGATTCTCGGGCTGTCCTAGGCCCAAAAAGTGTAAACTAGGACCATGAAAGAGGTGGAGAAATTGAAGAAAGCTAAACTTTTAATTGGTGAATTTATGCTGATATGCAAATAAACCAAACCTGTAAAAGTGTAAAAAACTCGTGACTTGTTGTCCATCTTGGGGTCCATTTTATGGAAGCAGCCTCTGGCTCCCCAGGGTGTACCTTGAAGGCCCTTCAAATAAATACCTACCTTTATTCCCTTACTCCTGTCTAGTCTCTGTCTCTAGGTGGCTCGGAGAAGGCATCAGTTTTATACATGCTTAGGTACTCAAGAAAGAAAGCTAATCTGACTCACCTCAAAAGCCTCATGAACTTCAGGAGAGACAGCACAGAAGTTTTGACCTTCTGCTGTCTGAGAGAGCATTGCATGTGTAATTGTTATTCCACAGGGTTACCTGAAAAATCTACAGCAAGTATCAAAGTTGTAAGCATGAGAGTTGCTAAGTTTATGGTACTGATAAAAAAATAAACCTTGAATGCTATAGATTTTCTACAGATGTCTAGCTAATACCCATTAATCAAAGCAGTAAAAAAAAAATTAATTTACTCTTGCTTGCAAAAAAAATTTAAGTAAAGAAATAATCTCATCTAATTCAAGCATTCATAACTGAAAACCAATTACTTAAAGTAAAGGTGACTTTTTATAATCCAGAAAAAACAGAATGCACCATCAAGATTATAGACAGCAAAAGCAAACTCAGTGAAAAGGCTAGAATAATGAGCTTCAGATTGCAGTTATGATAAAGAGAAATGATAAAAATATGGAAATAAGCTTCAGAGGGAAATTATACCAATCACTTCTTTTCATTCTTTTTGATAACACAGGGGAAGGAGTCACTGCATTAAAAAAAAAACAAAAAAAAAATTGAGAAAAGGAAATTCCCTTTCAAATTATGCATAATTAGGCTATGAACTTTATTGGCCTACGATATTGTAGAGAGTAGAAGCTCAGCATTACGTATAAAAGGACAGAGCAAAAAATGACCTTACACTATGCAGTTTAAACTGTCCTATTGAAAAGCATAAGACATACCTGCTACATTGAAAGATTCAAAATACCTTGTCTCTACAGGCAAGTTATTCCAAAGCTGTCTTCAGTGGAGTCTCTTGCACATTCATTTGGGGATGATAACAATAGAGTTTAATACAGGAATCTGGATGAGATTGATTAGTTTAATTAACTCTGGGGATTTCTAAGGAGTTGAATGCTAGACTTACTTACATGTAATACAAACCTGATGAAGCATTAGATTGCAAAGACTACAAATTGGCTTAGTATGCCAGAGGTGCTAATGCTGCAGTATTCATATTGAAAGTAAACGGAGTATACATTTACTAGCCAGCATTTCAGCACTTGCTGAACTAATTACATCAACAGATTTTTCTTTAGAACTTCTCTTAATATCAGAATCTTCAAATATTTTTTTTCTACCTGTTTTCTTTATTTTTTTTTAAATGAACACATGACAAAATCACAGAAGTGCACCTCTGGGTTAACATGGGTTCAGACCTAGAAATGGTGGAGATGTAGCTCAGCGATGACAAATGAAAATGCACACAGAAATCCATGTGTGCTGAGATGGGTGGGCTGTAGGGATCTAAAGCTCTGCAACACTCTCTGGGAGCTTCCTTCCAGAAGCACAGGGTTCTTTTACAAGTGAGTTGTTGAATGCAATTTTGAAAAATGTTTAACTCTAATTAAAGAAGGATTTTTTTTCTTCCCCTCTTAGTTTTATCTTTAGGGAGAATAAAAAAAAATCAGGAAAACAAAGAACCATAATTCATTTCATTACTTTAGAGACAGACAGTACTTAGAAAAGCAAGCATATTTGAGAAGTTTACAGGAAAAAAATACAGACTAAAACGTATTTTGTCACAAAAAGTTTTCCTTGGTAGGTTAGATAAATAGTTTATGAAGAATATTGAACATGGATATGCTAAAAGCAATGAAAGTTACTGTGAAAGCTATGACACTGTACAAGGTAAAACCTACAGCTGCACTACAGAAGACCTACAGTACTGTACATGTACAGAAATGTGCAAAGCTGCCAGGTTTTGCTTCACTGAATTTCTGCAGCAAAACCAGAAAATCTTGCCTGTAGGGCCAGGACTCCTAAACGTAGAGACATAAGCATACAAATGCCTGAGAGGTGCAAACACTGTAGAGTGAAAAGAATTATTTAGGAATACAGACATATCTTTGAATACAGAAGAATAAAATGAGGACAGGGAAAATGGGATTAGTGTAAAGTACTTTACAGCAACATGCTCTTCACTCCAGAAGAGACACCAAAAGCATGGCAGCTATATTACTTGAAAAATTTTGTTGATGCACAATGACTGCACTGTTAGTGAGCTTGACTAGAATAAATGAAGGCTGCTCACAAGACTCCTGCCAGGAACTGGCAATTGTTACCACTAAACTAAATGAAATAGGTGACTTTGGTGAATTTCTGTACTAGTGATCATATAGTCACTCACTCATCAAGTCTCAGCATGAGAAACTTAATTTCTCTTTGCAGTGTGCATGGTAGCATGACTTCTAATTCTTACTGAGAGAAGAATATTTCTGGGAAGGATTTTGCAAGTGAATATGTGAGAGTCCAGTTCTCATCACAATTTTCTGACAAAGCTGACAGCCTCAGATACTGGAACTAAAGATCACCAAGCCTATTTTGTTGGGAAAAAACCAACATGAACTCTAACTCCAGAAACAAGAGAATGAAGTTCTAGGTTTGTGTTACCCATTAAGTAACAATAACAACTTCTTGACGTAAAGAAAAATCAAATGCTCTGATATATTTAGTGCTTCTTTTTCCAGAACATACCAAGAATGTAAAATCTTTTTATGTACAAAATGAATGAATAAACATTTTTTTTTTTCAAGACTAATGCAAGGAAAAATCACCTCATTCTTTTCAAGATTAATGCAAGGAAAAGTCACCTCATCCAGATATCCATTTGGAGCCTATGGGTTCTGCATTTTTATGGTAAGGTCTATGTAATGAAACAGAGACATATGATCATTTAACACTGCGCTGTTGGGGTTGAAAAACTGTTATCTTCTCAGTCAAAAAACCACACCACCATCACTACACTTTTATTTCTATCTTTTGCATAGTTCTGGGGACTCTGGAAATGTTGNAGATAATGTCAATAAATCGATGTCATATCCTCCTTTCTGCTGAACCTGGCAGGTGTAAGAGCATCTTTATTGTGTCTCCTCGGACATAAGTCACCTCATCCAGATACCCATTTGGAGCCTATGAGTTCTGCATTTTTATGGTAAGGTCTATGTAATGAAACAGAGACATATGATCATTTAACACTGCGCTGTTGGAGTTGAAAAACTGTTATCTTCTCAGTCAAAAAACCACACCACCATCACTACACTTTTATTTCTATCTTTTGCATAGTTCTGGGGACTCTGGAAATGTTGATAAGGCACCTGATATACATGTTACTGAGCTCTGATACATGTATGTGTATCTATGGCCCCATTGCAGAGTAGCACCTGGGCACCTAAGTAGTCTTTGAACAGCCAAAGCCACCCTCAACCCTCTAAAATAATTTACAGTAAATAGAAATATCTCCGAGCAGCAGGTCCGTCCTGTTAAGTGTTAAGCTGTGACATGTAAGGCAGTGGTGTTCATCCTGTCCCCACGTGGCATGCATGCAGAGATAAGGAAACCACCAAGGATAGGAATTGATTTCTTTTCTCCCTCGAGACAGGCTGGTTCTGTTCCGCCTATAAAATACATTAAGCAAACTGGCTTTTGCGCTAGATCAAGTCACTAATCCATGGAAGAAACAGTGCTCAAAGACATCAATGAAATCATTGTGCTACAGCCTGTGGACATTGTGCTGCCTCTCTTTCTGGTACCAATCTCCTGGTTTGAATTGGAACCTGTATGAGCTCACCCCATTATTCCCAGCTGGCATCTGACCTAAGGACTGTGATGCCTGGTTCACAGGCAGTTGGACTCTTAATATAAAGATCCTCATTTCCTAAATTCATGAGTTGAGTGACCTGGAAATAAACAGTTGGACCTTCCAGTACTTCCAACAGATGTAACAGCATGAGATATGGAGGGGGTACATAAAAATGACTGTCTCATTCTTCTATGAAACAAAGCATATCCAGGTATGACCTCAATATTCCAGAAAGGCTCTAGTAGAAACTGGATTTTTATTTCAGTGATATTAGATCTGATTCTTTTCCCTACACCTATGTTAAATGAAATAATTTAGGGTCATAGTAAAAAAAAAAAAATTAAAAAATTGGATTCTCAGAAGGCTAAAGTGAAACCAAATTACCTAAGTCATGGAAACACTTCCATCCAATTGGCACACAGAACTTAACATGTACCCAGAACACCACCATTCATGGCATGGCAAAGTATGTCACCACCCATCTTGTCAGGATCCTAGGCTAGGATCCAGAAAAAAAGATATCTCACCTTTCCTAAAAATCCTTGGAGAGCTTATCCAAGAAACATTTTCAGAACAAATGTAACACACCCACATGTTCCTATTGACCCCAAGTGAAACTTTATGCATGAATATGGCTCACTGATTTTACTGAGGTGTTTCATATACATATATGAAGTGAAGTGTGAAGGTACATCAGAGATCAGGTTTAGAGCTGTTAAATGCTTTTATAAACTCACCGGTTACCAGCCTCTGGTTTACTGCTCGAACACAGCTGAGTTAAGCAGATGCAGGAAATTCAATGCATCCTGGACACACTGGATTCACACTTCTCCACAAATTAACAGTGCCTGAGCACCACGTCTGGTGCAGTGTCAGATCCTGGGGTGTGTGCCCCGCCATTGATAAGTTCACATACGGCCCCTCCAATGTTCGGCACAAACTGGGCTCTCCAGACAAGTAAAATTTAGTTCACAGATGTACAGCAGGTCTCATGTGTTCTAGATATATAAGAGCTATTGCACGTACTCAGGTTATTTATATATGCAAAGTCATTGTTACCTGAGGGTAATGGAAGTTGTCAGCAACCCTACCCAGGCAGAGAAGATGCCAGAGTAGAAAGCAGGAGCTGTGAAAGGCCAGTGGCAGGCTTGAAGTCATGCTGACTCTCATGATAGACAGGTGAGTCAGTCAGACGAACATCAGCAGACTCACTCAAAGGACAAAAAGACCAGTTGAAATTAAACTGTATTAAAGCTCAATATCTGTATGTAAAAATAAGGAGCAGTAAGTATTATTTTGCTATTTTAAACATTCTGGTCATAGCCAAAGCCAAGGCCCTGATCTGGGAGGAAGGGCACTCAGGGTAAGCAACAGTCTGTTCCCTGAGGGGCTTACAGGCTGATCAGGCAGGGCTGGGCACAGAAGAAAGGAAGAATTGTTATCCACATTTTACAAACAGAGCACAGCAATGCAGAGAGATGAAATGCTTGGCTCGAGGTCACACAGGATGTCCAGGGCAGAACTCTGGAAATGAATCTATATCTCAAGGTGGACCTTCCTGTCTGTCACTCAGACAGGCTTAATTCATACAGAATAATAAAAAAAAAAAAATTTAAAAAACATTAAGAATCAGCCACTTCCCAACAAGACTTATACAGGCTCTCAGTCTAGCTTTTCCAACTAACTTCTCAGTCTAGCAGCTAAAATTTGATTACATCTTTGAAAACATAACCGTAGCTGTTTTGCCTCATGCTATAATATTCATATTGCCAAAAGTACTCCCTAATGCTGTAATATTTTGCTCCATGAGAGGTGCCATACTGCCAAGCAGCAAACTTACTGACTAAAATTGCAACCATTGAACAGTATCTTCTCTGTGTCTGTGTGTCTTTTGGCCTAAATAAAGTAAATACACAGCATTAAGGGCCTGATCCTACTCCCACTTAAGTCAATGGCAAAATTCCCACTGATTCCAATGGAAGAAGCAGCCAGCCCTAAAGGAACTGGTGATTTTTTATTTCCTAAATTTCTGGCAGATCAAATCATGTGCAATTTGCAGCTCCAGAATACTGGATGAAAAACAGTATCTCCAAACATAATTTTAAAATAATGAAGATTAAATCAATTTATTACTGTGCTGATAGTGCACAAAGATGTAATAAAACCTAAATTAAGACAGGAAAACAGGTCTCCCAAGGCAGCGTTAAAGGGATCAAGAAGGATTTCCACCATGGAAAGTGGATAGTAAAGCATGTTCCAGTATCTCATGATATATGTCATAAACTCAAATATAAGGGTTTAAGTTCTTCACAGTTTACCAGGGTTCATGCTCAAGAAAAAAACCCCAAAACAAAAAACAACAAACAAAACAAAACATTTAAAGAAACCATAGATGAATCACGGATAAAATGCTGTCTTTGAATTACATATATGATTTCTATTGACATTAGAGTATTCTGCCTTGCATCTTTGACCAAAATTTGGAACACATTGTTTTCATTTTACTACTTTCTCTTAGGCAAGTGCATCCAAGTAGTCTTTAAATATGTTTTGTTCATGAAGCTATATTTAAAGTTCATCTATTTAGATGTTACTTATTTCATATCCCAAGCTAAATCACACCTTCTTTCCCCCTGCCTTCTTTATTATCTTTTTTTCCACAATTCCTAGCAGAGATCATGAACTCGTCACACCTTTTCCTTCCATTTGGTTTATGATATTTATCTTGGGCTGCCAACACACTTTTTGCCACGTAGGACTTGTAGATTGTGACTCCTGGTTTTTTTGGCAGGACACTTACACTATCAAATTGCTGAAAACAATTGATAACAATTGCTGAAAACAGTTTCTCCCGACACTACTTAAGACATTTTTAGCTGAAATAAAAGTCAACGGAACACTTGGCCTCTGTGTGGACTCTAAACTACCTTCTTTTCCTAGATAACCTCAGATGATAGCTAGACTAACAGTTACTAACAATATGAATCTCCCATGTGATTTAGTGACAAACTCTTTTGCAAACATGAATGACTGGACATAATTCTGGTGTGAGAAGGCTCAAGTCCTAAAAATAGAAAGAGTTTTAGATCTAGGCAGAGCTAAGTGCCAATGAACAACCCTCCAGCAGTTACCCCAAGAGGGTGGAAGGAAGCAGAACATATATTAAAACTCTAAGGAATCAAGTCCTGTCAGTCACTGCCTTCCTTGAAAGAGATAAAAGTCGTGGTAAAGACCCGAGTTCTAGGAACAGCAGCATAAAATACTGGTATTGTTCACAGCTCAAAGCTGTGTAACAACAGGTGCTGAAGGCTTCTGGGTCTGGAGTAGCGGACCAGGTGTCTCCTGCAGGAACTCAAAGTGCTTGCTTCTGGACAGAGACTGGATGTGAGAAGCTAATAAGTTGGGCTGTGTCTTATTGGCTGTAGGCATTTACCCTCCACCACTTGCAGAGAAGACTGTGTGTTGCCCTGGTTTTTGCTAAGCCTTCTATTTTTAACCTTGGAGTCAGAAGTTCTTTCTCACAGTTTCATGTAAATAATAGCCAATGTTTACTTAACGGTATTTTCTGGTTTTCATTCCTTTTGTAATAAGAGAACTTTGATGAGCACCTTTCTTCTCTAGTGGGATTGAGAAGGAAGTGACATGTCCTCCAAACCCTTGTGGAGTTGAGAATTGTATAAAAATGTAGAATATGTCAATAATAAAGTTTTTCCCCTCCTTTCTGCTAAACCTGGTAGGTGTGAGAGCATCTTTATTGTGTCTTCCCAGACACAACTGTGCATTACTGCCTATCATATTTTTTAATTGTGAAATAATAGTTCCAACACAGTCAGTGAAGAAGAACAAGTGCAAACAGGTATTTATGCCTGCAAGGATGTAGATCTGCTGAACAGAGAGGGTCAGTCACATAAATTTCTCCCTAAGAATCAGATGCAGCTGGAGGGACACTCAGACTCTCAAAACAAAGGTTAAGCCTGTGCAGATCCAGTCATTATTTAGAAAGATGCAAGCAGATGAACACCATAGATGGAAAAGCGCTCTTTAAAAGCTAACAGATAATGACAGCACAAGCAAAAATTAGTGTCAATTATTTTTGGGAAAGAAGAAAAAAACAGAAGATTTCTAATTATCAGGGGAATAAATTAATAACTTTTCAGTAGTACTCATGGGAAAAAAAAATACAGTGATGTAGGGAAGAGCACAAACAGCAAACACTTAGGGCTGTATCTAATCATATGTAGGACTTACCCGTCCTATTTTTTGAAAAAGAATGATTTAGCAATGTGGACACAGGCCTGGACATGATTTTTTTTCTGCTCAACAAAGCACACTTTCATATTTTGAAGGTATAAATCAGTTCCCATTCAGTAAGTTCCAAATATAGGTGGTATCTGGAAGAAGCACGCAGAGAATTATTTTAGTAGTCGCAACAATATAGTTCACATCTATGAAGAAATGAGTTACTTAGAGGAGTTTTTAGTTATAATCAAAGAAAAATAATCTCTTCAAGAGAACCTAATTCTTTCAAAAAACTACCAGGCTGGTGTTTTGACTGAATTAATCATCAGTACAGAGAGCAGGTACTGCCTGAGGAATCTAAGTGTTTTAAGAGAGGAACATTTGTCTGAGCAATAACAAAACACGAAAGGATGTGTACTTTAATTTGCATGTAAGTTTTGGAAATTATTTTGGTTTGCAATTGCTGATAATATGCTAGTATCTTCACACCAAGAATTATAAGTTTGTGCCTTGAAAATTGGATGAAAAAGAAATTAATCAGTTACTTGGGCTTAATTGTGTCCTAGTGAGTTCGTGGTAAAATCTAGAATGCACATCTGCTTTTAAAATTGCAGTTACCTAAAGAACATATTCTTGTAAAAATCCAATTTATTGCATTTATTTTAAACTAATATGTCAAAGAAGAATGCTGTCTCTGTGAGCTCCTGTTGTGGTACAGAAATCACAGCTGAAGCTTTGCTCTTCCTGTGACTCCTGAGAAGTCCAAAGTCTTAAGAGTTCAGCTGCATCTGAAATAGCAGCATCTTCATGTCAAAGTCCAAGACAAACACACATTTAATGAACTTTCAATCTCCCTAGGCTCAGTTCTCACTCCCTGACTTCCAGGGCAGACCTCAGCTGAAACAGCCAATTTGGATTCTCACCAGCAGGCTCTTTGTTAGAAATCAACTCAGCCACCTGCAAAAGGCCTGATCTTCCCTGAGGAGATTCTGGAAGGCCACAGTCCTAAGTCAGCATTATGTATCCTTATCATTTCAGATAGCCCTTACACCAGACACCGAGCCATGTGCAGTGAGCTTGCTGTATCTGATTTTAAGTGCACAAGTGATTGCATACATCTCTACATCTGTCAGAGGTGGAATGAACCATTACTTCCTTCTTAGTTAGCACAGTGAACATATATTTTCCCTCAGTCATTTTTAACTCAAAGGGAAACAAAATTAATTTCTCTGAACTTTGAGGGACAATAGAGTTTCAGCAAGGTTAAAAGCTCCACTTGAATATTCATGTCTAAAACTTTTTTTATAAATTCACTCTCATATGTACTTCAGAAGGATTAAGAAAATGAAATTCTTGTCTATTTTTATCTCATCTGCTTTAAATATGTTTTTCTCCAAACTCCTATTTCCTCCACAGGAGGGAGATTTCCAACCAGTCTCATCCTGTTCTCAGTAGATCAGCCCTTTCACCATTTTTTTTTTTAAATAAGAGCAGTCCCATTAATTTTAGTGAGATTTAGTGTACTGGATTGTGAGCAACAGGACTGGCTCGCTGGAGCCCTTGATAAGCACAAATAGAGAATTTGCTCCTGTGTTCAAACACACCGCATGTTCCGGGCACAATGCTGTTTTCCCAGCCCAAAGATTCTCCCCAAAGCCTGCTGGCTCCAACAGAAATGCCTTGAAAACTTTCTGTGCAAAATGCATCAGCAGTCCTGGAATGACATCATTCCCATTAAAGAATAATGACCATACTCTAATTTTCATTGCAGAAATATAACCACACTCCCCATGGAGTGTGGCAGGCATGGGCTTTCTCTTAAAGGTTTTCCTCTGGCCTCAGGTATCTCAAGGTCTTGAACCTGGGGTGCTATGAAAGTACCAAATGGGATTTGAGAGCCTCTCCATTTCACAACCCCAAATCCCAAACTCCTATTTCTCTTTATTGGACAAAGGGTGGTTGTTTCCCTGCCCTGTCTCCATTTGAGCATACGTTTATGGGGGATAGTGGTGTGGAAGTCTGTGGTCTTGGAAGAAATGCTCAGATTAGGCAAGACAGTGCTGATTAAAGCAGGTATACTACTGGAACATCAAGTACTCACAGAAGTTTTTTAAGAAGTACTGGGAAGTCAGATGAGGTTCCTAAAGACGGCTCTTATGGCTAAGTAATTTTTTTCCTCCTAACATAAAGAAATATCTTTCTGTATTGGGATTGTGATCTACTGCTGGAATCCTCAGAAGCAAATAGATAATAACCCCTTGACCTCCACAAAAAAAAAAAAAAAAAAAAAAAAAAAAAAAAAAAAAAAAATATAAACACAGCCAAAAAAAAAAAAGTCTGAAAGACTGCTAAAAGAAAAATACTCAAAATGTATCCCAAAAGAAATTTAAATATATTCCAAAAGAAAAAATTTTCTTCTACGAGAAAAACTTGAGAGTGTATGGCAGTAAGTTATTGTAAAAGTATTACTTACATCTTAGGGCTGTAATGTTTTTAATTTTCCAAAGACATCAGATATCTTAAAAAGCTAAGCAAACTTGTTTTTCAACCAGAGTTAATAAAACAGAAATCGAAGTGCAAATGGGTCACAACTGTCATACCCACTGGGGCAAGGTAGCAAACAGGACTTAGTAATGATATTCACGCCCCTTCCTTCAGACCATGGTGCTTCACGTCTACATTTGTCTAAACCTTGAAGTGTTACAATATATGAGGGAAGAAAAAGACATTGCTCACTTTTCTTTTTCTATTACTTTGGATTTCTAACAAACAGCATGAGTCAGCCCTTCTAAGTGTTGTGTTAAACATATAGAGAACTACTGCAAAGCAATTTAATTTAATCAAGCCACATCCCTTACAAAATAAACCCCAATTCTTTCCAAAGCATGAGTAAGAGGAATAAGACTTTTCCTGCCTGCTTTCTGCTGTCCTCAAAGGGGTTAAAAAAGCCTAATACAAAGGAGTTAAGCAATGCCTGAAACAGGATAATAAATGTGACACTCTCTGACTATCAGTAGCAAATATTTGAGCTTATCAAATAATGGAGGAAGTAGTTTAGTTACAAATAAACCAATCTCTCATAAAACAAGTCTTCACACAAGGTAATTCCATTGAACTGGAGACAGCTAAAGGCCACCAGCGGGCAGGACTCCCGCTCCCCGTGCGCTCCCCAATGGCCCCGCCTGATTAATGGGGCGGCCGAGTCCAGGGATGCCGAAGAGGGACAAGGGAGCCGGCCTTCATATCAGTGGAGCGGCAATAAATAAAGCATCACAGAGCTGGTGCGAGGAAGTGACTCATCCTCCTGGAACACAGCGGGATTTGTGCTCTCCCTCGGCTGCCCCCTCCCCCTGGCCCCCGTTTTACTGCACTGCGGAGACCAGCGTGTCCCAGAGACTAGAGTAGATGTCACCGCTTGGCACGGGCTGTGCAAAGAGAGGACAAATATGTGGGTGTGCTGTGGATCTGGGACGAGGGCCTTAAAGCCACAGCGCTCTATCTGGAGGGAGCATCTGGGCTGAGGCAAGGGCAGCCAAGTACGTTTCAAAGGACAGTTTCCTAACGGGAGGGAACTGGATGCTCCTTCTCATCTTCGTGGCATCTAAACAGTCCAGAGGGAAAAAATAGCAACTTTGGTAAACGGTAACAGACTTTCCTTCCAAAGTTATGTAAGAACACAAGCAATTAAAACACAGGGGAACTGAAGCAAATGGAGGGGATCTGAAGGTGAAGGAGTTGCAACATGCCCATGGCTATGCTGGGAGCTACAGAGAGGTTTGGCCACCAGGTTATCACCAGTCAAGCCCCTTGGTGCTGCCAGAAGGGCTGGGCCACACTCCTTGCTCTCCACAAGCTCCCGCGTCCTCCCCAGCAGCTTCTTCTCAAGGGACATGACTCCATGTCTGCACAAGCATCAGTGGAAGCACAAGGCTATCTGAGGAAGGGTGGTAGGATTATTCTCCCTATGGCCGTGTACCTGTAGTGTCAGTTCTAGGTTGGACTCCTATTTTCTCCATGATAAGAGTATGTGACCTGTAAGCATGCAGGAAAACCATTCATACATCAAATAAATTAATTTTCTTCCTCTGAACAAACAGTAAGGTCCTGACAGGTATCAGTAACAAAATTTATTTTCCCCCCATTTGTTTTTTGGGCCTAACATGGCTCTTATTTGCTACATAATTCATAGTACACTAATTAAGCAAACTTTTTTTTTTTAACTCCACATACTTCTATGTAAACTTCTGAAAGACATTTGCAAAAGGTAACAGAGTGATAGCCTTATTTTGGAATGCTATGAACACTTAAAAATGATTGTAATATATGAAGTAGTACAGAAAATCAGACATTCTGGTATTTGAGAATATAATATGGTGTTATTCATGTACAGATATCTTATATCAGTGGATGTTTTTCTATATCTATACATTTGGACAGGCTTTTATGAAGATATACAAGTTATAATATGTGAGTATAAAAGCAGATTCAAAACAGGTCATGCAACTGCTTTAGTGTTTGAAGTAAACCTTCTCCCCATTGCTGCCCGTTTTGTTGAATCTATTAATTATAACACTGGAAAACTCCATTAGCACCTTGATGTTCAGTCCTGAATGTGGGCTTATCTTTGCTGGCTAAAAGTCAAACAGCATACAAACACTTCTCAAAGTAAGTGTAAGTGCATCACCTGGCACAGCATGAAATCACCTGGTCAGCTACTGTTTTCTCTACTTTTGCTGTTTCTAGGGCAAAACAGGCTTTAGTGCCTTTTAAAAGAGTTTTGAATTATACCAATGATTGACTTTAGCGAGCTCATTAATGTAATCTGTGATTTCCATGCAGCTGAAAGACACTCAGCACTGTCTCAGCTGCTGGGAATACAGTGGGGTTGGAAGGCTCCCTGTTGTTGCTGAAGGTGGATTTTGCTGGGGCAGCTGAATCACAGGGCGTCCCCTGATCCACCTGTCCCACCTCTTGCCCAAGGTTGCTGCTTTTATCAGGAACGGCTCAAAATAGGGGATGCAGTAAGTAAATATTCGGGAACACTGGTTAATGTTAATACACCAGGCTAGGAACTGAAGCAGCTCAGGAATCTTATCTGTCCCATTACAAGTGATAGTTTCTCCATAGACAAAAAATTCAGCTGGCTGGGATGGAGGTGGGGGGATGATGTGCTTTAGATGAGGAAAATGAACCCTCCTGCAATCTTAAAGCCTTACACTCACATGAACAAAAAGAAACTCTGATCTACCTTCTGAATAGACATGTCACTACCTGGAATCCTGAAAGAGTCCATGGAGAGCAGTAGGCTTGATAGCTGTGTAGGCTATAACTGGTTTGAAGGTGGTAATAACAGGAAATGAAAAAAGAAAGGTATACAAATCATATGTGGGAAAAGCAAAACAAATCCCTGCCACTCCACAGCCTCGATAGACCCAGATTCATCTACCCACATCACCTCCCTTGCCCCCTTTATTTTAGAAAAAGAGTTTCTGGGGAAAGGGTGTGAGAGGGATGAACTACTCTATATATATTGCCAAATATATATATATACATACATATTGGCATTTCCCCCTCTTCCAATCCTCACACCATTGCCTGGCTTTGTTTCCAACTAAAACATACACTCTGTTAGTTACAGCTTTTCTAATCCTTTAATAAACAGCTGAAATACTTCCTAAAAATTCCATCACAACTTGTCCTGACACACGTCAGCCTCAGCTGCACACTCGCACAAGGTGGGGCAGGATGGAATGAGAGGCTTTATAAAATGTAACATAAACTGTGTCATCCCGACTGGGATTCAAAGGAAGAGTCCACAACAGAAACAGCCCGAACTTGTATCCCAGGGTTAGAACTGCTACTGCAATTCCACACGTAAGGTCTGTGAAAACTGAAACAATCCCCTCATCCTCTACCCAGATAACTAGATGAAAACTGCATGCAACACAGAGGTGGTGTTGAAAGAAAACACTGTTTCTGTTTTATTTTTATCCCCTGAATATTGCTGGTGAGGCAATGCTGCAGAACAAGGGTTAAGGGCTCTCAGAGAGCCATGGTGCACTTTAGCTGGGGGCGGAGACGCAGCAGAATGGAGGCCTGTGCTGCTTTCCCTGGGAAGCTTTTAGATTAGTGTGCTTCCAGCTGCATTTCCTTGAAAGTGATTTAGTTTCAGCCCATATCGGAATCCTTTCATGGATCTGTTCCTATTCAAAATAAAGCGCTTTAAGAAAAGCACTGTGATGGAGTTTAAAGTAATCCAAAAAGTATGGGTTGGCTTAGAATTTCTGTTACAACTAAAAGGGCCAGGATTGAGGACAGGAGGATAACTGAAATTATGCCTCCCTGTACCTACTAAGCCCTTTTTGACCTAAGGCATTTACCACAAAGAACAGGAGGCTTCATCACCTCTCACAGGGCTTACAGTAAGGGAGGTACTTTTTATGTCCCACTAAGACTTGTTTCATTACAAGATATCCCTCAAAATTATGCTGAATTAACTCTCTCTGGGAACACTGTCTCTCATGCCAGCCACGATCATTTCTCTTTGTTTTAAGTACAATTCTGGAAACATTGTCCCATTTGGTACCCCAGAAACTGCAGGTTTTTTCAGACATAACTCTTGTTTAAGTAATGATTGTTTGACTAATTTTTTTAGTACCAAACCAAATATAAAAATATAAAGTGTTCATGAGCAGTGCTTATCCTGCGAATGACAGCCAGGCATATGTTCTTAGAGAATTATTTCTTTAAATGACAAGACTGCCAAGGGGCCAACTGAGAACAATTAGGAAAAATGTCATTGTTCTGGGCACAGAGAGTAACAGAGGAATCTACACTGCAGAGCCTAGGAGCCATTCTGAATCCCCACCCCAGGAGCAGGCTCTGGCTGAGTCCTTGATCCCAGTGGACCTCAGCCCAGGCACCTGCTCCAGGTGAATATTAGGGCTGCTTTAAGAAGAATCAGGTGTGGGTGTTGTGGAGACCTGGAGAATGCCATGACATGTCCTTGCCAGTAAGTATGGGCATAGCAAGAGATTTATTATCTGAAAGAGAGCTGTTATCTAAGTAAACAAATTGGACAATGGGCTGGGGAGAACTGATGGAATACACACGGAGCAATGAGATGGTTTGCATGAGTCTTCCTGGTTGTACGTTTGTACATTTTTCTCCGAGATGAAGCGTCACTTTCCTAATTTACCAGAGTGGGTTTTTGTTAGATGGTATTTTACTTAGCTGAAAGACAAAGGAAAGAAGGGAAATGACACAAGACAAAGAAGCTTGGAACAGTAGTGGAATGAATCCAAGGCAAAGAGAGCATGCAGGAAAACACTACAGGAGGCTCCTGCATATCCTGACCACCAATGCAAAGTATGTCAAGATGCTTGGGGTGTGGCTGAAGAGATCTAATAGCAGTTCAGGGGCTGTGACAAGATAAGATGGAGTGGATTACTTTGATATCAGACCCTGGTCCTCTCCCAATACCTTTTATAGAAGCAGCAATAATGTTTTGAAAATGTGAGCATTTTTATTCCATAACTTTTGTAGTAACCACCCTTTTGGAAGACCATCAGATTGTGAGGGAAACTGGCAGATCAGTTAGTATTTGCACGGCTAAATGCCAAAAACACTACCACTTTATGGAAGAGTTTTATGTACTCTTGTTCAAGTTGCATGGGGAAGGAACACAGAAGGACATATTATTAGGGACCTGTAAGCACTGACTGCTTTCCCAATCCTTATCTTAGAAAACTAATCTATTCCTAAAAACTAGAAGACAAAGACACATGCTTACTACAAATCAAACCTAGTGAAATAGAGCAATGCAGGTGCCAAAGTCCTGGCAAAGGAAGAGCAGAATGGGGGGCACTGCCATGGGTTTTCAAAGACAATTGAGATACATTTCATTTTGCTTTCATTTATTTGTTCCCGGTTTCTCACTTTCTTGTCCAGTTGCTTCAGTATGAACAACTGCATAGCTGGGTGTATCCTGCTAAACAGAATAGTAATATTTTCCATGTACTTAGCATTCAAGCAGATAGCTGAGAATTGTGTCTCATTACTGCTCCCACGCCATAATGCTGGACCTTGTCTATGCAAAGTTGGATTGTTGGGATGCCTCCCACATGGTAAAACTACCAAGCTTTAAAAGAAACTATGTTTCCACTGATGCAGCTCTTCCCTGTTCTATGTCATGTTATCTCTCTTCACCCTTCCAGCTGCAAATGAACTCTCAGATATGGCAATACCAATTTTAACATTTAGGTACACTTAGCAACAGATAGTAAACCTCATTCTGAGTCTACAGCTTTCAATTCTCATTCTACATTAAAATTAGTTTGGAACTACATGTTTTGTGCGCCTTCATCCAAGTTTTCCTTTTTTCTTCAGGCTGAGCACATGAAAAAGATATGTGAATGCTTCACCTGGCAACCAGCTTGCAGCCCCAGCTCAAGGATCCACTCTGACTTCATTAGGACTTCAAAGGAAAATGCTACACAGCTCTGTTGCACAAATGCTGTGGAGTGGTGAGAGGCAGCAGTGAAGAGGTTAAAGATACACTAACATGGTCCAGGTTTCTATTTTGTACCTGAATTTGAAAGCAAGAAGGCTTAGAAGAAGCATAAGGGAGAAGGGATGGATTCTGGAGGTGAAAGGGAAAATAATTTTCTTAAGTCCATAACAAATGTTTACAAATAATTTCTTTTACACCTCAAATGGCTACGGTTATATTAACTGGCTTGGAGTGTCCCACAAATATGTTGTTCCCCCAAGAAAGACATTTCCTGGGGCTGGGGGAGTGCAGGAGGGAGGGGAGAAGGCGGGAGAATGGGGATATTCGATGTATTGCGGTATGTCTGGAATCCTCTTATCTAGCAAGACTGAGAACACCTGGACAACACTTGTCTTCCTCCCCCACCCACCTGTGCAAATTGCTAAGCACACTGAAGCTCAAAGCACTGCACCATATGCCAGTCACATCACAGAGATCCATTGTGACTTCTCTGTACATCAAAGAAAAGCCACTGCACATCTTCGCACAAATACAGAGGGAGGCAGTTGTGAAGGGGTTAAAAGATCAAGTTCTGCTATAAAGATAACAGGAACTGGAGAACATGCAGCAGATGTTCCATGTGGAGGCACTTAAGTTTACAGTCCCACCTGTGTCCATTTAATACCTTTAAAAGCAATCTCCTGTTCATTTGTGAGGGAGAAGAGAAAATCGATGTTCCAATCTCACAATCTTCTCACAACATCCGCATCCCACACTGAGGAAAGGGAGGAGGGGATGGGATAAGCAAGACAAGAGGGCTGAAGTTGAGATTTAAGGATGTGAATATACCAAGATTTATGCAAACACACATCCCCCATGTGGAAAGTCAGCCATTCTTTTATGTGCAAGGGAACTCATGCTCTGTGCTGGGGAGCAGCAGCCCAACATTAATGTCAGCATTTAGAATGTCTTAAGAGCAGCACAAACAGTAACTAGTCATGTCACAGAGCTTTACATCCTTCTTTTTGTTTCCTTCCTTCCTTCCTGCTCACATTCTTACATCCCATCCAAACAAACCAAATGTATTTCATTACATGTGTTGAATGACTTCAAAGAAAATAATTACGTTACAATTTTATAGAAATATTCAACAGATAAAGGCTGAGGCTGAGTATGGTCCATCGCACTATCAGACACCAGAGGGTCCACGTGGGAGAGGCTTGGGAAAGTTCCATGGTAGTATTTTATATCCATATACGTGTCCATGGTTCAAATAGATCTGGAGCTAGCAGAAAAAAACCTTCCGGTTACACAGAGCTAATTTTCTGTTTCCATTCATCCTGCACTAAGGAGATGAAAACATAGCCTGTAGGTCCTATCTAGGGACACTGGATATAAAATCCTGCTTCCTTTTTCTAAACTTGTTGGTTACAAAGGAAAGCATGACTCCACAGAACTGATACATCCATCCATCCATCCATACATACCCATGATCACTGGCATCCTGAAATGTTCCCAGGGTGATGAATATGCCCAAATAAATTTCTGCATCACTGCTGGTTGCTTTCAACAAGCAGCAGGGAAGAGGCAGAAATGCATGTCTCAAAGAACTGAAATGAAGAATTGGTGGAATGAGGGTAATATGGAGCTTGAGAGTTGTGATCTTAAAAGGGAGCAAATTGTTTAGCTGCGTGATGCCGATCTCTTTGTGAACTTCCACTGACACCACAGGGATACTGTTGTGCTGGAAAGTATGCAATTCGTATATTTATACTGTGACCCACGAACCATAATTTAACATGGAATTCAACCCTCTGTGCTTAAATGACTGTGACACCCCGAGGCTACAGCAAATCAAAGAACAAAACAACTACTGTCTCCTCAGGCAGGCACAGTTCTTAAAAATATAACGTTACACAGAAAACAAAGGTAGAATAGTTTCATAACTATGTACAACACACCTTAGCGCCTTGTCTTGTGCCAGATGTCTCCTCACTGCTGGCTATCTGCCATTTGCACCCATCTCCCATTTCAGGTTTTGGCACAACCCAAGCCACTCCTATCTGAAGGAGGAGTTAAAACCAAGGAGTAGCTGGAGGGTAACCATGAGGTACTTGCTTGCAAAGGAGATTGCCTCTCTAGCCAGCACTCCGGAAGTATTTATTCTGTTTCTAGCTTTGCTACGTGCATGACAAAGGACTGTATGTTTGTACTTTTATACCTCAGTTTAGTTCTGTTTCTTCCCCTCATGCAACCATCACTTAAAGAAAACACTTAAAATGTTTCATGTTGAAAAGCTGGGATTTCGGCATCACAGGAAGGTTTTAGCATAGCAGTTGTTGCTCAAGACCTGAGGTTACAGTAGCAGAGAGCTTCTAGCAAACAAGAACACCTCTGGCTTTGCACAGCGAGGTGCACATACAAACGAATACACAGGACTGCACAGGTACAAGCTACCTTGTTGTCAAGTGCAGCATCACTCTACTTAAGGACAGCTCGGCACAGTAGCTGCAATACTTTATTAATATAGTTTCTTCAAAGTTCATATCATAGAGAAACTGGCTGCTGCCCTCTCCCCCCAAATCAGGCACATATTCTGGAAATACTTGTGGGTCTGAAAGGAAACACCATTCGCAGTGAAGTATTTGCAGAGTTCAAAGCTCACCAGCAGAGAACAACTTGTGGTTCAACACTAACAACTGCAGCTCTGACTGTGAGAGCTGGCAACAACCTCATCTTACAGCTGCCACCTGCATAAAGATTCCAGAGGTAGAACCCCATGGCTTCATTTTCACATCCAGAAACCTGATGAAGTCAGGAAGGCACAGTAATTTGTAATTTCAGATGAGCTGCCTTGAAAGCTCACAACATGCTCCTTAAAAATGTAGCCGGGAAACACTGGGAAATTCCATTTCTTTCTAGAAGGCACTACGCATGGTGAACTGCTGCTGCACCCGGCCACACTGAGGTCCTATAAAAGATACAGAGGTGGGTTTATTTTTTCCCCCCTTGCTTTCCTCCATGCTAGCTTGCCCTATGTTGTCAGTGAGCTTGCTGACTGGGGTGAGACCTTCCAGACATCTTGCAGGCAGTTCTGGGGCTGTACCAATTGCTTGTTTGGGTACAGGAGACTTCTGCAGCTCCATGAGAGCATATTGGTTTTCCTGACAGCCTGACCAAGCCTCCTGTTGCCCCCACTTCCATCTTCAGAATCAGTAATTTCAGTCTTTTATTGTTTCTGTTACATGGTTATAACTTCCCTGTGTTTATTTTGCCTGCAATCCCATTTCTCTCCCCTACCAGGCCCAGTGGCTTAAACTAGTGAGTGTTGCCAAGGGTCTGAGCCTGTATATTAGAGAGAAGCCTTTTGCACTGCACTGTCCCTGGGGAAGGGTGGAGGTGTGGGCTCCAGTCACCTTCCCCCACACCCCTCCATCCCCTCACAGGAGCCTAAGGGGCCCATCACAGGGTCCCTGCTGTGGTACCCATTACTGGCCCTATCCATTCTTCCCACCTTGTGCAAAAGGATTTTAGTAATGTAGGGTGCTAGCAGGCTATCTGCTTATCAACCCTTTAGTGTGGAGAGACAGACCTCTTGAGGGCCAGGGTGAGAGCTGAGGTGGTATCTCCAGAAGCTCCTTGCAGTGGGATTTGTTTTCCTGCTTGCACCCACCTCTTCAGTGGCTCTGGTGCCCTGTGGAGTGTACCATGCACTGGGACAGGCGAGAGATCAGTGGTGGCCTGGTGAGCTAAAGGGTTCTAAGGGAGTCAAAGCACCTGGACAGGACTTCCATGAATAACACATTTTCCCACTAATAGCTGCCCGGATTTAACAGAAACCCCTCTCCATGTACTATACCATCCCTTTTGACTCTGATGTAATGCCCAGTAGGTCTCTATTAGAGTGAGCAATGAATCTTCCGAGGCTGAAATCCTCCTGCTTGGTTCCTATCACAGTACTTTTTTTTCTGCTAAGAACAGCCCTGTGAGCACCAGTTCTCAGGTGGTTACTCTCTGAGGCCGGGACTGCACTCACTGAAACTTACAGGGTTGGGACCTACTTCACAGAGTTCTTAGGTGCTTTGTCTTTAAAGACCATACCCTTCCCCTTCCCTCTTTTTCACTGACTTGCTCCTTCCTGGCATGCAGGTTACCATAGAAAACGTTCTTAACTTGCTCTATATCTGATACTTATTTACGTTTTCTTCTCGATTACTGTTAGCCAAGAAATAATTCTCTGCCTTATCTACAACTGAAACCAGAAAAAAGCAGAGAACAGAGGCCACAGTTTCAGGACTGTGAAGGTTTTTCTCTAGCTTTTTCTTTGCTGTGGTTATTATTTTTCCATTTTTTAAGATGAATCAAGATTACTGCAGCATTGAATAAAAACCTTTGCTATAGTGTAAAATGGTTGGGTTTTTAAAAGTGGAGAAAACTTATTAAATGCTTTTTAAAAAGTTTTTCCCACTGACCACAAATGGAAACTCTTTCGAGTTCTCTTGGTAAAATCTTGGGCTTTTGATGTTGATCAGAAGGGGTCCTTTGATGCCTCTTGTTTATTGTTGAGAAGAAGCAGAACGGAAGGAAGCAGAATTTCTCAATATACTCCTGTTTATATTCCTGTTTTCTTTTGGGACGATGTTTGAAAAATTTCAAGTAGATTAACTTATTACCTTAAAGCAGAGTATCACCCGGGAGAGCAAGAGGACTCTGCTGAATGAGTCCAATTTTATGCCCAGTTTTGCTGCCTAGACTTGCACTGAAGAGAGGTAGATTTATGGATGGTGGAGAATGCAGTGGTTAGCTTTGCTGAGTGCAAAGGCAGTCTCAGAGGTAGTATGGATGCCCACACAACAGTGGTTGCATGCTTGCATGTAGCATCTAGTATATTAATTACAGTTTTGCCAGAATCCTGCATCATAGACAGAACTTCTCTGACCCTCTAAGGTTAAAATAAATAGTGATTGCCTCTGGCAGTACAGCATTTGCAAAATCAAATGCATGTGTTCTATATATGTAGTGCTACACATGTACCACTGTTCTATAAAAGTGCATCTGTGCCTTATCTTGGATCGGATGTCATCATCATCTTTGTATGGCATTTACTGGCAGGATACCATTAGAAATTAAGAAAACATACACTTATTACTGCCCAGCATTTATCTCCATATTGCTAATAAAAACCAGATCTGTGACATCTGAATCCCCTTAAACAGTATGAACTAGCATGTGGCCAAGTTGCTGGTTACCAGGCTGACCAGGGACTGCTGTTGTCTGCTCTTTTACAGCCGAGCTTACCTGGCATACCATGTGCCACTGATTCACTCAATTTGCATTCTAGAAGGCAGAAGGAGTCTGAAGTGGTAATTAGGCTCTCCATTGCCTTGCAAGTTTTATTACTGTAGATATCCAGAATCTGATTCTCTCTGCAGGTTAACAATGTGCTGGGCAGAGTCGTTAATTTCAACAAAGGTGCAGATTTACACTTGTAAAGGAGAAGAGGACTGATGCTGTCAGTGGTAATGATAGAGACAGAAGAAAGGTAAACCTTTATTCTTCAACTGACTCCAGAAAACTGCAGCTCTAAATGTATAGTCTAGACCTGAGATTGCAGTGGTTTATGGTCTTGTAAATTTGCTTAAATAGTTAAAACAGAGTCTGCCAAGAAAACAAGATACATAAAAGACCTTATCTTGTTTCTGAAGATGACTGGGATGTCTTTCCTATTGGTGCTGTCCATTTGCTTGAAATAAAGAAAAAAAATCCCAAACTTGAAACAGCTAACCAGGAGAGAGAGTAGCCCAATAGGGAGACCTTTTCTTTCAGTTTAGATAAATATGCAAAATGGGCTCCTATGAGATGAGGCAATAATTATTCTTACTCTACTTGCTAAGTACTCATTGTTTCCTCCTTCCTGCAAGCTCGGGGAACTGGAAGGTACAGAGGAGTGTTGACTGGGACACTAAGAGAGAGATCAATATCACTCACTTCAGGGGTTTTGAGATGTGTATCTATTCTACCTGCTGTGAACTTCTGTTTGCTGTAAAGTATTACATGCAGTAGAAGAATTTCTTCAGATGTTAGAGAAACTATGACTAGATCTAGTTTACAAAGACAACAAGAATGCCAGGATGTACCATGGAGTGGAATCTCCTAGTAGAATGTATTCACTCATCTTTGACATTTGAAATTTTAATAACTAAATTTATATTGATGGACATAGCAAATACATAAGAAGTGAAGGTATTTGCCCAGGTTTTATAGCAGCATGTTTCTGTGATAGGTAAACATTACAAATATACATGAAGGACATCCAGAAGCAATAATTAAGGATAAAAGACTAAGATAAGGTCTCAAATTCTCTAAGCAGTGGAAATACAACAAACATAGCACATAGTGACAAACATAGCTCAGTTATTCCCATCCTTGAATACTTTGCATCTCCAGTAGCTCAGTCGAATTGTACAAATACCCCTAGGCAATGGTACAGTACTGGCCACTTTAATGTCTGATTGATGTCTGTGGAGTAAGTATTTATCTTACAGCTACTGAGACAGTGTGTTTAGAAATGTAGCTGATTTTCAAGCGTAGCAAAGTCTAGTTTTGAAATGAGTAGCTAAATCTTCACATTTATAGATCCAGGCAGTACAAATTCCATTTTCTGAGGTTCATATGGAATTCTCCACAGCAGCAACTGTCTGATAGTTATCAGAATATCATGAGCTTACGTTTATTTGAAACTAGGCTATTTGGCCACTTTAACCTATTTTGATTTGCACTCTATCATTTTATATCCCTCAGAATCACAGATTAGTAGCTGATGGATCCAAATACTGGCTTTTTAATGCTTGTTCTTTCTCTGATAGGAGCAACTTGTAGTCATTGTGTGGTTTGACAATCAAAGATGCTTCTTCCTCACTTTTTGTATATTTCATTGTTAGTGTCATGTTGATTTGACCTGGATTGTTTTACTGTTGTAGGGTCACTTTTTTCATCCTCAAGTAAGAATTTGGTAATAAATTGACAGTGGTGGGGCAAATGCATTCACTCTAAATCCAGAAAAATGAGAACTTTAATAGGCCTCTTTTACTTCTCAGGTTAATACCCTTACTGACTAGCCATGGAATCTGTCCCTGTTGTCCTCCTCTGTTTTTCCCTCCCTGGAGTCACCTTTCCAGATGAAACTCAACACTTCTCAATACTTCTAATATACTTTAGAGTGCCTCTTCAAGGCCAAAGATTTTGGACAAAAGGATATGATACATATAAATTGAACAGTTTTACCACCAAAGAAAAGCAGATGGTGCCAACATAGCACAGGTAAACTTTGGATCTCCAAGAATGCTGCTAACCCATTTAATAAAAAATATCAGCTGAGTTTATGTCAGTTGATATCTTATATCTAAAAATCTCCCAGCAAATAAATACTTCTAATCACAAAGCAATTGCTTCATTGGCTTTGCTCAGCCTTTGAGTGGCGGAAACAAAATCATTATTGGGTTTGATTTTCTTAAGAAGAACTAAGTTAAAGAGGCAGAATTTGGGAATATACATTCAAACTGATGGAAGGCTGAGGCTTTTGCTTCATAAGACAGTTTGCATATCTGTTCGTTGACATCATGTTTGTTTTACCTGTTCTTTGCACCGAGACACAATAGTGTAATTGAAATATTGAGACAGCAGCTGAGGGAGATTATGGAGCAGGCATCAAAATCTGTTACTTTTTAATGAAATAAGCAATAGAGAGCTTAACAGATAAGCTGTTAGTAGGTGCCAGAATAGTAGTGAGATTTTTTTCTTGGAAAGACAGTAACTAAGATAATTGAAATACTAGTGGTAGAATAAAATCTAACTTGGAAAAATGTAAGTTAATACACTCCATGCAATGAAAACATTAGATGGAACTTTTTGTCTCTGTGGGTCTGTTTTGGGGGTTTTTTTTATCCTTCATTTCTGTTTTAGCTAAAAAAGAAAGGATGCAGTTTTACCAATCAGTTTGGCAAAACGTGAAAATTAGCAGAGGAATTTGAACACAGTAAAGTATTGAAAGAGCAAAGATAAGTGTACTAGTCCAAAAGAAAAATAATTTTATACATTGTCAGGATATGAAATGGCTTGGATATACTGAGAAAGAGCTGATCAGATAAATATGATATTTTCTTCAAAAGTTGAAAGATAAAGTTTGCCAAAATGAAAACTCAAAGTCTAAAACTGCTACTACACATGGACATTCAACTAACATGAAAGGCCCTAAAAAACTAACATAAGAACATTCAGTGACAGGTAATAATTTGCCTAATTTTCTGGCTTACTAATTAAATTAGTTATTTCACTCTGAAACAGTTTTATTAGAACATACTATTTTCTGCATAGCTATATTTTTGTTTTGTGTTTTTCTTCAGGCCTCTTCCCTATCAAGGCAGAAGAACAATACTATAAAATGCCTTTGGAAGAAGTTTTACCACAGATGATGTTCATATGGAAATGGAGAGTATGAATAAAGAGACAGCAATGACAGGAGGTGCAGTCACATGATCACAGCGTAATTCGGGTGAGAATGTCCCCAGTCCAAACTCTTGCTCTAACAGGAGAAACCCCGAGGTCAGATCAGAGAGTGCTGTATTTTTTTCCAGTTGTCTCTTGAAAATCTTCAAGGGAGAGCACAGGTTCTCTGGGCAACCTGTTCCACCTGTTCAACTCTCCACCTGATGTTCTCATATCCAATTTCTCCTTATATGCTGTTTGTTTCAGTGTGTGCCTGTTGCCCACACCCTCCCACCACACACCACTATAAAGAGCCTGGTTCCTGTTGGCCCAGTATTTCAGCATGTCCAGGTCCCTCTGAAAGATGTCCCTGCCCTTCAGCATACTGACTGATAGCCCCGGTTTGGTGCCATCTGCAAGCTGGATGAAGGTACAGCCTTTCACTCCCTCCATGCCTCTGACAGTGACATTAAAAAGGACAGGTCCCAAAACACTTGTAACTGACCTTCAGGTAGAGTACAACCCATTCCACTCCTCTCAGAGCATTATGATCCAGTGCTGAAGAGTACTGCCCCATTCTGATATATTCTGACCTAGGTGGTTCTGAAAACAAGGTGACTTCCTTAAAATAAAATAATTCTAGTGGTAATCTGAATGGGGAAAACATTCGTCGTCTATTCTTGTCCTGGAAACATTTTAAAAGGAACTCTTTTAAAACCCTGTTCTTGCTAGCAGGATGTATCTCTGGCCAGCATATACAGAGATGGTCTGTGTTATAAATGATTTTACAGAACAGCACTGTTGAGCTGAGAAACTTGATCTGGCATTCTGGTAGCTAGATCCTTTCAGCACAAGTATAAAAATGGCTAAAATTGTCAGCATAAAATTGTATAAAGCATCACCAGCAAGTTCTCGTAGAATACATGCTACAGCCATTTGCCCAAGGAAAAGAAATGATTCTAACATGTAATATAAATGTTTTATACCAAAGTAACTACCACTATTTTTGCTAACATGCACTCTGGTCCCAGAAAGTTCCACAGCACTTAAACCAACAAGGTTTGGTTTTTCAGCTGAGTTCAATCAACTTTGCTGCAAAATATTTCTATTTTGCAAGTGACTGTAAGAAGAATAAATGCTGCAGAAGAATACAATTGTAGAAAAATAAACTTGTGTCAACTGTTACTTCTCAAAAGCCACAGTTTTCCCGTCTTTGTAATTTTTCTCAAAATTCTCTGCTTTAAGTCCGTAGTGACCTTTATATATAGAAAAATTTCTCTTTCTTACTGATTTTCATAAGACAAAAAAGGTGTAGTAGGATGGTGAAAAGATGGACAGAATGCATGACTTCTTAGAACAGTGAATTTCCTAAGTGAAAAACTTCAGCTTTCCTCACTTTTTTCTCTAAATGAAAAAAGCCTATTTTCTGTGATTGGATTCATATGTATGTAGTCCTGTAGAAAAATAAATGAAGATGATGCATGGTTCGCTGTGAGAATGACAGTCTAGTGCCAGAAGATAACCAATGTCTAGGTTGCTTTTCATACTCTCTTCGCCTGGAAATATCAACATGACTTTTTAAGTAAAGTGAGTTGTCATATTGCATTAAATTGATACCCCAAAAAAAAGAGAAAAAAAAAAAAGGTAGTCTTCAGAATCTGCTGACTGGATTAGATCTCTGTTATCCATAAAGGTTGTTTAAGCAGCTTCAGCTCCCAAACTGTATCACCATTTCAGAAATTGAAGTGGAGCCAAAACAAGGATGGTAAATGCCTACTGTTGCAAAACTTGTATTTTTCTATGATATTTTTATTTAACTGATTGGAGTGGCAAGGAGTCATTCATATCAACAGTGAAGATGCATGTCTTTTCAGTGTAGCAACAATAAAGAAATATTTAACTGAACAAAATAAATTACAGGTTTAGAAAAAAAAATTGAAGGGTCTGACCTTTATATTTCTTACCACTCTTGTGATATCCAGGCAGCCATATATTGGGAAACACTTTTAGGAAGCTGTGTTGGTTTTGGCCATCTAAGCAGCTTACAGAATGAGTTTAGGAGAGCTTTCTGTTTATCCAAAAACAGCTTCGAAAAATTTTTTCATAGTCAATACATAAATAAATACCTTCCTAATTAAAATAAATCTAAAAGTATTTGTAAAAGATGTACATTATGCTTAAGCAGCTGACTACTTTATCTTACAAATAGAATATTTGACAATGTTAAAAGTGCTGCATGAACCCACTCTGCAGTGGTGATGAACAGATCACACAGCCAGTATAAACATCACATGAAAAAACCAGTTCCTCTGCAATGAACAGTCAGATAAAATGTCATCTCCTAATATTTTGTTAAACTTTAATATTTTTTTGATGAAAAAAGGTGTTTGTCTATCAGGCTTTTGGTCTTTCTTTTGACATTTCTTAGATTCACAGACTCCATTTGGCTAAGGCATTTTGGATGTTATTAAGTGTGTCTTGCAGAAAGAAATAAACACCCAGCATTAAGCTAACAAAAAGGGTTTTCAAAATATGAAGATGTCTTTTACAGTATCTGAAAACTTTGTTGCACAGTAGAGGAAATATTGGGTCTATGTCTGGCTGGATTATTTCAGCCTTAAGAATCAAATGGTTTTTTCAAACCATTTCTTAATTTCTCCTTGTTCTTTTCTCAGTTCATGACAAGGATATTTTTGCTTTTTTTTTTTTTCCTAGAGGCACTGAATCAGTGTTTAAATTCACTTTGGTTTGCCTGGGAGTATGATATATATATTAAGTGATATGATACTAATGATCTTCTGCTTTTTAGTAAGCAATGATTTTGGAAGACCAGGGACATAATAAATATCAGCCTAAGGAGGAAGATTTATTTTTCTGTGTCTGATGTCTGTGACTGTAAGTCTGGTAAAATACAGAAAGAGTGAAAGTTTATTCTGGCTAAAATTGGAAAAGATTAAACTTGCCACTGTGGCAAGTTTTTTTTTCCTCAAAGTATTCAAAAGATAAAGACCTGTATTTGCTGAAACTGCTCAAAAACAAACAGGGGAGAAAAAATGTCTGAAAAAAGAGTAATGGGAAATGAAAAGGGAAAGAGAAGTATGAGATACCAACAAAAATGAAAGCTGTGTTATTTTCTTTCAACCTTTTTTTTTTTTTTGAAACCCTTGAAGAAGGGTCTAGCAGATGATAACTAATGTGCAATAATTGAACCGTATTCACCTGCTCTTGAGACCTTACTATTGTTGCCAATCCTCAATGAGGATACTCACAAACAAACCAGGTCATGCCAAGGAGAGATGACATAACTTTGATTTTCCGTAATTTCAGAGAACACCAAGGCACCAGAGCTCATTCTCTTCAGCCCAGCTTTCAGTCCCTGATGGTGTGGGGTCATCCGTGGCTCCCTTTGTCATGGCTGGAGAAATACTGCGACCTCCAGAGGGTAATCAAGGTCTCCATAGTGAGATTTTTGTCTCCCTCTCACTATTGATTATGGAGGTCATCTGACACAACTGTATTCCTAACTGAGGCACCTCAGGGTTTCTACATATGTAATAAAACAGAAGTGAAGCCTGTACTGTCAATGTTGAACAAAAGAGACAGCCAAAGATTAGAAAGAGAAATTAACATTATAAGAAAGAAAGAAAGAAAGAAAGAAAGAAAGAAAGAAAGAAAGAAAGAAAGAAAGAAAGAAAGAAAGAAAGAAAGAAAGAAAGAAAGAAAGAAAAGAAAGAAAAGTGAGTAAAAATTAAACTATGCTTGATCTTTAAGAAGGGTGAATGTAGAGATGTGGACAACTGTGCTGTCTTTTGCTGCCCACCGCCAAGGGGTCTGCGGGAAAGAAAACATGATATAAGTCAGATAGCAATAGGACTGAGCACTACATTGCCCTTCACTCCTGAAACACCCGTGTCACAGAGAAGGTGACAGTCTTTCACTTTGTATCTATTAGTTTTCTGCTGTACCCTACCCTATAGAAAGTTCTGTTCTATGTTAGTTACGAAATAAGATGAATATACCAATGGAGTTATTTAGTACTGTTTTCTATTTATTAAAACCTTGACTTTATGTCCTTAAACGTCTATGAGAAATTGCCCATTGACAACACAGAGCAAGATAAAATCCCAGGGATATTCTTTCCACCATCCTCTTAAAAGCAAACTAATCTGTTATAGACAATATCTAGTTTTTATTATCATCTAGAGCTCCTTTTTTCCCATTATGGAAATAATACCAGATCCATATAACAAATATATTAAAAAGACTGCAATTCCTCCCACTGAAGAACTCTTGATGGGTGATTTTTCAACTAAGATGCTATATAAAAGATTTTCCCAAGGAACTACTCTGCTCATTATGACAAAGGTTTACCACTCCAGGGCTGGTTTTTTGGGGGATATAATTTTTACCTATCTGCCAACAGAGGTTCAATAACTGAACAGTAAAGACACCATTATAACAGGCAGCTATATGTTGAGTAGATAATAGAAATAGGTTATTAATATATTACTCTTCTTTTAAAAAGGTATTTATCTTCTTTAGGACAATTTATAATTTTCATTCACTGGACGGAATTTAGGCACCAACAGTTTAGTTTGTCACTCCTCTTACGAAAGGCTGTTCCTCACATTTACTTTTCAGAAAGTAAACTCATATTCACTTCTTTCTTTGTTTAAACAGAAACTTGGCAACACATCCAATTTCTGCAGGACAGATTAACCAACCTGCTAGGGGAATGCCTTGCAAAATCAAAACAGACCTAAAAATATCAAGGGCAAATATATCTCCTGGTAGAGAATTATATCTCCCTGCAGGAAACACCCCCAATTTCTTCACAGTGTTGTCATGAAATAACATTTCTTAGCTCTAGAAAAAAATAGCTCAGCAGTAAGGGATATATTTCTTCCAGCAAGCAGAAATAATGCTTTGCAACCCAGAGGTCTCATTCAGGGGTTTTTGCATCCTTCTGAGTAAACACTGTCACACCTCTGACACTATAAAATATTGTGTGGGAAGATACAAAACATATAAACAGGAAAACACTTCTTTTCAACGTGCAGAAGGAATCTCCCCAGGAGAAGTCACTGGAGAGCCATTTTTCCATCTATGGAGAATGCTGATACATGAGGAAGTATGTTATAAACAGTAAGAGATAAAAGCACTGGATCTACTCTATTCAGCATCTGCAAAATTAGGTTACCTTTGAAAAGCTTTACAGTTTCAGAAAATGTGAGGTTCTTTCAGTTTTGTTGAATGTACCTGTATTTCTGTATGACAACATAGAACAAACATAACAAATTGAATGGAATTTTTAAATTACTGCTTATCTCTGGAACCTCCAGTTTTTCAAATGAAGTTTTTATGTGGAACCTCATTAATTATCACATCTACGGTAGACACTTCTGAATGAAATATTAAGTTTTTTATATTTTTACTGTGTGGAAAAGTAATGCATAGAGAAGTATTACTATACCAGTAGTCATGATGATTTTTGGCACAGAAAAGGAAAATAATGTTGTAGCAGATTATACCTTTTATAAAACTGACTGGAAAAGAAACACTAACTTTCAGACAAGCCTGCAGTTCAAGAAGCAAATTTCAGTGCTAAATACAGTTTCACCATGAATAATAATAACAATAAAAAGCCTACTGTTCTAATTAATCTAATTGTCTGAGAAAAAAAAGCGCTTGGCACATCTTAGTGCAAAGAAAAGATGCTTTAAAGCCATGAAATAACACCTTTGAAGTGGTTAGATGGGAATATCAATATGTATAATGAAACAAATATATGCATTGAGTCTGTGATTTTAATGTCTAGACTCACTTAGAAAATTAATTTATAGATCTCAGCTCTGAAGTTCAGGGCTGAGACATTAGTGATGGAAGATATTCTTTATCTGGGAGAATAAATAGGGTCTGAATGTGCTCCTCCTTTACTGAGTGCTTGAGCAAAGTTATTCAAGCTTATGATGATTGGTTTGTTTTGTTTTTATCGTTTGTATAGGAGCATTTGTTACCATGGGAGAAATATGTTACATTATGAGAAGGGTTTATAGAAAGTCCAAGAATTTTGATGCATCTAGTCTTGAAAATCTTTGCTGTGTGGATCACAGAGATGTTAGCAAGTCTCTCACATGGCATGCACTGGACGATGCTAAGTTTGTTGCTGTTGTGAATTGCAGAGTTTGGGTCTGTTTGAATACAAAGTGGGATTTGGGAAAAACAGCTTTCAGCTGGATCCTATACCTATGTATACTGTAATTCGGGCTGTGAAAGTGAGGGCATGTGAGGGTGTGATAATTATCCTTTTAAGAAAGGAAGAGTACAGCAGAACCTCACAACCTAGAAGGACTAAGATGAAAACTGAGAGATGCAGAAGACAGTGGGGATCTGTATGCAGAATTTTTCTCCTAGCAGAATCACCTGCCTATCAGGATTTGTGTTAAATTCATTGGACTTTGAATAAATCTTGAGAAATTAAATCTAAGAATCAATGCTCTTTTTCTTTACAACTTTTTCTTTAAAAGAGATTTCTGCAATTGCAAAAATCCTCCCCATCGTCAGACTTCCACTTGGGATTTTTTGATGCACAGCTATAGTCACTCATTTTCATTTAAGACAGATTTTGCTGGATGTGTTCTGATTTAACAAAGAAATATTTCCATTCCTTCCATGAATCAGCAGCTATTGCTGTCTCTGACAGCTGGCTTAGTCAGGCTGAAGCACAAGCGTGTGTTCATTGGATGATACTTCATTTGTTAAATCATTTAACTAGTCATATTGATGAGTAATATCTCACATGCAATCCAAAAAACATCAGCAAACAAACTGTCGGTGGCAGTGCAAGCCATGAGCATGATCCACCAAAGCTGATTACAGGAAATGTGAGATGCCGGCCCTGAGCACGCCCGAGGAGCTGAGATAGGGAGCAGGAAGGGCACCAAAACCAAGGATCTGTATATGAAATTGATTGCTTCAAATTCAATGCACAGGCAGTGCTTAATTGCTTTCATTTTTTTTCTTTTTTTTCTTCTTCTTCTTCTTCCCCCTCCTCACCTCACTTACGGAAAATTCTTTTATTCTGAAATTTTCTATAGTTCTGCTTCAATGAAAAGAAACATTCAGTGTTCACAAAGCCAGGTGCTGAGGCAGCTATGGAAAACACGAGCAATATAGTTCTACAGAAACCCGCAGGATGGGGTCTGGAGGAAAAATGACTCATTAGCTGGACAGAAGACATCACTTTATTTATATACAATGTCTTTGATCCCTCTCCCACTATTCTTCTATGCAGCTGTCCAACAGTACATATGAGCCACCTGAAGAACTCATAAGCACTCATTAGGTCCACATGGAATTAAAAAGCCCTGCTTTAGCTTCTAAATCTTGGGCAACATGTTAAATGTGTGCCATGTTCCCTAAATTCTTTTTGTTAGTTTGGCTTCCTAGGAAATGGAAAGCACACTGCGCTCACTGTCTGCAATGGATCCGGTGCCCCTCATTTTGGAAGAAATTAGCTGAGATACATTATTCTCCTAAGTTTCATAAAGGCATTAGATCCTACAGTACAATCTTTATTAGACACAATAGAGTCCATCCATGTGAAAGCTGTGTGAATACAGATGTATGAAGCCTCACACCTTACTGTAGAAGTATCAATGGACAAGACATAAATTCCTAAGAAAGAAGGCTTCCTCAGCTTTTATTCTCATGAAATCTGGAGGCTAGCTGAAGTAAAAGAACTCTGGACACAGCAAGCAGATTTAAGTGTTGAATATAAAAAAAACCCCAAACCCTGAAGTACTGGGATTTTCAAATATTGGTAATTTTTCAACACATTAAAAAATTCCTATCAGCTGCAACTGAAGAGCAATTAGGCTAGTGCGAAATGCTTCTGAAACCCCTAACCCAGACTGCTTTTCCCAGCTGAAGTTGTATGTTGCAGCTCTTGGAAATGAATGAAGAAAAGTTCTTTTCTGTAGGTATCTCCACCCACCTTAGTCATGCAGTATGAGTAAAGACACCTGTAGCTGAATGTAAATAAGGCCATCTGATAAGGCTGTGTGTGACAGGAATTTTTAAACACTGGAGTGGTGGCCTCACAATGTCACTCCACAGAGCTGGTCTCTGGTGTTCACAGCTGCAGTTTTACTGTGTTGTAATGCCTTCTCGATTGTGATAAGTAGCACACTTGCCAAAGTATTTCTGACCGGCATCTCCAGCTTGGCAGTGTGCAGTGGGTGAAATTCAACTGTCTTTCCTCAGGCACTGCTCCACCTGGAGCAGCAGAAACGAGACACAAATTATTAGTCCACATTCCAATGCATTTTGGGCAGAGCTTGCATTTTCAGAGTTTACAGCTTTCAGATGAAAACAGTGACATGTTGCTGGGAAAGGGGCAAACAGTGTGTACCCATCAGATCAATCAGTGCCCAAGAAAATCACTCTGCCTCCCTCTAGGTTTATGAAGTACAGGCACACAAAGCAAACTCTTCCCTATTCTTCCTGGGCAAGCATGTCCAGTCTCAAATTTAATCAAAGTGTTAATCCTAGGAGATTTACACAGTAAGATATTGTATTCAGCTTTGAACATGAAACTACTAAGTGACACAAATACCCGTTACGAGTAATATGTTCCCTGGGGATCCTCAAAGAAGCACAGAATGTGGAATAAATGGGTACTTATTGCCCTCCGTCACACCTGTGCAAGCCCTGCTAATTCAGATAACAGCACCTTAAACCAGGGGCACCAGGAATGAGAGTGGATGGAAAATGTTAATGAGGCTGATAGCACTACAAATATTTAAAGGAAAAAACTGCTTTGTTTGGAGCGCTCAAGTATTTTGAGCTCTTTTGTCTTCCTTTTGATGGATTCTGGCAGATACTGGTCATAACAAAATTTGCTAAAAAAAAATCAATGGTCATTAATGGTAACAGAAGTTATTATTTACAAATGGGATTTATATAAAATCAAATAATTGTTAAGGCTGAAAAGATCTTAATTGTTAAGGCTAAGATCACCAAGTTCAAGCTTTAACCCAGCACCACCATGTTCACCACTAAGCCATGTTCCCTAGACACATCTGTTGAACACTTTGAGAGATGGTCATTCCACCACTGCCCTGGGCAGCCTGTCCCAGTGTCTGACCACCTTTTCAGTGCAGAATTGTTTCCTAATGTGCAAGACCCAGTTATCTATATGATGCGAAAAAATAGCCATGCACACTCCACTTCATCTTAAGATGAAGGGAGTAAATCTCTTGATGAAATAGAGACCAAGTCCTGCACCCCGTTCAGAGTTTGCCCCATAGTGATTTACAGTGCTGGCTGTACATAATGTCCTCAGGGCATCTCTGCTGACTGCTCACTGGCAAGATGTCATCTGTTTACATGTGGACTGCTTTTTCTGACATGTCTTGAAGTAGAACCTAAGCTTCTCTTGGCCTTGGATCTGTGTATGAAATGGTTTCCACTGATTAACAGCCTTATGGAAGGAACAGTGCCCATCCTCTAACACAGAGGGTATTGGGATCCATTAATTCTGCTTGAGACATCCAGGAGATTTTTTTCATGAAAAAAATTAACCACATAATTTTCCACTATCATATTCCCTCTAATATATTTACTTTCCCTAGACAAACTCAGAAAGACTAGAAAAACTAGAAAGACTCTTACCTAGAAAGACTAAGACTAAAAAATGACAAAATTGAGGATCAGACAAAATAGGGAGCAATGCCACGGCCTCATGGAAAAAAACTGGCATGCAAAATCTCCCATGCCTCAGAAGATACTGTGACTGGAAACAGGAGGTAAGAAGAGTTTTTTGTTACATTTTTGGTCTCTGTCATGTGGTCACTCACTTCTCTTCTGGGAACATAACTCCATATTCCAGTTTTGAAAACCATTGCCTGTTATTTACTCATTGCACAAAAGTACACTGTAGTGTATTCATATTCCCAAACTGTTTCCTAGAGAAGTGTAGGTTACAGACACATATTTTTAATATTTTCTTTCTTTTAGTTTCTTGCTACTAATAGGGCTCCCATCCTTTAAAGAATTTTGCTGTTGTTGCTGTTTTTAATGCAAACTATCAAACATTCTATCTGACTCTATACAGCTCCCTGTACCAATGTCCTTATTCATACAGGTAAATTTTCAAGAGTCACTGAGGCAATTTCTGTGCTAGTCAATAATGCAGAGTCAAGGCCAGCTTGGATGGGCCTTTGGGCAACCTGGTCTAGTGGAAGGTGCCCCTGCCCAAGGCAGGGTGGATGGAACCTGATGATCTTTAAGGTCCTTCCAACCCATTCTGTGTTTCTGTGAGATCTTGGTCACAGGCTGGAGCACTGATCTGCAATCATCCGTGCTGCTTACCATGTTCCTTGGATGCTCTGGCTCCTGACAGCGAGCAGTGCAGCTGTACAGAGGCAAGCTGCACCACGCTACCTGTCCCAGGGCCAGACTAGTTCCCTGGCCTGTTTTATGTTGCAGTATAGTTGTAGCCTAGGGTTACATCCCTCATTTTTGTCTTTTGATTTACATGAAACGTTTATCATTTGTATATGAAAAACAGAGTCTGAATAGGGGCTTTCTGATCTTCTCAACCACTATGATAATTTTGTCAAGCTAATGAAATTTTCCATTTGCATATCTATGTATTTTGAATATTTTGAATTCCTAGGAACATTATGAAGAAACAAAGAGACAAAGAAAAATTCTTTGTAGTATTCTTTGTAGTACAGCAAAACCTGTAGTATTTAACTCCAGATTTCATTGTGTGTCTAACACTTATAACCTGCTAGTTACTGTATCACTGAATATGTAGTCCACATTCATTTTCATAGCCAAATACTGCCAGAAGTCTAAATTTCTGTGTAATGCTATTTTCATTGAAAGAAAATTCTCAAAATAAGTGTTTTGTAGAAGTATACTTGCCTACCTGAAATTTCACTTATATATGTCAGATGCTATTTTGAATGTTAGAGATAATTATTTTGATTTCGCATTTCAGAATATTTTCCATAATTCATATGCATATATTCATAAGCAAAAGTGATAATAATAACAAAAAATGAAGCAAAATGTAATTCACTCAGAAACATTTGCTTCAAAGCTTCAAAGTAATTTGTTTTTATTCCAATGCAAAGTTGAAGTAATTTTGAATTGTGAGATTTTTCCATGGGATAGACTTGCTCAGGTTTGACCAGGCATTCTAGGGATTTCAGAATCAGAGGGGAAAATATTGAAATTACCATTTTAGTGGAAAATTGTATAGCAACTTTTCAAACCTTGACTATATTCTTAAAATAAAAAAAAAATCAATCTAGTTTTCAGAGCTGTCACCAAGTGACTTTTTTACAGCTGTATCCAAGTGTGGTTACTGATGGACATTTTCTGTTTTTTTCCAGCAAGAAATGAAGAGATCAGAATTAGTGACTTCTTAGAAGGTGTGATCTGAATTATTAAGGAAGGGTCAGTATTTATCTCGGTGTGCTGCTGAGTGTCTCCTCCTCAGCTCCCAGAGGTGTCAAGCTCATCTCCCAAACTGTCAAACCAAACCCCACTGACTGGTTACCACCCCAGATATTAGCAACTTAATTATAGCAGCTAAACTTAGTACGTGCCTAGGGAAATAAACACTTTCAGACCTTGACATATGCTCCACAGAAAACAATAAATAATGCCAAACACATGCTTTCCATTTGTCAGCAATAAAAGAAATGCTTGTTGCAATCCAGACATCAAGTGACAGTGCCAAAACCCCCTTCAGTAATATGTATACATTCTCCAAACACTTTAAAACTCCATGAGCAAACATGCTCAGTGTCACACCACTATGCAGTTTACTAACTAGGTGATGCTTCAATATTCTTTCTGTGTAAATATTTCTTGTTTGGCTTTTATTTTTTTTCCTTTTGAAAGAAAAGAGCTGACGTTTAAAAAATGCAATCAGTGTTTCCTTTAGCACTCTGTTAAAAATTAACAAGCCAATTTATTCTTTGGTAGAGCTTCATTGACCTTGGTAAATTTAAATCCGGGATGATGTTGGCCCACCAAGGAGAATGGAAAATATTTGCAGTAAAACTTAAGAAACACACACATACCTGGTTCACTTACATTGCTGCTCCCTGTTTGGTCAATGATCATTGAAAGGTTCCTCGCAATTTGCAGAAAAAAACCCCAGTGGTTAAACCAAATTCCAAACAGACCTGAGCAAATTCATTATTTCAGCCTGTTTCAGGTGAAGCTAGTTTGAGATAGGGGATTCAAGAATTATGCACTTATTCAAGGAGAATCAAAAGCTCCACATCAACTGTATTAGAAAGAAAATAAAATGATTGAACTACTGCAAGCTAAATTTTTTTTTTTCACTCCACTGTATTTAAAAATCTTTTAATTAAACCAGTAATATGTAAAAGAAATCACATCCACACGTACCAAATAAAAGGCTAGTGAAGTGAAGAGTGTTGAGGTGTCATCAGAATACACAGGGCCAGATTCCGTGTGTTAAAGGACTCCTCGGCAGGAGTTAGGCCACTCTTACCACAGTAACTCTGAAAACAGAAACGCCAAGAAATCTCGATCAGCAGCCATTTCCAGTGCCTTCCAACCCAGCTAATTCCTGATTCTCATTTCCGGGAATATAATATCATTCTAACTGGCTAAATCTGTCATTAGGAAAGATAGGAATAAATACTAATTAAACACTGTTGCAACAATGAACTGCAGGGCCCTCTTCTCATTTCAGCTACAGATACACTAATTAGTAAAGGTGACATTTCCTTAGTATTACATAACAACATTTTTTACCCTCTGGCTATGCACTGGCGTATGTAAGTATTATTGACTTTTCTGTGAAATGTGATTTTGACTGCATGTCCAAAATGTAAACACAAGAAAAATATTTCCAGCTCAGCAGCACAAAATAATGTGACAAACATGAGCTCAGTCTCTAGGACAGGAAGAAAAGTCTGTAGATACCTTTCTGCTTGCATTTAACAAAATAGTTTAGGAATTAAGAGATAACATATTAGTCCCATCTCTTCCTAAATAAATAGTGGATGTCCTTTTTTCCTGTTGTGAGAGATACAACAGGGGCTGTTTTCTCCTGCAGTTCTGTAGCAAGCTGCATAAGCTCTCCACCTATAAGAAACAAAGTGCAGGCACACCAATCTCATGTGAAATCAATCCAGCGTCTGTGTTGAATTTGCATCCCTTTGAGCTGAATGGATTTTTATGGACTACTCTGTTATGGCAGCTTTCAGAATATGATGTTTCATGAGTTGTCATATATGTGGAGAAGGTAAATGAGTCATGCCCCTTCTGCCCACTTATAGTGAACACGGCTGAAAGAATCTATCCCAGGCCTCAAGTCTGAGCATGGGAAAGCACACGTTGGTGAGGCTTCAAGCATGGTCTGAAACAGAGTTATGAACCAAGAAGGCCAATTTTTTACTAGCAAGACAATCCAACCTTAAACACATGGGATGGGAGCAGCCCGAGTTTTCTCCAGGGTTTATTAGCTTATGTTTTATTCAAGAGTTGAAACTGTCACAAGGATAAAGATGCAAGGAGTTTGAGGGGAAGGTTCAGAGCAGAAGAAAGGGGCGGTGGCTTGGGGTTGGAACATGGAAAGCAGGAGAAAGCGAGGGAGAAAGTAGCAGAAGTAGAATTGCTTGCAAAATATCAGGAAATCCCTTCTTTAGAGGAAATATGATGCCCTTCATTTCTTTGCATCTGTTAAAAACAGATATAAGTACATTTGACTTGTGCTTGTTAAAGATAATTTGGAAAACAACCAAACTTAGTATGACCCTCAATTAGGAGAACATATGAAAACATGAGGATACATTAACAGGCTGCAGAGAAGCCTGAACTGAAAATGCCTAACTCAGGACCAAAATGAGGGATGGGTTCCACCCTTGGAACTGAAGTTTTATTGAACTTGGAATTCCTTAAAAGCCTTGCAGAAAATGAGCTATTTATCATGCAAGACAGTGACTACAGCTGGAAATCAGTTCTGGAAACACTTAATATGTTCAATTCCCATTGATATAAATAAAAATATAAATCAGGTTCTGATGAATCTATTTCATGTAGATCCCTTCTTTGACCACATTACAGTTGCTTCAAAGTCCAAAGTGTGCCAAAAATTCTCTTTTCAATGCTCTGTACAATAACTGCATTTTGTTGAACTTTATCATTTACATACATACATCTGCTCATGTGTATCTAGAAAAATCCACACGTATAGGATATCTTATGAGCACTTCTACAAAGGGGTGATACTTGATGCTTAATTTGTCCTGCTATTCTCTCACATCAGTGTCACACAGTTTATAGAAAAATAATGTTGTTCTTGGGTATACATATAGCTATAGCTATAGCTGTAGCTATAGATTAGATATAGATATAGATATAGATATAGATATAGATATAGATATAGATATAGATATATAGATATATAGATATACATATAGATATAGATGATATAGATATAGATATAGATATAGATATAGATATAGGTAATATAGATATAGATAGATAGATATAGATATCTGCTGCTGATCTACCTATTTTGATAGAGCCACAAATGCAATTTTTCAGAATAAGCAACAAACATCCATCCTTTCTCTGATAGTTGAAGAAATAATGTCTGTTACTCGCTAACTGTGCCATTTTAGTACTGTGCAATAAAGCTGGTGTTTACATAAACAAACCAGTTTTGGTATACAAAACCAGCTAAAAGTGCTGATACATGCCTGCATAGATAGCCACCTATAACTAAGTGCATGTTTTTAAACCAACCTCCTTACATGGATCTGCAATTAGAGGTGGCAGTAGTTTTGATAAAGTTACATCATATTTCTGTTCTGAGAATTTTGTCCATTTGGCACTATAACATCCCTCAACTCCAATATAATACATTTTTAATACTTCTAGGCTCATATTGTATTAGTACAGGGGGTCCTGATCCTGTGAACTTTATTAACACATAGAGGTCCAGTGAGCAACTTAAGTTTACTTAGAAGGAATAAATATGGGTTGCTTTCTCTCACATTGCTTATGTGAGAGAAAGGGCTGCAAAACTGGACCCATTCAGGGCTTGTCTGCACTGCTTAAGCTTAGAGTGTGCATAATTCACATCAAATGACTTGAACTAATTTAACAACAAAAGAAATCTGTATTTAGTCTGAGCTCTTCTGAAGGTTTTAACTCAAAACTGGTATCCTAGTTTAACTTCCAAGCTCATGTACTTAGTTATCATTATCATTTTAAATATTCTTTAACCTCAAATAACCAGTGTAAGACCATATGGTGTTATGATTTAAATGGAAGTGGTTTTTCTCTCTCTTTCTGTCCTTATGCTAATTTTGCTTAAAGACAGCCTAACCTCAGTGTGGTCACCTTTATTGTTGCTAAACAGATACCTTAGTTACAGATGAAGAAGAGATCATTTAAGGTTATCCAGGTAAGATCACCGTAACATATTCTAAACCATGGCAATATTAGCCTGGAACACTTCCTTCTCACTTATCAAAGTAATGCAAGACATAAATGGTGTGTTTTTCCTACGCTCACAGCTCTCAGCATGATCATTATTACAGATTTCTTTGCAAAAATTTATAATTATGAATGAGTAGATTTTCACAAGTACCATTGTATTACTATACATTACAGCCATCTAAAATAGATTTTGAACATTACTTAGACATATTCTAGCTATTTATTATGATTTCTACTGCCTGAGTCAATCTTTATGAAATATCATCTTCCTTAGAGAGGATATAAACTTTTCTGTTTCTAAGAGTTCAGAGTAAATCTACTATTGCTCTGTTTATTCTTTTGCTTTTAATGAGTTTTATAATTCCAAAATACAGTCTACTACTAATGACAGCAAAAATTCTCTTTATGAGCAGAAACAGGTGAACAATTTGTTCTGATGGCTCATGATAAAAATTTTTTGCAGAAAAATAACAACAAAATCCCCCTCATTTCACATTTAGACAACCGGTGTCATAGATCCTGCACTAAATACAGAGAATAAAAGACTGTCAATTTTGCAGCCTGACTAGCCCCCTTATTTTTCCTGTGCTAAGTTAGATAGTCATTTGGGATTTTTTGTTCTGCTCATCACTGAAACTAAGACTGGGATTCAATTGGCAAAGCATGCATGTTTTGTCAGTCTATTTTTTGTATTTCAAGACATCCAGACTAGCCTTCAAATGCTCCTTTTAAATATCTTGGGTCTCTCATTGGCCACATGTCACATCTGCCTGCCCATATGAGTATGTTCTTTTTGGACAAAAAAGAAACGATTACAACTGTTTCATCCTTTATGTGCTACAAAGATGTTAAACTGGCCTGTGGGCTTTCACTGCAATTTGATACGTGGGAAAGGGATGCTTCTTTACTCATTTCTTCAAACCATTAGCTTTACTTCTGCTCGTTTTGTACTTTTTATGAAAAGAAGGATAATTTCCAGGAATCTGTACACCTGAAAATTGTCAAGATTGGAACAAGTTATGACTTTTATAATCTAAGTAATAGTCAGAAAATTATCTCTGATTTGAGTACAGAGCACTGTAAAACTGCAAAGACTTACAAAGTCCTAGAACAGCTATACCAAGATTTTCTTCAGCCTCCAGTAAAACTCCAGTATATGTGCTTTCTTCTTTCATAACCTGTGAAGAGTGAATGGTCTAATCTTTTAAGATCTATGCACAGTCCCTCTTGTTGGAAGGAGAAGGTTGCAGAGTAACAACTGAATACAAAATTTATCTTTCTCATCTATACATTTACTTCTAAGGGTTCTGCATTTAATGGAAAGGAATAATGGAATATAATATATTGCTTTCTTCACTTTTCTTGAAATATTTCCTTAGGGGACACTTCTCCACATATAAGGAAGTCTATCAATGATGATACCAGAGCAACTCACATCTTCCAGAGAACCACAAAATAGCAGAAAAGAAATGTTGGAAGAGGCTATCCATCCATTCATTTTTGAGACTATGGATCATCTTCAAGGGAAAACCTGTAAGTTGCTAAATCCATGACTTCTAAGAGTTATAGCTTCTCCAACAAATATGTATGAAAGAGCAAGCTAGATTTTATCTCATTTTCTGAAGTTCTGATTAAGGCAAAGCTTACAATGAAAATCTAGACGATCTTTATTCTTTACCAAAGAAGGAACATTAACATTTTTTCTCCTATCACTTTCTTTTTACCATGTAATTTCTTCATGGCAATACTTAAAAAATTGCAGCATACTACTTAATTCTTAGAATATACTCTGTACCTAAGACATGGGATATGTATTTGGCCACACCTAGATTGACAAATGTTTGGTTTTACTTTTCTGGTCCAAAAAATTATTTTTTTGTCGTTGTGGTTGATGTCCACTTACTACTATTTCCAACTGTAATACTCAGTTCAGCAGTGCTAGTCATGGTTCTGTTTGTTTGCAGCATGGACTATACCATGATCCATAGATGTCCAAGCTGGCTTTAGCTGGGACTTACCCAAACTGAAAATTGTGCAGTTTTGTCAACACATAATTGAGCCTAAATCCACCCTTTTGAAAAGCAGAGCTTATTATTTGGGGTTCAGAAATAAGCTAACACAGCTATATTACACAGAGGCATGAATCAGCACCTCCAAACAATTCTTCATTGCGCATATCTTAGATCAAGTCAGAGGTAGATTTGCAGTCTCTGTCATTGCATAATTTAGGGGAAACCCATGTAATTTAGGAAAACACCATGCCTGTGCAACCTCAGCATTTCCAGAAGTATAAAACAGAGTAAGAACCTCTTGCAGGTCTTGTAGAATGATCTATTAGACTGAAGTGTCTTGATCTTGCCCAAATCATTCTTCAGATACTTTGACCCTCAGAGAGCCATCTTGTCTAAATCTAGACCTATATCCCTAGTTGTACAATATTCCTAGCAAACAATAAATATCAGGCTTGTAGGGGTTTTTTTTTAAATGGATGATTTACCAACTGTAATTAGAGAATATCTAAAATTTCAAGGTACATATTTTAGTGTTCTACAAAAGTAACTTTTGGACTATCACCTTCTTGCCTGTCTTCTTACAAAACAGGAAACAAAAAAGATTTCTCTTTTCATTTTGCATGTGAAAACTCCTTGTTTAATTGTTAATATTTCACCCCACATATATCTCATTCTCTTTTTAATGTTCTTTTGAATCACATTTATCACTTCTGGATATATGTTGTTAATATAACTCCAGTCTGGGAAGTTGTAATAAAATAACTTCAAAAAACTTTTTTGAGGTCAAGAATGCAAGATTTCTGTCAAGGAATTTAGAGAAGACTTTTTCCTGCTTCTTTAGTCCAAATTTTTCATTAAAAAAAAATCATACATAAATTAAACATCAAATATCAATGAATTGTGTAATGAAGTGGGATGACTTCTGAGTCACTACTAGAACACCCCATGATTCATTTACTAAAACTTGAAGAAATCTATTAATGGCACAAAGAATAGCTGCAAAGTACTGTTCTTCACAACTACCACAACAGCTCAGTAAAATTCTATGAGCTAAATTTAAGAGATGAGATGTTTTTGTTGGTAGATCAGCGATGACCAAGAAGCAGTACAGCTCATGGGAAAGTTTGAGTGTGTCGATCACTCACATTGTAGAAAGCAACTGCAGAAATTTCTTCACAAAGAGCAGTGACACAACTAGGAAGTGAGAAAGCCAGCACAAGACTGCAAAAAAAAAAGCTGATCAGAGGATCAGAAGTAACTAGAGATAAAATTTAGGTGGATAAAAATGGGGAGATAGAAAATGAAAGATTCCTAATTTTCCTCATGTCAGTAAGCCCAGAAAATAGTTTAAGAAAGTGGGATAGAAGTTTCATTTTCCAAAAATACATTTGGATTTCTTGTGACTTAGGTCATTAATCTAGGCTAATGAAATCTTACTGCATAAAAAAGCCAAAAGTTTTTTGTCTTTGTGTCTGTGTGTAACTACTACTGTGATTTAAAGTGAGACCGAACAGAATTCCCATGAAGAAACACAGATATAAATTAGGCTCTGCTGAGCTATACCCCTGCCATTCTCTAGCAGTGTACTCAGAAAAGTGGTAAGAATCTAAAATGTTTTAAATCCCCATGCTAGAGATATGTCCCCCAGATTCTTTTCATCTTCTTTTCACATCTAAATTCATTGTTCAGAAAACAGAAATTCCTTATCCCAGGCATTTGCCATTATGCTGATATGACTAATCAGTGCTAAGTGATCAATGAATGGTTTTGCTCTTCAGTAAGATTCCCTCACATGGAAAAAGTAATTCATGTAGAATTGCAGAGATTATGAGCTGTTATTGCCAGTCTCGTGCTCATATACCAGTTAGATGCTCTTTTAATTTAGCTATAAAAAACTATGAAGGAATGCTCCCTTTTGGCAAGCAATGTCTGTCTAGTAGAGAAACACATTCTTACTTTTTCCGAACTCTGTGAGTGGTAGTATTTGAACAGGTAGTATCCCTTAGGTGCCAGCTGGGAAGGTGACAACATCATGTCCTCTTGCACCAGGGTGGAAGTTTGTTTGCAGCTCTGTTGTGACTGTTGCACAGCTGTTGTTCTATTATTTCAGCTAATTTTAAAATCGATCATTTTCATTTAACATAACCTCTGCTACTGTTTTTCTAAGGAACAATGAGCTTCATGTGTTGGTAGAGATAACTTAAAAAACTGACATCCACAAAAAGAGAAGCAGAGTTTGAACAGTGAGAATGGAAGAGAAATATTTTACAAGTCAAGGGTTTTTCCTTTTTCCATAATATTTTGATTGTACTTTGGATATCTTATTTATAGATTCTCCCACATTTGGAGCACAAACATTGCTCATGCATCTCATGGCACACACAGAGACATTCTGAATTAGCAAGTGAATCTTAGAACATTTTGAAATATCTTTTAAACAAGAATTCTGAGTTTTGATACATGTAGACGAGGTCTTTCATGGCTGTATTTTCAGCTATGTATCCATGTAAGAAAGACAAAATCTTATTATGCAAGAATTATCTGCCTGCAAAAGTCAAATCACAAAAAATGAGTTGTGAATAGGAACCACTATTGTTTCAAAAATCTCAGTACTGTATTACAGATGAAGTACATCTTTTTCCAGTTGAATGAATTCCATTTTGAAAGTAACTTAAACAAATGGGAGAAAAATCTCCCTCCTCTTTTAGAGAAAAACAGTCTTTGTAAGACACTAATCACCACTTCTACATTGACCTAACTGCATCCTTCTGTTGTAGCTGAAAAAAATTCCTATGTGGGAAATGCCTACACTGCTTTGTTTATGGAGTTGGAAAGAAAATAAACTATTATATCTATTCTCAAATACTTAAGATGGCTTAGATATCATAACAGTAGTGGCCACCATAAGCATCTAATTGAACAGAGAACAAAACCAAGAAATGTCTTGCAGGATTTTTATTTGTTTCCCATTACTCTTGCTCAGATTCCTGATTTACCTGGGCTACATTTTATTGGTGACATTTTGAAATCTCAAGGGCCTTTTAATCAACTTTACTTTTCAGACCTTCAGAAGGCTTAGGTTTCCCTTGTTGCTCATATAATTTTAGAGTGAGAGGATTCACTTTAACTTTTTCTATTTGAGAGTCGTCACTGATGGTGGTGCCTTGGTGCTTTCTACATAATCCTGAGGACTGTATCTATCCCAGTATATGGATCTACATCCTAATCTCTAATTCCCTTTTACAATGACCGTAGATCAGGGTCTGCACTACATGAAAAAAGCCTCTCTTTACAGTTATGTGACTGGAAAATGGATCCCTCCTGCCTTTGCTTTTTGGGGAGTATGACTGCAAACTAACTGGAATCAGGTTTTCATGACAAGACAAATAAACAGTGGCTTATAACGCCCCTGTAAGCTCAGTAATTCTTGAGTAAATTCTCAGCTTCATTGGGTGCAAAATCTTCTAGAATCTTCAGTGGGATTAGGATTTTTTTACTGGTCTTGGTAAAAGATTAAAATAGGATAGTGTCTCAAATGTATAACAAGGTCTGAAACAACTCTCATGAACCACAAAAGATTTTGCTAAGAAATCAACATTAATATTTCATGGTGACAAAAACACATATTTCCAGCTTCTGACCTTTCTTACTATTTAAATACAAGTATTTTAATATGTAATTTGTATCATTTTATCAGCAGTTCTGCAAAATCAATGCAGCATATCATAGTATAACTACCAGTGCTATGTTTTCCACACAAATTGTAGCAATGTCAATTGATGTCAATGGGACTGGAGTGCAACCAACCAGGTAAAACACTTGGTCTCCAAATATACAAGAGTATAATTTAGCTTTCACTGCTTGAATTGCTCTGTGGTATTTTTGTTTTCCCTCATTTTATTAACTCACCAGACCTTCTATATTAAATGGAGAAAAGAAGTTGCTTGCAGACTAATGAACAAGCCATGCCAAGTGTAAACTTACAGAAGGGTTACTCATTTAACTGGTTCATGTTAATCAGGAAACCATGGCTATGTTCTTATTAGCAGTCAGTTGTTCATACTTTAATAAACTACTCATCAGTGTTGATCTGAAACACAACTTTCCATTCTTATTCTGTCATGCCCTGAGCAATGCTTAGAATATAATTCCAGCCTCTCAATCACGGAGTTGTTTTAATGTACAACAGACAATCAGGATCACCAAAGCAGGAGACAATGGGGTACAATGGAACCCGACTCTGAACTCATATAATAAAACTCTGTCTGGGCTTATCCATGCCAATTAGAAGTTGTTAAATACGACAGATTACAGCTCTTATTATAATGGGTTTTCAGTACTTGGGAAGACATCTGGGGAGACCAGAGATGATTTTAGTGGGTGGAGATTTTGCTGTATTTGTCCAATATTAATACAGATAGCTTAACACAGGTAGTTAAAAAAACTTTTTCCTGTGTTGATATTAGCTTTTCTCTGTATGCTTTCACAGATGTTAAAAAAGAGCTCTACTAATAATATCCTTTTTGCCTGAGACTCCATTCTTTTTCATCATCTCAAACCAAAAGGGGTCCCTTAGCTGCCATAAACCTGAATGCGGGTCTTGACTTTGAAAACCACTTTTAAGGCACTGCTGTTGTAGAGAATTAAAGGCTAATCAGCTTTTTGTAGGCCAGCATGTTTATCTGTGCTTTTCAGCAACTCAGAACTCCATATGGTTTTCCTTCATGATATTTTATAGAGCTGTTTTTGAACTCTTCATCCTGAGATTAAAACCAAAGTTTAGCCAAACTACACTAAATAGGTTTTTTTTGCCAGCTGTGCCGTGGCTAAATGCTCTATAGGACTGGTATCTGCTCCTTTCATTTGCACTTAGTACTTCTATGTACTAAACATGTACAAAATGACCTCATCAAAAGAGGTCTGACATTCCCACAAGGCTTTTGAAGACTTTCAAAACATAGGCATGTGTTTTTCTGATACATATTTTGTGCCAGAAAGGGTGTAATGAGTCATCACCTCCACAATATTTAATGCCTCAATTAACGTAAAGCCTCTTTCAACCTTTTTGCTGCTAGTAAACCTGTTACACTTTTAAATATAATATTTATCTGATCAGCATTGCCAAAATATGTTACTTAGTCAGACATGTGAGTGTTTCTTCTAACTGGTCAGCCTAAAAATACTTATGATTTTTAGTGATTGACCGTTGAAAAGTTCTATACATAAGTTTCTTGACCTTGGCATGGAGTAGCAACAACAGTAATAATTAATATGCAATAATCAAATACAGTAATTCAAAATGCAAAAATGCCTTATGTGTATTGATAATGACTTCAAATTAGTGGGAGTTTTTCTCCTGACCTCAGTGAGTATGCGGTCAGGCCAAAGGAAAAAGGCGTTTGTTTCTTGCGTCTGAGGCTGTCGTTATGTATCCCAAAAACATGTCACAGCAGCTGTGGCCCCCCAGCTTAAGGGGAACACAAGATTCGTAGATGCTTGTGGTCGGAAAGAATGACAAAAGTCAGATGGCCTGCAAGAGCTTACAAAGTTTTATTAGTAAATGTCACACTTGACCAGGAAATTGGTATGTTAGCCCCTGACCTCCTAGGATAAGCACGTAGCAGTGGGTTTTGGATAAAGGGGTAAAGTGAACAGACAGAGAGAAAGAGAGAGATATATGAGAGGGAGAGATAGATAGACTGAAGGGATGGAAGAAAGGGCAAGAGACCATCAGTCCTGGCTCCAGCATCAATCCAGCTGGGATGTTGGCAGTCCTTTGGCATGCACACACCTGGGCTTTGTGGGTTACTTTTTTATAAATAAATTTTCCCCAACCAGGACGTAAGTCTCCTGCTTTCTTTTCAGGGGTCTTTGGTGGTCTTGATCTCCCCCTACCCTCCTGCACTGCGTTGTCCTTATCTCCAGGAAGTAGAACAAGGATATTTGTTCCAGAAAAGTGATACTCTACCTCCATATGGCCTCATTCTTCAGCCACATCCTCTTCTTTGTCACGGTGTGTTATTACCATTGATCCTTGTTTGGCTCCAAATATCAGTGTTTGAGACATACACGTACAGCAAATAGTTGGTTTCTCAACTTAAATTTGTAGTTCACCTGCTTGAAATATCTGTCTGAAAGTTAATTTTCATACCCTGATGGAACTGAAGTCTTGAGTAGTCATTTGTTTGTTCACTATGGGCTGGTTGGTGACAAATCCCCCCCTATGTTGCAGTGCGCGTGGCAGCAGCCACAGGATCCACACAAACGAATTACTGGTGGACAAGCTCCCAAGGCACTGGGGTTTAACATCGCAGTCATGGCGAGTTCCGATGCTCCCCCTGGGAACTGTGTTTTGCATATTGTTTCACTGTTGGTTTAAGATTTCCTCACCCAGTTTTATGTATGTCTTCATGTTTATGCATATCGCTTATGGAATATATATGATTTCTGGAAAGTTCTGCTGTATTCAGTACCCCACTTGTTAATTCAAATAGAACCCTCCCCTGAGTTGTCCCCATTGGATGTTTTCCCCCTGTCAGCTCACAGTTTACCAAACTCCATTGGCTGTAACCCTTTGTTCTGCCCCTTTTCACCCCCATACAAAAATCCCTGCACAGCCTCATTCTTCGCTCTTCTGCTCTTGTGCTTCACCTGCAGTAAAGGATTGGAAAACACGCAGAGGGTCTCTCCCTCGTCCTTTGCCTCTGCCAGGGCTCCTTCTACATCAGCTTGCATCTTGCTCGTCGCAGTGGAGCCGGCATTGGCTGCTTTACTGCAGCCAAGTCCTGTCTCCAGGGACTCCTCCTGCAGTTAGACATGGCCCAGCCCCAGGCAGCTTTCCACCGGCATCACCCCTATATTAAAGGATTTACCTATCAGAGCTCATTGTGTAATAAACGAGATTTCAATTGTTCAAATGTTTTTCTGCATGCACTAGGGTTTAAAAGAGAAATTGAAATAATTCATTGCCCTGTATTGTTCACAGTTCAAGGAGTGTCATGGCAATGTGGCTATATAATTACTGATGTGACACAATTTTGTGCATAAAAGTCTCTTTCAATTTTTCACTGCTTGTTTAATCAGATACTCAAAATCATTCATGACTTGAACTTCGGGATTTTGTAAGACAAATACCTGGAATAAGGGGATATATAAACCTTTCAGGTGACAAAATAGCATTGTCTATCACGCAAATCTTCTGTTCTTAAATATGTGCCCGTTCCTTTCTTAGGTGAAAATCATTATGATTTCATAGTCTGTGTACTGAACTTGAGCATTTGGGGTGCACCTGGAAATAAACGTAGTATTACAGTGGTAGTTTCACTGACCCTTTTAAAAGGAATAGGAATACCAAAAGCAAAAGTAGTATATATGAGAGCAATTCTTGTTATCACCATTTCCGTGGGACAAGCTCTTATCTGAAGGACTTGGTATTTCAGCTTTTCACATTTCATTTCTATTATTATTGAATACATTTATACACTGAGTAATATCTATTTCCCACATTGCACCTACACATTTCCATGAGTACTGCCTTGCTTTCTGTACCATAATGGTGATCTGTTATTTTGCTTATGCTGAAACTAAACTTTCTGCAGCATTTAGCAAATTTTAGCTCTGTTGGAAGTACATCTCCAACATCAACTAAACTACTTTTTTCTGTCGGATTTTGAAATGCCACTGTTCAAAAAGCTAGCAAAACTGCTGAGGTGCTGCCTGCCTGGCAGAAAAGCACTTATTAATTCAGTTGCAGATTGATTTGATAAACCCTCTACTTTCTACTATTCCATTATTATATCAATGTTATTATACCTCTAGTCAAACCTCAAGACTACAGCTTGGGAAATAGGTTTTGAACATTATCTGTCACTGCATTGAGTAAACGAAATTCAGGATGAGTCTTTCTCTTAATTGCTATAGATTTGCTCTGGTATTTTCATGAGATCTGTAGTAATCTAGGCAAGCCTAATTAACAAGTGCGATTGTGGAGCTTTGTCCTCTTTCTCAGCCTGTGTTGTGTGTGCCGTAGCAACATGCCTGTAGTTAGAAATGCTCTGAAATCACAAGTGAAACCTGAACAGAAACAACTTTCAGGTGTCAGGATAAGCATTATTATTACATAAGGAAAATGAGAGTTTTACCTTTTATTGAAGCCCTAACCTACAGTATCCTATTCACTAGTTGTATGCATGCTGTGTAGACCACAGGTCCATACAGTATCGGTTCCTCAGATGACAGAAACAAAAAACAAAGATATTGTCTGCAGTCAGCTGGCTGCAGCTACAACCATGCATGACTTGTTAGACACTGTGGGTAATGAATTGCCCTGGAGGGTGTCGATAGAGCAATCGGTATTTGCAGCCCCAGTATCTCACTGCTCTGGATTATGCCAGTTTTCCTGTATTACATGGATGGCAAGTCAATGGAAAAATCAATGCAAATTTGACTTAGTTTGTCAACAATGTGAATTTCTCATTTTCCTTCCTGCTTCCTGTACACACATTTAAAATCTAGGGCAATAATAAGTTTAGTAATTGTTTGGTCTGTGCAGTATTATACAGTCAATTTTGAAGACCTACAAGGAAAAGTAAAGCTCTGAGGTCCATTTCCCCCTAGAAATTATCATGGTGAAGTGCTCTGTTTTTAGGTTTTGCTTTCTGTATTACATTCAGCCACACTGGATAGCAGATAGTCCTTTCTAAAGACAGGTCCATGGTCCTGTAAGAGTTAACGTACTCCATTTCATCCACTGTGCACAGAAAACTACCTTCATTACCTGAACTCTGAACTGCTACAGGAAAAAGAATGCACTCTATAGGTAAGGATAAAAAAACTATCATTTCTGCTCAGCCAGTTAATCAACATTAGAAACAGATAAATAGAGGCTATTAAGATATTCCAAGAAACTATCATATAGTGGAGAAAAGCAGTGGTTGTTTTTCAGTTCTTAATTCTTAAAATATGTTCTGGACAGATCAGTTAATGGTCAGGAGGAACATAAAGAAATAGGTTAGCAGAGACGAGCAGTGATAGAGAAGCTAAATATTTCCATCATCAATTGTAGGTGACCCTTTCAAAACAACACACTCCAGCATCAGGGAGTCTTGTACATGTTGCTGCAAGCTCACTTAATTAAAACAGAAAAGTTATAATTTTGAAAGGGTAATCAATGATTCTGCTTCCAAATTGGAATAACTAATTCCTGACAGCTTGTCCCCAGCCAGGGCACACATGCTGGCTGTGGTCAGCACATCTGCCTCTGCTTCCATGGAGGTTATGTAGGGTTGTCATGGTGAGTCCAGAAAACAAGGGACATTTTTGGTCATGCAACTGTAAAGTCATCACATTGACCAGTTGACTTCAAATCCGTTTCTCAGCTTCTCTTTTAGGAGATGCATCTTGTGTGTTTGACCGCGAACAGAAGGAATGAGTGTAACAGAGGTCAGCCAGTAGCATAAGCATGCAGGAGGTAACAAGTGACTAAAACAGGTTAAAGAATGCCATTTGGACCAGTTGGGTTTTGACAAAATGTCAAAAACAGGAGACAGGTTATACAAAAATTTCTAATGCCCTATAGAAAGCCCAAACAGAGGCTTGTCTGTATGCCCCACAACACAGAGCAGCACAACACACAGAAGCAAAGCTCCAGTGATTTACAGGAATTTACACCTGTTGAGCATTTGGCTTGACATTAGACAAAAGTTATATTCTATAACCCAGCTTCCTACCGCCCCATCAAGACACCACTAGACAGTGTTGTCTGAGTTCTGGTTTTCTGCAAATTAAAAATCTTCACTGCATGCAGAACAGATCTTTCTCAGCTGTCCTTTCCTTTCCAAGCTCCACCCTTCTCTGAGTTTCAGCTTGCTTTAAGGGTCAGTGTAAACAGACATTTAAACCAGTAACAGGTGTTCCCAGAGAGGCATGTTTTTGTTTCATTCCAGGAGGATGAGGTTTGTGACCGTCCGTGTTTCCTTCCCTTATATGAGCAGGACCTTCCAGGCAGAAAAGTTGTACTGAGCCAGTCAGCCAGCAAAAGCAAAATTCACTGAGGGGATTCACAGTATCACCCCCAAGGTCTTTGCAGAGAATAGTACTGAGACAGGTCATGAAAAATATTGGCCTGATATCTGCAGCCTCCCACGTGGACAGTGCATGCTACGTGCTCCACAGGCAAATTCACATATGAACGGGAACAAGCTAATATTCCCCTAAACCTCCTCTCTCCTGCAGTATTCAGCAGCAATTGCACTTCCATCCATCTCTTGTCTGTCTGTACAGGACCAACACCAAGACTATAACAGGCAACTGGTATCCATGAGGCCAGTTTTCCTTTCTTTGTGCCAGAAAAAACCCAAAGTTTTTATTAAAAACAGGAAGGGGGCATGGGGGCATAGCTAAGAGAAATGTTGTGACCAAATAAAGGTTGGGTAAAATAAGGGTGAAAAAGAAGTGGTTGTCATTAAACTGTTGATTCTCCTGAGGTTTTAACATTTCCTTGATTGTATCATGAGAAATTCCATCTTTGATCTGAGAAAAACTGTTGATCTGCAAATCCACATGCTCCACAGAAAATAAAAGAGCAAAAAACCTATATATGTTGAGACACTTTGACCTTCAGCAAACTCCTCTGTCTCCCCAGTATTTTATACAGAAAGTCTTGATGAGGTCTTCCTTCCATCGTCTTCCTCAAATAGGCCTAATCCTCACCCTGAGCACCTTGGCCATATTCCATCATCACCACTGACCCCAGTGAACTTTATTTAAGTCAACAGGCTTGTTGCTGAAAGCACAGTCTCTGTGCCATTGCCATTATTTTTGAACTTTCCACTTCCCCTCATCACTTGAAAGATATTTTAATATCACAATAGCTATGTTCCACTGCAGCAAAACCAGGCTGTCTCCTTCGGTTGGTCCGGATACTTTTGGGAGTTCCTCTCAGAGATCTTCTGCAGATGTGAGCTCAGCTACTAAGAATGGCTGGGCATGGCCCCAAGTTTTAAGCTCATGACCCTTCCCAGAGAGAAGACCTCCAGCCTGTGTCCCTGGCCACATATCTCCTGCTAGCACAAACCAGTACAAATATGCTCTGCCAAGAGCAAATCCACTGGGACTGATTCCCATCCGCTGCTGGGGTACAAGACTACCTTGTGTGAACTTTGGCTACTACCCTTTGAAAATTGACTTGACATGCAGCTTTTACCTAAAACTCTGACCTAACTTCTTGCTAAACATTTAATGATCCAAACATCTTGAAATAGAGCCCAGTCCAAATGGCTTACCTAGCAAGAGGAAAAAAAAAAAGGAGGAGAAAAAAATGGAGGAGAAAAAAGAAATTGTGTATGTCCTATGCATGATTTGTGTTGAAGCTGATTTCTTACCCTCATACAGCAGGGAGAAAACACATCTATTATGTCAGAGAAAAAAGAAGCTGGTTCTTTGCTTTGATTCAGGCCAGATCCAAATGAGTCTAGAAGTTTCCAGGAAAGCTCTTGCTGGCACTGATCTCATGTCTTCAGGTTTTAGTGTATATGGCTCACAAAATCTTCCTCTTGTGGGGAAAGATCATGTTCTTGGGAGAATTACAGTAATTCTTGTAATGAAAACAAAGAATGTATTTTTGTTTATTTTTCCTAATGGCCCTGATCCAGCCAGGTTTTGCGTGCTACTAACAGATGTTTCTCGTGAGTGACCCAACATCTGGCACAAAGGTCTTCTGTTGTAATTGTTATAATGAAAACACAAAAGACTGTAGCATTACACACCAAGAACTGCATTTTTTTAATGGGTCTCCTACTTTGAAGTCATGAATGTGTACTCTGGATTTGGTCCAAAGCTTTTGGAAGTCAACAGAAACTTTCATCGATTTCAATGGGTTTGAGTCTGTCCTTTTATGAACCACTGCATCTAAATGTACAAAGACAAAAAGAAAGCTGCTGAATTCTTTTTTTTTTATACAAAACCAGTGATTTTTAATTTCTTTTAGTAAGAAATCACTTTGTCTTCTTTGATTTTCAACTTTTGCTTACAAGTTTTACTTCAAAATCTTGCTAGAAAATAACACAAATCACAAATCACTTTAGATATGCTCATTAGACAGGCAATGAAGAATTTGTGTGAACAAAAGCATTACAAAATCAAGACAAATTGCAATCTTTTGGGAACAGTTTAAAATCAGAGAATAATCTCTGTTGCAGTGTCAGATAAATCTTTCTACTGCAGAATCATGTTCTAATATCCCTCTTCTTAAAACATGGATCTTCTCATGAAGATGAAGGTCTAGTGTCAGTTGTCCATGATCTTCAGTGGCAGGATGCCTCAGAATTTTGGGATAATATCCAATTACTCTTTTTTTTTTAATTAAGTCAAATACTATTCTCATGTGCACTGGAGAGAACCCTACCCTGTTTTTCCCATATTTATAGCTTAATTTATGAATATTAATATAATCCTGCTACATGTAGTTACTTTATTCTATTTCTTTTTAAAAAGAAGAAAAGAAGGGCAGAAAAAAGTAGGAAGGAAGAGGAAGAGAGAGAGAAAGAAAGAAAGAAAGAAAGAAAGAAAGAAAGAAAGAAAGAAAGAAAGAAAGAAAGAAAGAAAGAAAGAGAGAGAATAGGAAGAGAAGAGGTCCATAAAAGGTAGTTTGACTGACAGCCAGGCCATGATTCACTTTACAAGCACTACAGTACAAAATCTTCAATAATATTAACAAGCATTTTATTTCTAAGTAAATTAACTCTAAGTTACCATCAAAAGCTGTTACTAAAGCATTTTTTTTGCTTTCTTTGCCTTTCAGAAGCTTTTATGAAAAGTCTCATACACACAAATAGTACATTTCCTTACCTAATATAAACACAAAAGACTTTTTGCTTTGGAAACAAATGTAGGGGAACAGCTGTGCTGATGAGCTACTCAGAGCTGCTATTGAATCTGCAGCTGCTTCTCTCTGTCCTCAGAAAACTCCTGGTTTGATTGACAGATGGAGAGAGAACCACATGAAGAGGAGACCAGATACCAGTCACAGGCTTAAATCAGAGTTGCCTTAAATCTATGAAAATTACAGCTCTTATTTTTAGCTGCTGATGTGGCAGCCATTTAGTCACAAACTGAAACTTCTGCTGAGTAGGTATAAATCCCTCTTCCAGAATTTTAAGCCATTTAAAATTTATCCAGGTTCAAACCAGTAGGTCTGCACTGCTGGCTTATCAATCTTAACAGATAAGTTTAAAGCAGGAAAGAGTGTTTATTGACACCAACAAAGTTTTGTAGGTATGGGCTATAACAATTAGAAACTTCTCCCAAACTCTTTTGCTTCCTTTTTGAGACTGCTTGATCTTGTGGTTTCATGAGAAACTTTAGCCATCTGGGCAGGTATATATAAATCACATGTACTTATTGCTACCAAAACAGTGATTTTGATCTGTTCCAGTCTGAAACGTGCATTGCAGGTGTTGATTAGGATAACTATGTGTCTCACTGATGTACTCCGTAATGACTGGGGGGATGCAAGACTCATCAGCCTTCAAGGCACAGTGGCTAAATCTAGATCCCCTTCTCCTATTACTTCAGCAAATCATGTACAGGAAACAGATGTTGTTTGTCATAGAAAATAGTTTTCAAACATTCATGTCACAGAGTTTGGACCCTAAGTAGCATTTCCAACCTGGTGATTCTGTGATTCTGTGATTATGTCTTTACGCAGAGCATATAGACAGGTTTTTGTTTGGCCTTTAAGGTGCTTAGCATATATTTAGTGCAAAATGGATTGGGCTGTTTCTCCCAAAATTTAGGGTCCTAAATGCCATATTTGGTGCCAAAATAGTTTACTGAATTGCTTTCTTAAGATATGACTTCTTTTCTAGAAAAGCAAAGGCATTTATGTTTTTGCTTTAGGAGTTACAGTGCTATTACTCCACCCTGAAAATTGGTATGATTATTATTACACAAATTGGCAAATATACAGGAAATACAGTGGGTACTTGAAAACTCGGAGGCTGCAATCTAAACTGGGTGGTGAACTGGGAGCACTTCAGAGATGATGGTCTGGATAAGGGCCCTGCCTCCAAACCAGAGCAAGCTTTCTCTCTCTTATCTATTTTCTGTGGGATGGTTACCTGGGAGTACTGTCTGGATGAGAGCCAACACATGCTCCCACCGGGTTTCTGATTCAGGGCCTACTGAAGTGCACACCTGCAGTTCAGTTTAGATGCATTCAAAATTTAAGCTTTGGCTCTGTTTCAGCTCTGCACTGATAGGTATCTGCCTGACCACCCAGGGAGGAGTCCTGTCACCAGTGGCTTACCACAGCACTGGCACATGAATCTTCCAGCCTGACCTATAGGATGCAGACCTGGTTTGTCTTTGATACCTGTTTCAATTTCTCTGCCCTGCATTTAAGAGAAGAGTGCAATATTTCTTTCCTCTGGCAAGACCAAAAGACGACTCAATTTATTTATTTTTTCCTCTTGATTCACATCACTTTCTCATGAATCCCTTGATTAGGTTTGGTTGTTTGAGTGTTAAAGAAGGTATTTTATTATTGCCTTAAGGGAGGGAAAGCTGCCAATGAACATTAAACATGCTGTGGTCCAGTTCTTTCACAAGAAACCGTCATTTGATGCTAACTAACTTACAAGTCAGGCCTGGCCTTAGAAGTTCAGTGCTTTAGGCAAGATAGATTTGTTGGGGTTTTTAAAAGTTTTCTTGTCACATTCCCAGTTAGAATATTTTTAAAACAGATAGATATAAATACATCTATTGGTATATGGTTGTTTGCAAGTGTTATGCACATACATGCAAACACACACAACGCATTACATCACATATTTAATTATCTGAGACAGCTACATTATAAGTGAGGTACATGCTTTTACCCCTGCTGTATCGCATTAGTCTTTGCTCCATATTCTTGGATGCCTTTGGACAGGTCTTGGAAATTGTACACACATATAAGTGGCCTCAGACAGCAACCGCATTTTTCTATGGGATCATAAAATATTTTTGTCTTTCTTCCCCAAAGACAGAACGCTATCTAAAAAACTGGGTCTAGTGTGCAGCTACACATCATCACCTATACTTCATTAGTTAAAAAAACCCCACTATAGTTTTCCAGCCCTGCAGAACCAGAAGTATAAAGTCTGACTTTCTAGAAAGAATATGTTCCCAGTTTCAGAAGGGTCATAAGACCAGATTTTCCAAGCCCTTCAGTGAGTTAAGTAGCCATAATTTGTCCATGTGTATATATACCTACAGCTAGGTGACTTCATAGTCCAATTCATCATGCCTGACTACATATAGTAAAGGGTATGCTGAGAATAAGATTTCTGGATTACTTTCTTGGTTTACAGCAAACTGTATTTCCACTAAGTATAAAACAAGACAGTCTTCATGTGGTCTGAATGTTTCCCAACTGGTTTTGTTCTGTAAATAAAAAAGCTCAACATTGTACTCTAGATCAAACTCTCTGTGATCAATTTTTGCAGGTTTTATAACTTTCTGAAAGTCCCCTATAGTCAGTTTTTAATAAATTTCAAAGATAGAGACCAAGTAACATTTGGAATCTGTAAAGGGTATCTAAAGAAGAGTTTTCTGCGAAATCTATAGCGTATGGAGGACATCAAGCTGTGTAACATGACAGAAAGAAAAACCATAGTTACCTATTCAGCAAAGCAATTAGAAGTTTGCAAAACATTGGGAACATGTTTACTATCACAGAGACAAGAGCAAAAGTGAGCTCTAGGAGAGACAGTGAGGCTGTTCACATGTTTAAAGTAAAAAAAAAATGCTTAGTCATTTTATTTTAGTCAGTTTATTGAGTTCCAAGATTCAGCTATTTTAAATGCATAATTTATATACTTGACTTTACCAGAATTTATGGATGCCTCAGCATTCAGAATCTACATACTAGATTCAGATGTAGAGGGCTTGAAAATAAATACAAAAACCTACAAAATACAAGCCAAAGATATCTTCATACCTATTCTGGTAAGACTAGTTTATATTCCACACTTCCAGCTAAATATTATTATTTCTTCTTAGACTAGTTTTCTATGGTGACAAGAAGAAAGGGAATTAATTACTCCACTTGTATGGAAGAAAATGCAGATAGCTATTATTCTGGTTTACATTTTATATCTGTTAAGAGTATTTTGAAGCTGAGTACATCTTAGGAGTCATTTTGCTTTAGAGATATTTTTACTGTTGTCTTTTTTTTTTTAAGTAACAAAAATAGGAATTATTTATATCTTTATTTAGCATTCAGTTAGTTGTATTTTTGTTATATTCTGTGTAAATATCGATCTTCCTGTTAGGAATGAAACTGTGCTTTAATTTTAACATTTTAATTCCCCATTGCCCCAGAGCTTTTTGAGTTGGGTAACAACACAGCTCCTTCTTGGTAGTCTAACTCACTCAATCTCTACTTAGAGTTTTTTGTTTCATTGATTCAGTCTCCCAATGCCTGTAATATGATAAATATGTGGAAACTTGAAAACCGTATCTTGTTTACATGGCTATGCAGCTGCCAAAACAGCTGCCATTTCAATTTTTGAAAGGGAAACAAGGGCCCCTTATCTGCTGTGGAGGAAAAATAGACTGATCCTTCCATTCATTTTTAGTGTGTCTCAAACACATTTAATGACGTAGAAGAGCCAACATTTGAAAAAGATATCAACCTCTATCCAAAATATTGAAATACATTTCTAAGGGTTAAAATAATTTATTTCCTTATGTTAAAGCATTTTTATGTATCAAGGTTACAAGAAACTGAAAACTGCAGAAGGTGGGAGTGCTTCCAAAGAGTTCAACACTCCCAGTAAACAATATAATTTCTGTTCAGCAGATATCAGACAAAGGAAAAATAAAACTAGCGTTGATGGATCCTGGTTGATGCTGTGTATTACCATTAGAAATAAAGTTTAATATTTTCAAAAAATTGTTAAAATGAAAGAATTTTTAAGAAATGAAAAAAAAAATATATAAATTTTCTTTCAATATGTTTCTTTTTAATAGCATCGTTATTATTATTGACCATGAAGTGGTGTAAAAGCCAAAGCACTCTAATTTATACTACTCTAAATAGACTGATCAACAAAATAAAATAAAATCTTTTGAAAGAAGATATTTATAATTTTTACAGAAAGTGTTGAAAATGTATTTTTAGGAAATACTTTGCTTTATTTGAGTCATCATTTATTAGTGGAAAGGTGTTCAGTAAAATGCTAAAACTCCAGAGCTGAGCATTCTTGGCTGGGAACAAAATCAGTCACAGCTCCATATCCCATGAAAGGATGCAAGACCAGAATTTTAATAGGGAAGTTCCATCTTCTGCTGGAGAACTCTTTGCTGACATAGAACAGCAGAGTTACCTCATCTTCCATCATCTGCTAGGTTTAGGATCAATATTTGCCAAAACATTTCCATGGGAGCATAACTTGAGTTGCTCCTGCTAATAAACTAACCCACGAGCTGTAGGCAGCTTGTTTCTGAGGAATTAACACAGATGGTCTCAGTGTATTTTAGAGCAACACTCGGTGGCTTTCAAAACGTGTCATATCCTTTCCCATAACCCTTTCAGATCTGTCATGAGTTAAGTTTGACCTTGCCAGCTAATCTTCAAAAGCCAGAAATAGAACAAAATGCTTTCCTAAGAGTTCCCATCATGATATATCAACATATAAACTATACATAATTTGTATCTCTAAGGATACTATTTAGCTACCTGTCTCTGTCTCATTGTGACTATAGCTCCTATAGAACCTGCTGCTGACATCCTTTAGCTTCTATATTTCCTTTCATTGCAACTTGGATTAGGGGAAGTCTATTATTTGCACCACTTTAAGATACTTATTTTTTAATAATAGTTTATTTGTTAGTCTTTGATTTTGCATTATAATCCAAGTTACAATAAAAGTTAAGAAAGTAGAAAATAATTTATAATTTTCTTTGTCAACCAAATGTAATAATTTTAAAATCTGAACTATTTAACTGTACCTTACTTAAATTTTAAATCCTTTGGGAGCAAACCAAGACTTTTTCTCTAATGACCTCTCTCAACGTATTCTTTTTATACTGCCAGGAATACAAAACATAAATAATATCCTTTCCAGCTACATGATAATATTTTCCTGTAAAGAAGCATTTATTCCTTGAAACAAAATGTTCATGTTGTATTTTATGAAACTAGCCAGAAAAGAATTATATAGGGAACTGGACACATTCTCCTGACTCTATATTTTCAAAAATAAGAGATATCTTTTAAATAATAAAATGCAGCATTCAGATCTATTGTCTGAGGTTTTATTTTTCAAAGTATGACCTAATCTGGTGTCCTGTCATTGTTTTGGCAGAACATGAAACAGCAAATATGTTAAATTTGAGTGGTTTCCTGAAATGTTATTCTATCAAACTGGCAATTTCCGAAAGGATTTGGAAAGGAGTTTGCAATTCCTTAGACACCAGGGAGGTCCAGCAATGGCTGCCAAGATGATCTGCAGCTCAAGCTGGTCCTAATATCTGAGCACATAAAAACATTCCTTTTACTCCAATTTATTTTTAGGCCTAATCTTAAACAGATTTGAGAAACCTTCTGAGTATCCACTGTTAGCACTTCCGAATGTAAAGGACTTGATATTAGTATTTTTATACTTTGTGGCGCACAGAAAAATTACACATTGCTTTCTCAGAGGGTTTTTAAACAGAACATTTTAATTGCAAAACTGAAACCCTTCCATCTAAAAAGAGAAAGTAAGCAGTAACCAAAGATGAGATCTTACAAATAAGGACAGAGTGTACCCTAGGAGTCTTATCTATGTGAGCATGTACTTAAGCTGTAGGCTATGTATTTCACATACTTTTTATTATTGCCAACAAATCATGATGTTTCCAAGATGGTAGCAACATGGGAGAAATCTGTGATTCAGCTGTGGTTTGGAGCCAGCTCAAATTGCAACTTCTGAAAAAGCTCTAATTGGAAACCTAATTCTTCAGCTAGCCTTACTGGTCTCCAGCCTTAGAGCAGGGACTAATGCTATGTGGGATCAGATAAGTCTGCAGACTTAGTCCTAACATGATGGATGAAGCAGAAAAGCTGCAAACCTGAAATCGTTTAGTTTACTCCATCATTGCCATTTCAGTTCACCATAGCCTAGCATCAAGTTACCAACACCTCTGAGAGTCTGGAAGTGTCAATTATGCAAAACTTGTGAGAACTTCCTGTTCTCTGTGAATACTATTAATCTCATAAAACTTCTCTTGCATCTTTCTTGCGATAGAGATGTGTCTACTTCTATGTTTTAATGACTTGGAATTGAATGTAATTCATTTTGCAGTGCTAGTGAAAAAAAATTTTATTTGTTAGCAAAAATAAGTAAAAGCACCAACTATGGAGGCAATCCAGGAAAAGCAGATGTTCCTGAAGACTGCTCAACATCTTGTTGGAGAGCACAGAAATTAAGTCATATCTTCTTGGTCTTCTTGTGCAGAAAGGAAGCTCACAGAGGCAGAAGAAACCTAATGAAGCGCATAAAAAAATACAATAATGGAACAGTATCAAAGCAGCAGGTAGCACATAATATTTAATCCAAAATAACAGGTAGTATAGTCAGAGTACCTAAGGTTTGTCATCTGAAACATATGGTCCTCACTGACTTTTTGTATGTCAACTTTAGTAATGTAATGCTGACCATCCAGTTTAATTTAAATAGATACTTCTCGTTGTTCTTCCAAGAAAAGTTGAGATGTGAAAGAGAAGGCCTCCTTCCTCCTGAGACGAAAGTCTTTCTCCTGAGTACAGAAAATCATGTCCACCTTTTCTCTTGAACAGATACCAATGGACAACGAGGCACCAAAAATCCTGGTTCCAGGGTCAAACACAATAGGGATTGTGTTTGAAATGTCTGTATGTAGTGTATTGAGGTAGAGAGAGAACATCAAGGTTTTACATAAGGCACATATTCCCGTTGGAGAATGTCATGCAAAGCACAGGAATGTGGGGTAGCCGCACCTCAAAACAGACAGAGGCCTTAGGTGAAGGCTGTGATGTTTCTACTTCATTATACATCACAGGCTTTTTGCCTTGGTTTTCTGCACTATCTGCTTGAAAGCACCTGTGTTCCGATTAGTGCACTTCAGACAGCAACTTTCTTTCCTCCATGTCTGGTCCTGAACCATCTTTGTTCTCCCACCTCTTGATGACCAGCCATGTCAGGTGACAGGACATAGCATGGGAATTCCCCCTCACAAGCAGGGGAGGAAAACAATGATGCTTGAAGGAGGTTGCTGGATTGGCAAGCTCCTAAATAGTATTTACCATTTCAGTTTGGAGCTGCAGACAAAACTCCATCAAAACTTGTGACTGTGGTTGCTGTCCTCCGCAAGGCCTACGGCAGAAGTGAATGGGATTGTTATGTAAAGAAACAGGATGGATCAGTTGTCCTGTCAAGTCAGACAAACCTAGTAGGCCATGTAAGCACTCAGGCTGCAAAAATAGCAAACTCAAAAAAAAAAAAAAAAAATGGGGGGAAGATGCCGTGAGAAATGCAACAGTATTATCATTCTTCTGTAATGAGACATTGAGAAGTGAGAAACAAGTGTCAAAAATTATTCACAGAGATTGGTGAACATTTTAGATAATGCTAATGGACAGAAATTAGAGCTTTAAATATGTGTTTGAATATTTGTTTATTCTTTCCAAATTTCAGTATTAAATTCTATTCCTTCCTTATTTGTAGTGGCCAGCTCTAAGTAACTGAAAGAACTGTAACTGAGTCAAACCTCTCTATCAGAACTGCTTATTTCCTCACACATTCTAGTTGCATGAAGTTTGATGTAGCTGGTGTAGTTGCAGGACTGTGGAAAATGCCACAACATCATGTCGGTTTTTTGAGGCCTCTCATCCAGGACCATCCCACAAAATGCTATTCAAAGGAGGAAGATCATAACTGCTACTCAAATTAAGGAGTATAGGATAGATTTAGAAAATGTCACATCATTACATTAAGGTCAACCACATGGTTAATATGTGTTGTATTTACCCTATTATTTTTGAAAGAATGCCAAATAACTGAAACTGAAGGGAAGCTGGATTGTGTTGATTTCTGTGAAAGATGAATGGATTCCAGGGGTGTTAATTCAGGCGGTTTCAGATTTTTGTGAAGATTATGTATTTTAATTGTATATTTCTCTCTTATTGATTTGTATAAAAATTCCAAGACAGACAGTACATATGACAAGAAAACAAAGATTTTTCATGCTTGAGATTTAGTACTGTTAGATAAGAAGCACTTTCAAGTCTTAAAATCTTTAATTGTTGGCAAATTTTTAAAAATCATAGTATCACAAAAAAAATTTGTGTGGGAATGGACTCCAGGAATCCATCATTCTTCCCTTCTGCTCAAAGAAGGGAGAGCTCTGAGGTCAGACCATGTTCTGCGTTCCTTAAGAACTCAGTGGTTGCACTGAAGGGCATTTACACAATTTCCTGGACTTTTTTCAAATTCAATGGAAAGAAGAACTGAGGGATGAATAAATGATCAAGGGGAAGTAATGGGGAACATTTTTTTCACCTTTGTTATCTGCAACCAGGAGCAAGGACAAGGCTGCGTGTTTGTGCCTTTGGTAGCTGAGTAAATGGACCTGTAATGCAATAACAAATGATGCAGGTTCGGTGACCCTGCCCTTAATAGAGGTCTTTAAAGTGTCAACAATGTCGTCAATTGGTCTACATCCGTTGGGACAGAATCTCATAATCCATCAAGCTTTATTAATTTCCTCGGATTAAAGGAATAATTACTGTGCAGCTCTGTGTGGAACACATATCTTTGCCGCTAGGTAAGACTCAGGGTTCCGTTAGCTCTTCAGACAAGTAGCTAACTTTTGAAGATATTGTAGTTCACTGTGGACACTAATTCTTCTTTCATCTACATTTCAGAAAAGAATTAAGTGCCATGTTTTTAAAAGCAGATCTTTTTTTTCACCCTAATACTGACTGCTTACTAAACACATGGGATCTGCTAATGAGTGTTGATTCGGTTTGATCTCAGCTAGGAAATTTCATCTGCTGGTTTCCTCACCCAGAAAGAAAAATAATTAGTGACAGTGATGTGAATATAATGACAAACCCATATACAATAAGAAGGGAAACTTTGGAAACTACAAAATAGAACATGATCAAATGATATACTAAGGAATGAGGAGGAACATATTATGTATGTTACCTAGAGATTCTAGGATAGTAATGCTGCTGGGTGATATCAATTGACATGAAAACAAATTGCAAAGTGTTATACAGGTATATATATTTATATATGTATTTATTAAGTGTGCGTATGTCTGTCCTTTCCTGTTTGTTATAACTTTGGTGATCCACAAATAGTTACAATATTCAGAAGGAAAAAATATCCAGATATAAAGTGTATACCAGAGATTAATAGGTGGTCAACAAGAGGACATTGTTGAAGCCTGTCAGTACTTCAGGCAGTTCTTACAGCTCCAGTCAGACAAATTTCTGTCTAAAATTTCTATTTAGTGTGTTAATTTCATGCTTGTGAAACTTGTGTTTTGGGCATGGTCATGTCACATTACATCATTTAATTCCATGTTTGACGGACAGGAAGGCTGTACTAAAGGTGGTCGTTTCTATAATAGATTATGCACTTCATATGTTTTTATCTTTTGAACAGAAAGAAATGATTTTGCTGACATTTTCATTTACATGTCAAGTGCATGAACAAACTCAGGATTGTAATTAAAAGATAGCACTGTGAGAAACTTATTCATTTTACAAAAATGGATAATTTATCAGCCTAGATTGTTTCATCTTCAGAGTCTATATAAAATATATTAGAATGCCTCCAATCACTTGCCAATACAGTGTCCCTGAGATAAAAATTTCCTGTTCATGTCTAAGAATAATTTTGTGCTTAAAGGAATTTTGAAAATATTTATATGCAAACACATTTAATGGTCTTCTATACAAATTAGCACCTGGTGCACAATTTCAGTCAGTTTTGGTACAAATGAGCCTTAGAAATGCCTGTAAAGCTCTTCTTATAACAGTGAGGTCTCAGGCAAGTGATTGGGTTACAACACCTTAAGAAGGTATTGACTCCCAACAGGTGATTATAAAAATAGGCATAATTTGCTCTAAATGGAAATTAATGTCATCCAATTCATAATGGTTCCTCATGGTGACTCACCTGGCTTACGGTAATGTTTAACTTTGAATATGTAGGCACTCAAAAGCATCCCAAATTAGCCTCTCATGAGGCGGTTGGCATGGCCTCCCGCCTATGTGTGTCCTCTTGTACAGATCTGTGTTTCAGTGGGAGTGGAGCTGAGATCATGAATTCATCTGCTGTAGGCATAATAAGAGGATCAAATGCTACATTCTTCTTCTTTTTTTTTTTTTTTTAATAAAACTTTCAGTTTTCAGCTTGGTTAAACACACTCTTACACACATGTCCCACCTTACAAAAGAAGAAGAAAAAGAATTAGAAGTAAAAACGGGAGGGAAAGGGAAAAAAAAGACATAAGGAAAAGACAGGTAATATGTTCCTGTCACTAAAGACAACTATGAAATTATTTCCATTTCATCAGGATGTTAAACAGCAAGCTGTAAAGTTAGACACTTTAAATCATAAGAGTAGAAAATTCACACCTTAGATATTTAAAACATCTGGAAGAGGATCTCTCATTAGAACTTCAGTGAGAAGTTCTTTTCAAAGAAGTCTTGGAAAATTGGAAATAACAAAGGTCTGCAGAAAGCTATTATTTTTTCAAAATGCTAAAAAAGGAAAATATTGGATACCAATAGCTAATTTGTCAATATAGAGGAAAGTAGATACAGAATTTCACCAACAAAAAAAATTAAGAGAGACTACCACCAGTAATGACAATTGTAACAGATCTATGGGGAATAAAATATTAGACTCATGCCATGCTATTTAAATTGAGAAAACAACTTTGAGAAAGCATGAAACCAACCTTATCTAATTCTACATCGCTGCAGGACCAAATACAATCTATCTGTAAAAGTTTCTCCTCCAACTTTAGATTTTAGAGATACTATAATCCCTATGTGTTTCCACTTCTGTAGAGCTACCTGCCAGTTCTCGAATAAGTGGCTCAAATCTTGTTAGCAGTCAAATGGATTTTGTCTGTCATTATGCCAGTAAATTTGCTGAACTGATCAATGCTGTCTTACAACATGCTGAGACAAGGTTCCTCTTTGTACTTGTCCTTCCTATGTTAAAGAATACAAGGGCCTTTGACACTATGTAATTTTTAATTCGTTTTTCTCATATTTGATGTTGCAGTCGTCTGGGCTGTTTTCTTCTGGTCTCTATTCAGGCCAGCAATACCTTTCTTTTAAGAAGGACGTTGAAAGTCATGGGAATCCTATCTGAATATATTAGGGTGAAGTAGAACTGGAATTACTATTACTAACATTTTATGCAAAGTACATAAATTATTTTGTTTCATAATGAAATTGTTTTTAATCTTAAGGACTTCCTTTTAAATTTTCTTTTACTGGTATAACCTGCCAGGAAGTATTTTAAGATTTTTGCTTCCCAAAAAAAAGAATTTGTTTTCTGATTCCAGCTTATGGCACTGGTCTTTTCAACATTCCATCTTGTTCAATTTGAAAATTTTCTCAGTGTTCACTAACTTATTCTAAATTCTGATCACAGACTCTTAAATTTATATAGCCTCTGTGGCCTTGCTGTCATCTGCAAATGCCATCAATATAAATTCTATTCCATAACTGAAGCTATTTAGCTCAGAATTAATAAATCCAGGCTCAGGGTAGACTTGTAGGTAATCCTGTTTGGAATACGTTGCAAATTTGAGATGAATGTATTGATAACCATTCTTTGAAGCAAGATGCACAGATTCTCCCTCTCCTGATTGACTGGACTAGATCCAATTTGGAAACAAGCTAGCCTCACTTACATTGCTATGCTTCTTTCAGTATCAGGTTGGTACATGAGCAGAGGGTGGTATTGGGAGATAAATCTTCCCAGGCTGTTGCCAGCCTAGGGATTTCTCAGTGAAGGCCTGCCCAAAGGGTCCAAAAAAAATTGGAGAATGTTGGAGTACATGATTATCTATTATAAAGTTGTGTAATCTACTGAGTGCTCATAATCACACAGCCTGTATAGAGACTTTCTTTGTGTGCTTGCCTGCCTACATAATTCGTAACGATTTTAGGGCTATCAGACCAGCCTAGACACATCCTCTGTTTTTGTAGGTTTCCACAGTGACTAAGGCCTCTGGGAAGACCTCAGATTTCTGTCTGAGCTGATCATGCCTTCTACGAATTTGGAGTATTAAAGTGTAAAGTTAATGAGAAGAGTACATCCAAGAAAAACTAATTTCTATGCAATATGTTGAAGGGGGTATAGTTTCATTCGGAGAAAGGGGATGCAATGTAAGTTGCACCGTTCATGAAAGAAAGAGTTTTATATCAAATAAATGAACTAATAATTTCTCCACTGCTTGGAAATCACAATACATTCCTAAAAGACCTTCCTAGTCAGAATAGAAATCCTAACCACAGGTTTTAGATGACCAGGAAATGCACCTCTCAAGTCTGTCACACAAATATGAAGCCCTGGAAAGTATAATACAGTGTTACACAGTACAGGTGCATTGCTGAGGTGGCTTGCTGATGGTAACTTAGGTGAGGAAGATCTTTTTCGCAGTTGAAGAAAGAATTTTGTCAGTGGCAAGAAGGATGGCTTACATGCTTCACATTCCTCAGAGCTGAAAATAATGAAGGGAGGGACGAGAGGGAAAAAATTAAATTTCTACTAAGGAATCATCAGGGAACTTAATGCAGGTGCAATATTTCTCAAGACAAAGAGTTTTTTTGTTTCACCTCCATCTTATTCCATGAAAATGAACTCCTCCCTTCTCCCTCTTTATCAGCACAAATTAGATTAAAATGTTGATACCCTTTCCTGAAAAAGATATTTTTACAGTCTTTAGTCAAGTTGTTGTAGCAGGATTAACTTCCTACAGAGCTTGAAATAGTTACATTAAGTTAGCAGAACTCCACATAAATTGATTAACCTGTCCAGTTTTACTAATTTTGCTGAATTACTTTCTGTATCTAGAGCTGCATGGCTGTAACCTTCTGTACTCTCCCAAATCTGTCAAAAAGCCATTATTTCATTGAGCCAGCATATCAATCCAATCACTGAAATGACAACCACAAATATACTTTAACTCCAGAATGAATCAAGACTATGTTTAACCCCTGTGTTGCTGGAATTCATATTATTTAGTTCTGAACAACAGTAAATGTAGGTTTCCTGCAGGTAAACATTTAATGTTGTTGGAAAAACTTTTGTTGCTCCTACCAGGAGTTATTTGAACTGTATTTTGAATCTAGAACATGACTGCACTTATGTATATAAGTATCTAAAGTGGGGTTGCCAAGAGGATGAATCCAGGCTCTTCTCAGTGGTGCCAAGCTGTAGGAAAAGGCGTAAAGGGCAGAGACTGATGCACAGGAAGTTCCATCTGAATATGAGAAAGAACTTCTTTACTGTGCAGGTGACCACGCACTGGAACGGATTACCCAGAGAAGTTGTGGAATCTCCCTCACTGGAGATATTCCAGAACTGTCTGGACACAATCCTGTGCCATGTGCTCTGGGATGACCCTGCTTGAGCAGGGAGGTTGGACAAGATGACCCAATGTGGTACCTTCCAACATCACCCATCCTGTAATCCTACGATTCTGTGATTCACTGTGCCATGGCTGCAGACTGCTCAGTGGAGGGGATTTTATACTGTAGTAACTCCCAAACAACATGCAGAATTTGGGACACTTCTCTTAGCACAATCCAGACTTCAAATATTTAACAGGATAAATTATTTTCAGAGCTTGGAAACATTTTCTGGTGATGCAAAAAGCAAGTATGGACAGGGATTTGACTACAAAACTCATACAAACTGTGGAGAGAAGCAAGTCCTTTGGCAAGGACAGGAGCACTCTTTGTAGACATCTTGTCAAGTTCTACAGATTTTGTAGCAAGGCCTTTACTGTTTGAAAAATAGTTCTTTAAATGCAAGCGTGATATAAATCTGAATTGACTACCTGGATCCTTTCTATTTAGGGCACTAATGTTACCAAATGGAGAGAATTCAGAGCTGCCTGTCTAGCTGAACAAAACTGAGATTTGCAACTCCAAAATACATAATGAATTACCTGTGTTAACAGACTTGTAAAGGTAGATTCTTCCATAAAAAAGAAAGTGTCCTTCAGCATGCATATTGATAAAAATTTATCCTTAAAATTACTCACAGATTGAAAAACTTGAAAAGTATGAAATTCCAAGCTGTTGAAAAATATTTTTAATTTTTTCTATTTTTCCGTTGGAATAAGTAAATGCAAAAAATCCCCAAGGTTGGAGGCTTACATGGGACAATAATTTCAATTTATAATTAGTCACTTAAGTCATTATGCAGATATTATTTTGCAGAATTATACACATACAACAATAATTTTTTGTGTTCACTGAGTGTTTTGTGTGACAGAGTACAGAAAAAACCACATTTTATGTCTCTCTGCTCATGTACATAGTTTCTTATATTGGAAGCGTTCTCAAAATTCAAATGAACAATCAGTAAGTATACTATTGCGCATGACTGAGACCTAGGATCCAATATATAATCCTAACCTGTGTGATTTATATTGACTAAATAAGATATTAATCAGGATAAAATCAGATCTGGAACCTCATTTAAAAAATACCAAATCAGAAACATTGTTTGAAATATCAGTGTGAACTAATATACTCACGAATGTTCGTTCCATAATGCATCTTCATCTCCTTAACTGAAGGCAAAACTCATTGTATCATCTATTTATACATGTACAATTTATAGCTTCTAAACTGACATAGTGATTGGTTTACATAGAACATACATAACAAACATAATATAGTGCATATGCAGATACAAAATCACTGAGTGTCCAGGCCAGGAGGAATAATTCACTATCTAAATTCACTTGAATTTTAACACTCCTATCAGAAAATGGTTTTTAATCTATTCTATGTAATCAGTTTTTTCTGTGTGGAGATCTGTGAAATCATTAATAGAAAAAAAAAATCTTATAGGACAAGCATCTCATATTTACTACGTAACTCCTCCAGTGATGAGGGTGGTTCAGAATTATTTTACCATAAGAAGCAATTGTTGAGGAAATGCTACATCCAGGTCTCCATATATCACTACTAGGGGACAGAATTTTGGTTAGAATTGTTTATTTTTCTATCAACTTTTGTTCAGGTATTAAACAGGTGTAATTGGAAGACCAAAGGATACATTCTGCCCTCATTTGTCACACCGTAACAGCACCTTGGCAAAATAACTGCAGTGCACCTATAAGAAGGCCCACAGAAACGCCAACAGGAAATCCATGAAGTACAAATGTGTAGGATCTGCAGCAAGCATTTATATAGGACTGAGTATATGTGTAATCAGGCCTCTGACACAGAGTCTGACAAACTGTGAATAGCGACTGGATTTCAGTTTAGATTTTGTTTTGTTTTCTTGATTCATACCCAATCTCTTCCCTGTGAAATCAGTAGAAACACTGCAGATTCACACCACTATAATGGTGTGCAGAAGCCAGCCACCTTATTTTTTACTTATTTTGAAAAGGGCTCTGAATAACTGAGACACTCTATAAAAAAGAAAATTATTGTGTGAAATCTGGAGCACTACATCTTCCATCAAACAGGCGGAAAGAACGTCTACTATTTCACTTTGAAAATGCACCAGCAAGAGTTAGGTGAGGTGGGAATGACAGCACATAAACCAGATCAAAACAGCTGCACTCCATGTCCACTGCAGCTCCACAGAAAGAAGGAGAATTAATTTTAATTGTATTTCAGTCATTGGCTTAGATGATCTGGCAGCAATGCAGGGACTTTGGTACAATTTTGTTTCTTGGCTGTGGTCCACTTTGCCTCGACACTAAAAAAATGGAATGCAGCCATAATACCAGAAACACCCTGGAAGAGGCTTATGGTCTGTCCAGGAGACGAGAGGATTCTGTATGTCTGATTTTAGCTGGAAATGCTGTAGCAGCATGTGGAACTCTCAAAGTGTAAGTGAGAAAAAAAAAGTGTCATTAAACTGTAGGTAAAGCTTTCCTTCCTGACAGCTATGCAAAGGGGCAAGGGATAGCCAAGAATTTCCCATGGAATAGTGAGTGCACATATTAAGGTGTCGTAAACAGTTAAGACATAAGGACCTTGTCTCAGGGAGCCATATTAAGCCATCATGTGTAAGGCAATTGTGAACTTTAATAAAATTTGATAGCAGATTAACACAAATATTTGAAGAACAAATTCTGTGACTTCACCATGGGTGAAATACCAATCCAGGGCCCATTTCTATAGTGCAACAAATTTCTGTCAGTATCGTTTTAAAATGTCATGTCCAACTAATTTTTTGAAGTCTAATGCTTTCTTTGTCCTGGTTTCAAATTTTTCATACTTTCCCTATGCTAAAGGTTAGCAAATAAGAAATATGTGTCATGCTCGTGGGGTCTATAGAGTTTCTTTTCCTCTTCTCACCGCAGGGAAGTTTTGGTTTTATCTCTTTCTATCACTTTCAGCTTTAGCTATGACTCTACCTCAGTGATTTCATAAAGAACTTCGCTGAGGAAATATGTGACTCAGATGTTAATGCTGCGTTTCTTATCAGCTATTTTCTTGATGAAAAACTGTGTTTCCAGCAACAAAGCTGGGTTTGGACCATAACTTTTCTCCATAATTATAGGAAACCAAATAGTCACTCCAGAGTTTTCTCTTTCAGCTTCCTTTTATAAGACAGATTTTTGACCTGTAGTAACATCATCAAACCTAAGCAAATCCTTCTGAAATGCTGCAGGCATGATCATATGCCAGAATAAAAATTATCTGGTCAAGTTTGAGGCAAATGAAGCAACGCATTTCTGTCAATGCAAGGATTCAAACTGAAGTGATCTTACATTAGGATTTTTTTTCTGTTTTCTCTCTTTTCACTTGCCAAAGCTTCAAAAGGATTTGGCCCGAAACCTGCAAATCAGTTTAATTTTTGTTGGACAAAAGTATTGAAGTCAAAAGAGTTGTGCCAGAGGGCCAGCCTGAAGGAAGAGCGGATGCTGGGAGCCACATGAGAGAGCAGTAAGCTGTCTAGCAAGGTGTGTCCTGGGAATAACAGAACACAGCTCTTGTTTCACCAGATTTGGAAGATCTATGAGACGAGCAGAACAAGAAAATACATCTTAATGTAGCTTTTTGTTGTACAAGGAGGATCTCTTTTTGGAATTTTTATCATGGGACTATTCACACATATATTTCAAAGCTTCTGCATGCAATGAACGTTGAGCAAAGGAATATTAGCACATCTGAGAGTCAAACAGAAAGAAAAAAATTAGCATACTTTTTAGACATCTTACCACCCTTTGCAAATTCTCTTACTCCTGCATATTTCATTTGAGTACATGTGAAATTTCACAGCTGACCTTTGCACAAGTATAGTAGTGGAAGAGGGTTGGACTACTTTGGAACCTTAATCACTAAAGCAATATCCACTGTTCATCACTGTTGCTTTTAAGATGAAATTATATTTTTCGGAGTAATTCTTATGGTCTATGATATATTGTGTTTTATGATATTGTCTGGAATTACTTTTGTTCAGGCCCATGCTCCTGGTGACTGTGAAACCAGGAAACTAAGCTTGAAGCTTGCTTCTGTTCTTCACCCTTCTTAGATCTGGGAAGTCTCTTTTTTCATATCAAGTAGCATATTAGGATTCCCTCAGCTATAGGTTTTGCCTGTGGGCCTTATCAGGAGATAAATGTGTCTCAGGGAGCAGGCTTTGGTTCGTACACTGTAATCAGCTGAACACCCTCTGAACAAATATCCTTTCATGGACAGTAGTCTTCATTTCAGATTTTGGAAACCAGTCACCAAGGAAAGAAGGAATTTATTTTCATTTCCAGCACTATACATGTGGGTGCGTATATTAAAAGAGCTAAACCAACATTTGTCCTCCATGTTAATATCCTTCCTCTGTGCCTGAAGGATATTAGTTGTCATGGTTTAATGACCTTCTCTAAGTTAAAAAAAACCTCAGTAAAATTTATTTTTTACCAGTTTTGTATTTAAGATTTTTAATGCTTGATTTCCTAAAGAGCAGCTAATGATGGAAAGTTCCTACCTCAAAAATCCTCCAAATCAACTAAATTGACTTATACTATAATTTGCATAACTTTTGAACAAGATAGTCACTGTATTCCAGGTAGTCTATATCTCCTGTTAGGGATCAAACATTTATTTCAATCAAATAAATCTCTGTTTTCCCCCACTAAGCAGTGTTATATGTCTGTGCCGAGTTTGAGATTAAAAGATCAGGGCCTATGAAAACAATTAAGCATTTGTTCTACTATATCCCATCTTGAAAAAGAAGAGCTTCTCTGTGAAAGAAAAACAACAAACTCATGGTTCTTTTTGAGATAGGATGCAGTGATCAGATACAGATAAGATGGACTCCTTTTGCCCTATTCAAATGTTAAGCTATCTAATGCAAATATTATTTTCCAGTAACTGAAATCATTCATTTACCCACACCTCTGGAAGACTCTGAATGCAAATCTCTTTCACATACTGAAGTAGCTTTCACTAGCTTATTTTCATGAGACACTAATGGCTTTGTACTGTGACTGTTGTTTTCTCCCTAAGATTATGAAACTTTTCAAGGGTTGAATGAAAGTAAAGAGTACTTAGTGGTTTATTATTTCATTTCTACACATTTTCTATCATATTTATATTAAATGCCTGTGTTATAAGTTTTACAGTTGAATTTTTCACTTCTATTTCAATAGAGTTGACAAATACTTTTAATATGTGTATTTTGGATATTATTTGTTACGTTATTGTTTGGATGCAGTTTACCTGTAAAGTCATCGTCTATCTTATACTTACTTTGTAATTTATTCCAAGTCTTTTCTGATTCTCTTTCATGTTGTTTATTTTACTGTTAAGTTTTAAAGAGATTTAGTATAAAATATATGCCCTTTACTCTTTGCTTTTCTTTGTAAAAATTAGCAATGATTTGAAGCCTTAAAGCAAACAGTAGTAGCTCTGCTGTATGATAGAGAAACCAGGGAACAAGAACCACTTCACAAACATGAGGCAAACAAGCTGTCCTTAAACTCCCTCCTATTGATCATACAGAGCAGCCTCAAACTGATTGAAGGGATTCAGCCAAAATAGGAAGTTCTTGTGGTGAGACGGCTGATATGGTCAGGCTGGAAAACCTCTCAACTGCTTCCTGTGGTCACAGAAATTCCAGGGCCTTGCTGAACCAGAGGACACTCTGAATAAAGGATTTCTTAGAATTTGCTCTGCCGTAGTCAGGGGCTCTGCAAATGGCATGTGACTCAGTACTGGATGATTTCAGCTCCTTGAGCAAACTAAGATAAAGTAGAAAAATGTTTCCCTGCTTACCCTGGAAGGATTCCCATGAATAAGAGGTACCACAGTCAAGGGAAGTTTTCTGTGTAGCTTTGCAGACATTTTGGTGGTGTATGGCAGCCTTCAGCTTCAACTGGCGTCAGCATAAGAGAAAGGAACTCTACTGACACCTGTTACTGCATATTCTTAACAGGGATACGTCAACACTGTGAGTTTGGTAGCTACAATCGCATTCACCATGAAAAGTCTTCTGCAAAAGGGGTACAAGATGTAAAGTGCAAATTATCAGATACTGCCTCAGAGCTTTGCACACCCTCAAGTTTTCCACTCTTGGTAGCAGGCACAGGGGAAAAGAGGGTGATCTTCACTTGCCTTGCAGATAGAGACCCTGAATGAAGAAATACGTGCTGCTGTATTGACAAGTTTTTGCTGGAAAACTGATTTTCTTTAGAGGACCTGAAACATAGTGCATTCATCTCTGCACCTTGGCTCACAGACATTAGGCTCTGCTCTAAACAAATGTGTAGGGCAGATAAAGGTAACATTATCACCTCCTCTATGCAGGGGAGGAGCTAAGCTGTGGATATACTTCCCTGTAGCCAGTCTGCAGAGTTGGAGCAAAGCTGGCCTCAGGCCTTCCAGGACAGGACTGTCTCAGTGCTTCAGCTCTGTGTCAGTGCTCAATCTCACATCTATCTTAGTGGATCCCAGATATGGGGACCTCTCTGGAAAACTTTTCCTTCATAGATCTAGACCATTGATATATCTTCTCCTTTTTCCAGTTTCTTACTGTCCCACTTTTAGTGATCCTATACCAATTGCATACAGATCCTTTTTGCCTACTGTTATTATTTTGTGTGAGCACACACTTGTGTGCTCAGTGTGTAAAATAGAAAATAAGAAGTATTTAAATCTAGGATATAGTGTGACAAAACAAGATGCAGGTATATTTAAATATTTTAGACATCTAACTCTGATGAGGAAGAGATGAACTAATTTTTTTTTGAAGTCAGATGCTTACCTGAGCTCTGATAAGTCGGTGGAGTACGTGCACAAATCCTTCAGAGGTGATCTATTCCGCTTAAAACAACAGCTTACGCTAATCACATCAGCTCTACTGGTAAATAAAAGAGAATGCCAAGGTGCTGGCTTTCTGCCACAACCTAGACTCCTTCAGGCAGACAGAAATTGAAAAAAATCTAGATGGACAAGTCTAGCACAGAGCCAGAGAGAGACAGATAGTAATTAAACATTGCAAAATCAGAGTTTCAGTGATCAGCCTTCTCCCTGACCCTCTTTCATTTAGCAATGTAGATATACTCAGTGGGTTTGTAGTTTGTGTTCCTAGGGTTCATTTCATGGCTCTGAGAGACAGCGTTTTGCCTCTTTCACCCACATGTTCATAGGAAAAAAGGGAGCCAATTGCCTGAAAATCCAAATTTAGATGCTCTGAATTACCTCTTGCAGAATGTTTATTTTTGGTCAATGTAAACTCCATGAGTTCTTAAAGTTTCCTTCTACAGTTTCAGACATGCCCCATTACCTGTTCCTGCTCATAGAAGAAGTCTTACCATTTGAAGAGATAATCAATCTAAGTCCTACTTCTAGGAGCCTCACTCTCTGCTGATCATGGTTCTTAGTTCAGTGATTTCAGTTCTGTCCTTCAATCTTGTAGGCGTCACTATGTTCAACATCACAATTTGTAAATCCCTGTTTGTTTCTGGACTTAAATACATACGTGCACATTTAAACATGACCTGTTTCTTTTTTTTTTTTTAATTATTTTTTCTTCCATTTGTGACAGCTTCCAGAGGTTTGAACCTTTAAAACTCTTGATAGTCTCTTATAAACCGGCTTTCAATTGCTCTCGTCTACTTGTAAATATTGTGGCCATCATTTTTTTTGTCTGAGTAAGGCAATAAATGTGTGAAATATGCACAATCAGATTGTTCACAAGGGAAAAGGTGTCTGGTTTTTGACAATGGTGATTGATTTCTTTCCAGACCCAGTCTTTTTATAATTATTTGTTACCAGATACAGTATTTAAAGAGAATTTTATGAGTATAGTTTTTGGCCCTAATCCTGGCTCTATGGCCCAATCCTGGCTCTATGGCCCTTGCAATACAGAAAGGATGTAATAAGACTTTGTAATGCAGCCTTTGAAGGTATGTTCCAAAGTCAGTTCAGCCTTTATAGGGGAAATTGTGTTCAGAAAGAATGTCAACCAACTCTGAGCTAGTTCAATTTGAACGATTTAATTTTGAAATGGAGCCTTCTGGGCTACTGTTTTTTCCAGGTTATTGATCTCATGAGCTACTAATCTTCCATCTGGAAACAGAGAATCCAGGAGAGGCAAGTGGAAGAGTTCCAAAGAAGGTTTGTAAAAACATTGCTTGGAGGATGTTAGAAACTACAGGAACTTGGTGTGATTGCCATGACACAGCAGGTGCAGTGACTTTATCACTAAGGAATAAAAGATTACAAGATCTCTAGTTTTCTTTGTGACAGCATCCCCTGAAGGATGATATGAGGCAATTTGCCCAGAGGGAAATGAGTGGCCATGCTTGCTCAGCCTCCTCTTCCTGCAATAACTTTTGAAAAGGGTGTGGTTTGCTGGAAGGCTGAATTGATGCTGATGAAGCAAATGAACTGAGTGAAAAATATCTACTCCAGCTACAAAATAAGAATCAATTACAGCAGAGTTTGCCCTCTCCATAATGTACCTACTGCACAAGTGATTCATTCTGAACCACAGTGCAGTCATTCAGAGGGAATACCAAGGTCTCACTTCCAAATTATTACTCAGAATTGAGTAGGAGGAAGTCTCTGTTAAGTAGTGTGATGGAATATAGAACCCCATCTCAGAACTCCTTGGCAGGATGAAAACACTTTCTCTTGGACCTACGTTGAGTCTGAAATGTTTAATGAGTTGAGTCATATCATGAAATCGAGTAAATAAGGATGAGAAACAGATCATTTGGGTGAGGTTCAAAATACAGCATGCCTAAATCTGGGCTTCCCCATCGTCATTCAGTGTGATAGAGTGTGCGCTCAGCAAAGTTTTTTTTTTTAAGGATCCTTTAAAAGCCAAGCTTTCAACAAGGGTAATTAGTGGGCATTGGCTGTAGTCTATTTTTGCTCCTCTGCAGGAAAGAAACTTTTTGTTTGTTTCTTTGGGGTTTCTTGGTTTGGAGTTTCTGTTTGATTTCCTTCTTTTGTAGCATCAAAGACACCCTAGTTGTACAGAACGATGGCAAAGCCTGAAGGACAGCCATGGCTGGACACCAATACTCCATCTGACTACTGCTGAAACAACAGAATCCAATATTTGTACTTCTAGAAAAGGTATATAATAAAATACGTTGTTTATCCGGAATTAGGTTGCATTCAGTAGCAGGTGATTACTCCACTACTGTGCTCTAGGAAATCTGACAAAAATCTTCTATGCACTTCCCTTCTCTGACTAACTGAAAGCTTTGCTTTCTGTACTTCACTTTTCCCACTGATGAAATGGGGAATCTGACGGACTACAATGAGTTGCAAATATTCATACCACCTTGAGAGAAGCATAAAAGCACAGCTGAAATACTGAATAACATGTAATGACACAGTCAAATAGGATTGGAGCTGAATTATACAAACCAGGATGTCTTACTGGACTGCATGAGCCTCATACATTGCTAGAATCAGAGGGCTGGTTATATGAATTACAGAAAAAAATCTAAACCCCCCTCCCTCCAAAGAAGCAAACACAAGTTGCTTTTAATGGTAGTAAACTGTCTGGAAAAAAAAAGATTTGAGTAGAATTAATTATGTAGACTGAATGGGAATAATAATGATAGAAAAAAATCCCAGTCAGAGGACTCTCATCTCATGAGCTAAGAAACTGCATACAGGTAAGTAATTGAGGAGATTCCAGTATAACCTGGATGAAAAACATTCTGGTTTTAGTTAATCTGTGGACCTTTCTATATGTAAAGCAGAATTTTTGGATTTCACATCTGTAATCCGCAAGGGAAACCACGTTTATCTGATAGAATCATCACAAAATGGTGTGGATTGTAAGAGACCTTGAAGATCATGTAGTTCTAAACTTCCTGCATAAGTGGACACCTTTCACTAGACCAGGTTGCTCAGGGCCCCATCCAACCTCACCTTGAACACTTACAAGTGCAGGGCATCCACAGCTTCTCTGGGTAACTTGTTGCTATGCCTCACCACCCTCACAGAAAAGAATTTCTTCTTTATATCTAATCTAAACCCACTCTCTTTCAGTTTGGATGCATTTTTCCATGTCCTGTCACTCCATGCCTGTAAATATTCTCTATCTATCTTTTCCGTAGGCCGTTTAGGTACTGGAAAGCTGCAATTATGTCACCCCAGAGCCGCCTCTTTCCCAAACTGAACAGTCCCCATTCTCTCAGCCTTTCCTTGTACGAGAGGTGCTCCATACTCTCTCCAACAGGTCCATGTCCTTCCTGTGCTGGGGACCCCAGAGCTGGATGCAGCACTGCAGGTGGGGTCTCACCAGAGCAGAGGGGCAGAATCCCCTCCCTGGCCCTGCTGCCCACCCTGCTTTGGATGCAGCCCAGGACACATTTGGCTTTCTGGGCTGCAGGTGGACATGGTTGGGTCATGTCCAGTCTCTCATCCACCAGAACCCTCAAGTCTTTCTCAGAAGAATTGTTCATTCACCAGCTTGTGTTGACAGTGGAGATTGTCCCAGCTCAAGTGCAGAACCTTGCACTTGGTCTCATTAAACCTCATGACATTCTCAGGCTTCTCAAGCTTGTCCAGGACCCTCTGGATGGCATCTCATCCTTCAGATGTGTCATCTGCACCACTCAGTTTGGTGTCACCTGAAAATTTGCTGAGGATTCCCTTGATCCCTTTGTCTATGCCATTACTGAAGATATAAAATAGAAGTGGTCCCTGGAGGACACCACCATCTAATTTCCTGAAGGGAAATGTAAGTCCGATTTTGGAGTCCATGCTCAAGAAACTGGTCCTTCACGCTTTAGGACTTTTTATGTTTAATATTTGTGTCTTATTTAGTAAATTTATACCCGCTTTCGTGCACCTGTGCAATAGCTGCTGTCTTGGAAGGTGTGAGCAGCACAGGTCCTATACCTATGTTCGTGAGGAATCCTCAGATTAATCCTCAAACTTAATAATTTTTTTTACCTAAAGCCCCGGAGAGCTCAGTTTGATAGACTTTACATCACCAAATAAACCTCACGATATCTGAACAAAGAGCTCCTCTATATTTGACTTTACCCTGAACATGCTAGCTCAAGTGCTAATGTTGTCATAGCACTGAGCAGAAGAATAGAATGTGTGTTCTTTTCTTTTTTCTTAATTTTTCAGAGAAAAAAAATAATTCCCTGGTTTTCCCTATCAGGTTGTAAAAATGTACCTGTAGTTGGAAGCCCAGGCTTGTGAGAGACTTGTAGCTGCAGGCTATCCTTCTGAGCACAGCTGGCCAGCCACCTCTTTATACACCACGTTTCTCCATTCCTGATCTTTCTCAAATAATCATATCAAGCACTTCTTCTTGGCAGAAAGTGGCAGAGAAAAAGAAAGGTGCAGAAAAACAATAATGTAGCCTTCTTTGTGATGGTGTCTTACATGCAGAGAAGCCTTTTTGTCTTGTCACTGTACAAGCCTATTTCATGTTCCCCAGTCCTTTTTGTGATATCACAGTACCTTCTCCAAATGAACCCTTTTTCTCCCTTCCTTCTCAGTAAATGTGTTGTAGGAGATTGATGGAAAGCTAACGTAAATCTAAACTATGAAGACTGGATTCTCTCTAAGTCCTTCTTGGACTCTAAATGGAAAAAAAAAAGAAAGGCATAACCAGTCTTTGCAGGTGGGGGAAGGGAAAGGAGGGGAGTCAGAGAAGGATTATGCTGCAAGTTCTCTCTGAGTATTCGCCTGAGGTTTCACTGTAAATATCTTTTCTAAAAACAATTAATGAACTAAAGTAAAGTAGGATTGAGACAATGTCCCTGTGCTATGGTATTTCCTTATTTATATCTTTTTTGACTGAAATTTGCAATAAATGTGTCTCATTTTTTTGTTTGCTTTTGTTTTTGTTATAGTAAATGTTCAGCATTTTGTGTCATGATGGGAATTTTAATGAATGCAAAACAAAAGCATTAGTGAGGGGTAATGCCCAGGATATGAATCAGGTAGGTACATGTATTCGTTAGCACTGATTACTAACACTCTTTCATGCTATTGTACATAGTAATGTGGGTCAATCAGATGCACCACAAAAAGACTTATAAAAGAGTTACTGACACTTTTCATGTTCACTTCCAACTCTGGATTGATCCAAAGTTTGTTCACAAAAATGCTGGTGTAATCTTAGCCCAGAACACCAGAGCTTCCACTCTCTTTTTGAGAAGTATGGCCCTCTTGAGGGTTTTAGAAATGTAAGTGCCCAGAAGAAATGGGTCCTGAAAAGAGTCTGCTCCGAACAGCAACCTTTACACATGTCACAAGTGAAGGAATGTTTGTGCCTACCCATGGGGAATTAACTACTTCCCCTTGCAGCCTAGCCACTTCAAAGATAAAGTAGCAGCTTTTTTTCTTTCCTTCTATTTAACTTTTTATCTCCTTCAGGGCGCTGAGATTTTTAGCAGGTACGCAGTGCTGATCAATGCAGCTTATTTTATAATAATAGATGCTGAAAATCAGAGAAATTCCAACAGCACGGTAGAATATTATTACATAATATATAACATATAATATTGCTGGAGTCTCATCAAGAATTGCAGCCAGCAGAAGCAGCATAATCTCAAAGACAGAGACATTTGTCAGAGGCATAAGAAGACAGAGCCTTACCTGGTGCAACACTTTTTACTTTCAGTCAGATTGTGCATTAGGTGAGTTTGACAGCTATGCCTTTGACACAGCTTCCTTTTGCTGCTGCCTGGATAAAACATAGCACTAATGCTCATTTTCTTTTTTTCTTTTTTCTTTTTTTTTTCTGAATTGCAAATTCCTTCAATGAAAATTTGCTAATAGGTTTTCATTTCAACAGCAGATTTTTTCCTTAGGAAAATAAGCAAGCACTCAATCAAAAAATAGCTCTGTGTAATAGTGTAATGGGTTAAACACTTCCTCTAGCCAAACGCTTCTTGAATTGTGTTCACAGCACAGACAGTGCTAAATCTGAGGCCCTCCATGACTCTTGATGTTGAATTCTAAGATGTAGTTCTAAGTGGAAATGGCCTTTCAGTATCACTAGCTTTTTTCCTCTTCTACTTCCAATTTTACCGCTAAATTTATCATACTCATTAGAACTGTTTACCACAGAACATGCTGCTAACTAACATAACACCTTAGCCTAGAAGATAGGGAATAAAAGCATGCTTTAGGCACCTAAGCCCAACAGCCATTAAGCCATGTCTTAGGGAAGCAAACTCTCCTTTAGCATCCTGCCTCTGGCAGTAGCCAGTGTGAGACAAAGCAGTATGGCAATGGTCATGGCTTCCACAGATCTGCCATTCATGCAAGGTGGTGTATGCGCAGATGCAATTTCTTTCTGGTCTCCAGCTGTGTGTTCTGTATCTTGATACACAAATAAGGTCTTCCTGTACTAAATAGATTTCTTCCAGCTTAAGTCACAGTGATCTCCAGTTGTGAGTTATAGTCTACTTCTATAAAGTTGTTAAGCACGTTTTACTCATTTCTCACTCAGTTTTGCTCAGAAAATTTCCAAATTACTTCCTGCTGGATTTTACCCTACTAACCCAAGTGATGAACTGTGTCTGCGGAGACACAATAAAGATGCTCTTACACCTGCCAGGTTCAGCAGAAAGGAGGAAAATGGATGGATTTATTTACATTATCTCATTCTTATACACGTCCCAACTCCACAAGGGATTGGAGAGCATGTCACTTCCTTCTCAATCCCACTGGAGAAGAAAGATGCTCATCAAAGTTGTCATATCACAAAAGGAATGAAAAACAGAAAATACCGTTAAGTAAACACTGGCTATTATTTACCTGAAACTGTGTGAGAAAGAATCTGACTCCAAGGTTAAAAACAGAAGGCTTACAAAAACCAGGGCAACAATGAACTAACAAGGACCATCATGATCTAATTTCTGTCTGTTAATACCACTAAATGTATTATTAATTTCTATTAGAACAAGTAATGTTTATCCAGTCTTTTTCAGACTATGTTTCATTTGTCTTGGTTTTCTACAGCAGACGCTGGAGCTATGAGTTCTGTAAACTTTCAATGCTTTCCTTCCTTATGGCTGAAAAATTTCATGTCTTTGTACCTTTTTGAAGAGAGAAATCTTTCTGGTGGTTTTGGTTTTTTTCCCTCAAATGATCATCTCAAGTAACAGATGCACACAGATAAGCTCCTTCAAAGCGTGTAGACATTCCAATAGCTAAGTCTCAAGGGTCCTGCTGTCAGATCTTGGACTTTATCATATTCCCAGGATCCCCTCTAACAGTAGTAGTGGAGGTTAGACTTCTGTTAAATAGCCAAATAGCAGCTAAGTAGGATGAAACAGAGAAGAAAGGGATGTGGACTTGATGGTTTAACAGCTGATTTATGAGACATAGGTGTCAATCTGTATTTTGAAATGTACACAATGTGGAATATTTAATCCAAACTTGGAGAGCTGTCCAGCACCTAGAATGGTCTATGCAGGATGAGATGGAGGTCACATCAGAGCCTTGAGGAGCAGCATGGATCTGATCCTCAGCTTTCCTTCCTTCCTCATCCCAGAAGAAAGGTTAGGAAGCTTGCAACGAACCCAAACTGTATAGATCTCTAAGATTTTTAGAGAACTTTGGAAAGGTTGTGGTTAATTAAACTTCCTTTTTTGTAAGAAGGTTGCCTCAGAATCAGCGAGACTTTGCTTAAGGTAGAGTTCTGGGCTTTGGGGTTTCCAATTACCCTACTATACCTGCACATCAGTGGAAAAATTACGCATCTCAGGCAAATAGATAGGTAAAGACTACAGGGCAGTGGATTAGATGCTAAGTATCTCTGTGGACCTAATGCACAGTTCCTATTTATACCTGATTATTTTAAATAATATTTTCTCTTTAAGAGTGTCTCATGATTACATTAGTTCTCTAGGTCAAAGCATACCATTTTCCATCGCTATGTTTTAATAATTACTTTGTTATTTCTATACCTTTTTATGCATTTAATATTCCTAGTTCCTTTGTTTCCTGATCAATACATGGCAGAAACTTTCTCATCTATAACAGCAGGCAAATTAGCCTGAGGATGCAAATGGTACCAGTAATTTTTCAGTAAATTATTCAAAAGACTTGACAGATATTCCCACAGGGTCAGGCTTATCAAATGCTTGAGAAATTTTCCAGTGAGCCCAGGAAAATTTGAATTCGATGTTCGATAACCTGTAAATAGAAATGCTATAAAAAACAGAATAATGACAGGCTCTGTGATACAGGTCAGTCCAGGCAGAATGAAAATGAACTGGATCCCATTTCTTTCAGGAACTTAGAATAATTTCCAGAAATCACAAGAAAACAGGCTTTGGTTGAATTGGGAAAAACAGTTTTGCTTTTACATATTTGCCCAAAATGAGACACAGTTCAGAACTTTAAAAATTCATCTTACTGTTGTTCTTTGGAGGTCTGATTCATGAATCAATGGGTGCTGTACAAAGACTCCTTTTGACTTTAGCAAACTTCAGATCAATCCCCATGTAAATTGCAGAAGACATCATATCAGTGCATAATGAAATAGAGATAACCATCCAGATACATTCACCTTATTTGCAGGAAGATAATATGCCTATGTTTGATGTATTGAAATTGAATACTTTTAGACATTTAGACATTTTAGACTCTATGGTTCAAATAATTTTCTCTTATGAGAGTTTCTCTACTGTAAGTTAGGTCTAGATGGTTATTGTTCTTGTATTCCCTACATCATTTATGAGAGACCAATTCATGGTTCTATGCACTTGATAATCTCATTCACCCCTCATGGCATCATTCTGTGGATTGTTGGAAAGAAACCTTCTGACTTCATTGAATGCAGCTTTGCTGTGAAAATTGCAAAAGCATGTGAAGAGAGAGTACAAATGAAATGGTCCTTTTCTTTCTTCACAAGTCCAAACGCTTATGTCCCAAAACAAGATCCCTGTGGTCCTCTCCAGTAATGTCGATGGGTACGCTGGGTATGGAGTACACTAGGAATGGCAGGACACACAGAGGGGGGAAGCAATATATCTGTGCCATGCTTTTCCCTGTCAGGTTGACTGAGGTTTACTAATTGCCAAAGTTTATACTGAACCAGACTGTGCTTGAAGGAGAGTACAGCCAGTAGTATTTTACATCCCAATCCCTAAATCACACTTTAACTGATGTCCACGAGGCTCATTCTGTACATTACTGCTGCAAAAAAGAGCATCTCATAACAGCCCGACTGTCTCTGAAACAAAGACTAGAAAGATCAATGGAGAAGGCCACAAATGGCTTTTCTTTCTCCTTTGTTTCAAATGAGACTCATCAGCAAAGTGTAGTTTAAAACAGGACAATGTACCTGGGTCACTTCTTTTCCATGGCAGTATTCCAAGCCAAGACTTCTGTTGCTTTTCAGTTTCTCAGATACTTTCTAGTCCCTAACTGTTTATATGCTATTGCTGAAATGAGAAAAAAATAGTAAGTATAAAATGAAACATGCATCTGGTTGTCTTTTAAAATCATTAGTATTCCTGCTAGACTAAATAGCAGAGCAATTTTGATTATAGGAAGTAATTTATTTGTAAAACATTCAAGTCTTTCCTCCAGGTTTCAGTGTGTATGTATGTGTGTGTCTGATTTTGTTCAGTTTTTTGGGGGTTTGTTTGTTTTCAGAAGAGGAAATGTCAAGAATAGACCACTATTTGCTTATTTAAATGTTGGAGCATTCATACATTATAATTCTAATTTGTTTCTCTTATATAAAAAAAATAAAAATAGACTTTTCACTGTGCACCAGTTAAAAATTCAATTACATAGGCTAGAAAATTAGAGGTTTCCCTTTGGCTGGATACAGATGACCACAATTACAGACCATGTAAACTCTCCCTATCCTTCCTGTACTAACCAAATTTATGTTTACTCCAACTTTCAAAAGAGAAATCTGTCACAGACTGTAAAAAGAATTATCAAGACTGCCATGGCAAGCTTTCTGTATGTGTGGAATACAGGTCAAACTGAAAAAAAGTGGCAATAATTTTTAGGACTATTGGTAATAAGAGAGATGAAATAATAAAGGAATTTATGTGTAAGACAGCCATGTTCAGCTTGATCTAATTGTGATTATTATTGCTCCGCTCCTGGAAAGCATCTCTCTGCAGGACAGCACTGAAGTGGTTGCTTAATTTGAAGTCTGTGTTTCTCCTTGTGAAATCAGAAAATATAATAAGCATGTGTTTAAAGTCAATTATGACATTAGGTGTTAATCTGAAAGGGACAGATTTCAGTGCAAACCTCAGCATTTTCCTGAACCAAGTCCATGCTATGTTTTAACAGAAAAAATGTTTTCATGACTGTGAGTAAGATTTGTAGGAAGAAATAATGAATTTATTAGATTAATTGTTCAGGCTTCCTTGCCCAAAAGCCAAACTGCTCTTTAATTAATATAGTAAACAAACTACTGCTGCAAGTATAAAAAATAACAATGGGACCCAATCCTGTTTTTCTTATAAAATAAACCCACTTCCTAATGTGCTGCCTGTAGGGACAACACCCTGCAGAGGCAAGCCTGTTATTTTTCTACACATATTCCCAACTGACTGCTGTCCAGGTGTTTCTCAGATGACCCAGAAAGCAAGCTTTATATTATTTTGTTATACTCCATTAAACTTGATTTCTGAGCCAGAGGTAATGTGTGTGGGCTTCATATCTTGGGCTTCTAAATCTCATCACTTAATATGTACACTGAACCTTTCCACTGGAATATTTTACACAATGAACAAAAGAATGCCATTTGCAAAAAAACATAAGAACCTATTTCTACTGTATGCTATTCCATCCTCTCTTATCTAGCCACTTTATCCACATGGATTTCTTCCAGAAGATAAATCTTTCAATCAGGATTTCTTTTTGAGCTGCAGCCCTTGTATTGTGAGGTGTATATCAAAATTTCAAGACAAATTCTGTTCTCTTGATTTTGTTAAACAGTACAAAAGCTTAAAAAGCAAGAAACCTTATATGTCTATTCATTCGAATTAGAAAAACATTTCATAATTTTTTTTCTCAACACAAGTGAACAAGGCTACTCTGTGTATTATCCTGAATATATAGAAAGTCCCATATGTTGTATCAAATTAAGGCACTGAAAAAATTTAGACTGGCCATAAATGTTGTTTTAAATCAATTTCTGATGTGTCTTGTTAATTTATTTATTCATTACACTGTTATGTGATGCTGCACAAATGATGCTCTCTTAAAAGCTATATGAAAAATAGTCATAATGAATCTTTAATCCCCGTTAATGAAACTTAAATGTAAGGGCCATTTCTGTTTACTTTCAGGTATATATACCTCCTTCGTCTTTCTCCACTGAAATTTTCTCCCTCCTTTCTCCCAACCAGATTTGTTCTGCCATTTCCAGAGTTCTGTTTTGTTGTAGCCAATCAAGACTAGCTATTACAGCTAGATAAAAATAATAATTGTCATCCCATTAGAAATTCACATATTTTTATCTTGCAAACTCTTCATTTTCATGTATTTAAAATAAACCAGAAACCTCTACAAAATCCAAACTACCGAGCCTATCCGGAAATACTTGTACATACCTTATATTTGCATTACATATCTAAATTTAAAAATTTAATTTTAACAAAGTCTGATATAAAATACATCCCTCTGCATTTCTACAGCATTGCACAGAAACTGATGTTGTTTCCAGCTGTGTCAGATGGGCTGTGCTAGCTGTCCAGGCAGTGGCTACACTCAACAAGCCCATGCACCTCATCATGCACACTTCTATTCCAGATCTCTGACAAAATCTCATGGGGCAACAAGGTCTTCAGGGATCTGTGTTTCCCTTTGTGTGCTTCATGAAGGTTTATTTCCACTCCCATCTCAAAACTAACATGAAAGGCATAACTGGCAGCCAAACCCTCTGAAATGATGGGCTCAGTGCAAAACCAAGGTGTGCACTGAAGTCTGTGTGTCTCACCCGTTGTCCCAGCTGTGGAACAGTGGGACTCAACTCAACAGTGTTTCTGCAGAGAAAACAACAACCAATCAAGCAATGGAGGGAATGGTCAGAAAGTCTATTTGACCTATTCTGGAATGAGTTGTGACAAAGGTAAATATAATTTATTTTAACTTTCTTTCAAAAACTGAACCTTGAAAAGGATTATTCATATTGTATCCTGATATGAAGTTAGTCAGGCTTAATTTAACACAAGTTTCGTTTGCAATTTTGGAGTTTTGTTTGCAATTAAACAAATTCTTTAGCTACCCTAAAATTTTAGGTTTTATAAACCTCACAGAATTTGGTCTCAGACTAAATCTGACAGATGCTGACAAGTACCCCTTGAAGTTGTGTTTTAGTGCAAAAGCTTTTGTTTATAACAAAAAACCTCAGGAATGACTAAAAATCTAATTGTGTATCTGTCCAAAGTGTGAGCATTTTCCCCATGATGTAACTACTTAATTATGACATTTTCATTTTATTAAAAGTGGCAAGTTTAGTATGGTGTTTGCAGTAAGCCACAGCAGAAGGATATTGACTCTTTGAAAGATCTTTCAAAATTATGTAAACATCACTTTATTTGAAGTGCACAGTCCAATCTTTCCTATTAATGAAAGATTCTTTTACCAATTTCCCATAGTAAAGTAGTTTATAGTATTTTCTAAATGAACTGAGCAACATCAGCTTTCAATACAGCAGTGTTACTTTGAAACCTTAGGAACTTTTTTTCATATTCCACCTGGGAGCTGATTTAAGAACTGCTCTTTTAAGAGCTGTGTCTTTCTTGATATTTTAACAAGTTTACAGACCTCCTGAGGTGTTCTGTAATATTGAAGTTGCTTCAAGAAAATGTTCTTGTTTCAGTTTTAAAGGTATTCAGGAGGCTTTGTGAAATCTTACTAACTGAAACAAGGTGAATTGGATGACACCATACAGTGTTTGTTTCATTCCATTCCACATTTATCTCTGCTAACTAATTTTACTCTTTCCACCTTCTTTTCCAAAGTTGTATATTTTAGTACTCATCCTAGTTTTAACAGTTCATTCTTGAGCCTAATATTTTCTTTCCAAATCAGGTCCTGTTGAAATTCTCATTGATGTCAGTGGAACTAGACAAGTGCTTTTGCTTGTGCTCTGAGCTTAGATATCAAATATCCAGCCTCAACCTGAAAACAAGTGGCTGCTGTCTTTCTTTTATCCCTTTCCATGTCCAGATTGTGTAAGAAAGTTGTTGTATAGGTGGGAAATTTCAAAATGAGTGATGTAAAATTGAATTTACATGACGATGAAGGAAAAAGAGAAAAATCTCTCACTAGTGGTCTTTAATGTTTTTAATATCAGGTTCTCAGATCAGTAGAGAAGATACATTAATTATTGGTTTGCACACCATAGTGACTCATCTTTACACAAAATTCAATGAAGAATTATTATGAAGACTTTTTTACAAATATATTGATCAGGTGCATCTGACTATATGAAAAACAGAGTGTAGTTACTCAGCTGCAGTGTGTTCTCAGTCTTGAAATCATATAGAAAAAGTGCTAAACTACATATAGAGCACAAGAATTCATTTGTCATGTGAACTTTCTAAACCTGGTCTTTTTATATGTCTAAAATAAAATGATATCAGGGCATACCCGGCATATTCTCTAATCAAAAAATACATACAAAATGAAAAAAAGAATTTAAATTAATGTCTTGGAAAATAAAAGGACCAGTGCTGTAAAGAAACACTGTTCTCCCAATTATGAGAACAAACATAGAAAAATAGGAATTACCCATCTCTTATTTGAATGAGTATTGAGTTTTTCACCTCATAGATACAACAGAGAACTGAGTTAACTACTCGGGCAAATATATCTGTTTTCTTCTTCCTAAATATAAATTGGAAGAAATTCTGGAATCATATATCTAAGTGGGGCAGGAAACTACTCTGATATTTAGAGGAAGTGTATGGAAGTGAATTTCTTTGTTTAAGGATCCTTGCTGAAAGAACACACCCGAAAGCCCACTCTTGTTCAGGTGAGTGTCTGCACTCTGAGAGAAGATTTGATCCATTGTCAGAGTATGACAACAGTGTTTGGGCCAGGTAAGAGTCACGAAGGGCTTTAACTCTCAGAAACAGTTTCTTAAGCTTTACTGATAATTCAGTAACCAGCCATTGTGCATCAGAGTATTGGTGTCATACGTAGAGCAGGAACTGCCACCTAGTCCTTCACAAATGTATTCATGTATTGCTCCATGATCAGGTTTTGTAGCTATATGTACAATTCCTCTTTTGAGACTTATCACAGCATATTCTTGGGCTTTTCCCTCAAGCCGTCTTGATTGCCACCCTTCATGGAGTGTGTCTTTGCTCCCACTGGAGGCATGCTCCCACTGTTTGAATTTGCTCTGTTCAGGATCTCACACAGATTTATAGAAGAGTGGTGGAGTATTTATTTGGTGTTTATATAGTTTATATCTATCTGTCTGTGCATGTGCATGAAGATGTGTATGTTTGTGTACATGTACTTATATTGTGCTGGTGCACACCTGGATCTCACCACTGAATGCAGCTTAGGTTAGTGAGGGCACATACTCAGCCAGGACGAGACATAACCTGAGGTGATATAACATGTAATTCTATGAAAACCAATTAGTAATCAAATATAGAGGTAAATTACATCACCTTTTTTTTTTTTTTTTTCTTTCCTGGCAGGGGCCATGTGCTGGCAAATGCACAAGAAAACAAAACCTTCTGGCCACTGCTTCTGACTGATTTCTCATACATTGCTCTATTTTAGTGGAGCTGAACCAGGACATTTCTTGGGCTCCAAATGCTTGAAACAAATAGATGTTACAACATTTCAGTTACACACAAATTCATACTTTTCTATTCAGCTCAGCCTTCCCAGTCAGCAAACATAAGATCCTTCTCGTGCAAATCCAAAACCCTTCAAGAAACACTCAACCAAGCTGTCCAGCACACTAGCTGAATTCTCTATACTAAATAAAAACTACTTTCAACAGCTTACTGAAAATATTTACACAGAATGATACAGAACCATAAGTTCTGATCTATCCAATGATATTTCTGTGTAGAATTTAATATAATAATTGATGTTATTTGCTATTGCAGACTGAGTAATAATTAGTCTTTACCCTCTGGGTCATAATGTTACCTGTTTTTTGGCTGACAGAGGCTGAATCAATCCATGCCAACAACCGAAAAGCATTTAAGTGAATCCCAACAAAGTCTGGAATATTCAATTCTAGATAAAGATTAAATCATTTGTAGACATAAGTGTCTATACAATTTTTCCTTCCCAGACCTACAAATGTTTCACACTGGAGGAGCAGACATAGCTCTCCATCATCAACAATGTTTGGTACCACTTGCTTCAGTGATAGAAGCATAAAACCTCAGAATACTCTGTTACAAGATATTCTTTTTCCTAGGAAGGTTTTATTTTAATATCCCGTAGTTAGAGGTTTACTATTGCCCTTAAGTATGAAGCCATAATGACCTTCCCAAACCTTTAAAACTGATTTTATTTTTGGATGCCTAGTCTTAGAAAGTAGTAACTGGCAGTCTAAGCCGAGTGACAGAACCATTGACAGTGGCTTCAAATAATAGACCTCATTCTTCCCCACGGGTCAGTAGATGCCAGGAATATGTGAATGAGGCATTTAATTAAAGAAAACTCAGTACTAAGTTCCAGTACCCACAACTCAGCCAATGAAACCAGGAAATTAGGGCTGAGTCCCGGCCTGCAAAGTGCAGGATTTTGCACACCACCCCATCTTTCACCCACATGGTGCAGATCTAGTTTGAAAACATTTTACCTTCACAGGATGTCTGCTGTGATAGTAGGAAAAAAATGCAGAGAAGTTGCAAAGAAATCCAGAGTGACTGAAGAAAAAAATTCCAAAACAATTCCATTTGATGTCTGAATCACATGTAATTCTCATTTTGTTGTGTTTAGGGCTTATGAACAGGAATTTCCAAGTTCTACTTAAGGCAGTAGAGAGGCCAGAGCCTTTAGGTGGGACTGTCAATGAGTTAAGCATGGACAGAGCCTTAAAGGATTATGCAGCAAAAAATCTCTTCTATCTCTTCACAACCCATAGAAAGATGAGCTATAATTACAAGAAGTTTGCAGAAAGGAATTCACTTCAAGAGGAGACTTAAAAGTCTAAGGAGAAAAAATGTCTAGAAAAGCAGAGAAATGGACATGTGTGGATGCAAATGTGCAGCAAATCCACCATTTTGATGCTATCATTGTTGTTGGTTATCAACTACAGACACAGGTTTCCATTATTATGATCAGCATGAGAGAGTAATAATTTATGGGAGCTTCAGGAGATCGGAAGAGGCCTCAGGTGGATCGAGTGAATGCCCAGTGACTGAAGGGGAAGCTGTCTTCAAGGACATTGTTTCTTCAAGGACATACAATTACTTAGAAGACTCTTGAAGAAGAAACATCTTCTGGCTGCTGGTGGAGAACAATGAGGACATTAATGCCTTAAAAACACTGTAAATTGCAGCACAAATTGATGGGGACAAAATATGCAAAGAATAAATGGACCCACTCTTCCCTTTTTCTCCTGTCCCACCCAGATGTCTGCCCATCTATGCCATTTTCTTTCTCTTTTCCCCAGACATATTTGCACCCTGGTCCTTACTGTCAATATTTGTAAGGTCAACCTGCATGATTGATAGCTACCATTTTTCCTCTTCCTTTGAATCTTGAAAAGTCTTAAGAGTGAGGCATTGTTCCAACTCAGGTGCAAAATACCTATTTTGAAGGGCCCTTTAATAACATCAATCACAAAAAGCCAAAGCAAATGTTCCAGGAGAAGCTCGCCTCACAGTTTCCTGGCTGTGCCAGAAATCTCCAAACTTCTGCTACAGTTAATGGAGCATTTTACATCCTATATATTATTTTGTGTGCAAAGAAAAAATGCCGGTCATTTGGTACATTCTTTTTACTGAATTCTCAGAGTAAATTTATCTAGCTACTCCAGAAAAGAAACAAAAAAGGAAGACAGGAAGTAATTTATCTTCCTTCTTGATTACATATCTTCTATTAAAAGGGAAAGATAGAACTACAAGTTGACCTAAGTCAAGTATGTCTGTTATTTTCTTGCCATGTACTATTGCTCTGGTTTATGTCCAGTTTGGTAAAGTTCCAAAGACCATTCCAGAGAAAATTTTAGAGTAAAACATACTTATAATCTGTGTATGTTGATTGTAAGGAGTTGGGGAAAAGGCGCATTTTGTTTTGAGAAATTATAAACTAGCCTTTATTCCTGATGCATGTTTGATGTAATGAGAACTTACTTTCTATGGTAGCATTTTCCTATTCTTAATTTTCTGTGTGAATAGCTGGTTATTTGTGCTAATTTTATCACCACTTTGTGTTAATAAAACTCAGCGTATGTTCCATACTATTCCCTGGGGAAGGTGCTTGTGATTACACCATTGTGTAGTGAACATGAATATAACAAAGAAGAATTGGATACAACCAGTTATTTTGGTTTGTCTCCAAATATTTCTTTCTCTTTTTTATCATTTTTTTTTTCTTTTTTTAAATTCATCAGTAAAAAGAGGAAAACAAGAAATTTGGCATTGAAAACTGAGACTTCAAATTTCCTATCCGTTAGGAGGAACAAAAGCTGTAAGCAAAATATTAGATCAAGGAATCGACTTTCTCAGCAAAAACAGCTATAAAATTTCAACTAGCTTAACCCATTATCTCTCTACTTTTCAGAAACAAAATATGCAAGTTGCTAGTTCATATAAAATACAAACTAAATATAAGCTTCTGTTTGTGATAAGTAAAAGATTAATTTTTCTCTTCTGCTTTTAATTCTTCTGTAATTCTGTTCCTCTTGAGCCTGTCCAAGAGGAACAATTGTCCACATTCCACAGAAGATAACTTTTATATTTCACAAGTACTATAATTTTTTTTACCAAGAGAAAAAGCAAAGGACATGAAAGAAAACTCTGATATCATATATGTCAATCTCAAAAATAAAATTTTCCAAACAATGTATTTCTTTCTCTTTTTGTCTTCCCCTTCCCTCCAAAACCTAGAAGATTAAAAGAAGCCTTGTCTAGAATGTGTGTTCTGTTGAACTCATGTATATTTTATTAATCAAAGATTGACAAGTCAAATGAATCTGAGGCATATCCCAATTTCCTTCGTAACTCTCCTAAGGAAAAAAAAAAAAGGAGTTGAATCCTTCAAAAGCCAGTCATAGTATTTGCTATGGAAAATGTGGGGGTTTTTTCTCTCTGTTTTAGCAGATCCCAGAATATTTTCCCCAAGGTTACAAAAATGCAAGTCAGAACTCAGCCTGGCATCTCTGCTATAAAAAAGTTGTGCTGGTTCTGTCAGTATAATACTGTGGCTCTGTCACCTCTATACAATGACTAATCAGGATATTTTCTTCAGCTGTTCTAGATATTTCTGAACATATAATGTGTAATTATCACATTATCTTCCAGCATTTTAATGTCTTTTTATCAAAGAAAGTTATGAAAGGTTAATATCTCCATGTGCTTTTTACTTATCTGTACTCTTTTCCTTAGTGAAATGTCATTCCCAAGTCATGGTTTGAAGCTTCTGGGCAGAAAAAAATTAGCTCAGTCAAAGCTCAAACATAATGGAGTAATCAAAAAGAAAAAAGCTAATGGTTATATCCAAAGCCATTTATTTTGTTCCCCTAAGCAATACTGCAGGCCCAGATGCATTAACCAAGGTTAAATTAAATAGTCATGATGTCTGTATGTTCAATTATGCATAACCCGAGCCAGAGACTCCTTCTGAGCCAATCTTCCACAAAGCTATGCCAGTTTACACCTGTCAGAATCTGGCCATGTCTCTGCCTAAATCTACCCAGATCTCTTTTTATCTTTTTTTGCGCAGCTTCAGACCATGTTATAAAAAAATAATACCTGAGTAATATGATGATCCAAAGAGAAAAAGATTTTCTTAAAATAGCTTGAATGTGATTTTTATAGTATCTTATTTCACAGTTTAAACCACTCTTCTGCCAGCCTTTAGTCCTCACACACTCTCATATATATGAAGAATGGGTTACTTTACATGTTACGTGCCTGAGCGCTGTTCTGGTCAATGTCTTCAGGTGTTTCACAAGAGTCCAGCTGCCACAACTCTTGGAGCAAAAAAGCTCAGCTATGGAAATTTTTATAGGACAGGTATTATTAAAGAAATAATTTTAGGTGGTTATTTAGAGGGGAAGTGAAAATATGTCAATAAATTTATTGAAACTGTTTTATAGATCTCAAATTTATTAAGCTCGCAGACAGGAATACATTTTATCAGCTGAAGAATTAACTCCTAAGGCTAAATTAAAGACATTAGAAATGTCAATCACCTAATCACAGCTATATCACAATAGCATGATTTATCTTAAAACCAAATAGATAAACAGGAGAAAGAGGAGAGGCTTTTTATATTATTAAAATTTGAAGGGAGCAGATAATGGAAAGATGTCTCAATTACCACCTCTCAGTCTGATGTTCAGATCTCAGCTTTAATCTACCAATGATAGTGTAATAGCTTGAATTGTAATTTAATTGCTTGGAAAAATAAGGATTTTACAATTATCACATATATCAACATGAAATACTCTTCTAGTTACACATCTTAAAAAACACCTTTCAAAATAAAGAACTGAAAGTTTTCTTTATGTGGTTTTTTTTTCTGCTTTTTGTTTGTTTCAAAATTCCTAATTTCATAAAAGCCTCTTTCTTACAAAAATTTAAAGGTCTCGTCAAAATAAACTAAATTCTTTTTCATTTCTTGAGATACCTGATTAAAAAGCTGAAGGAGAAAAAAATTTATTTCAAATTTCTATTTATATATCCACATATAGTATTTATCCATTCATTCATTTAACTTAAATTATACATTTATATAAAACCCTCCATGAGCTCTGCCATGCAGCATGCAAAGGATCAGTTACTTGGGCAGTTACTTTAGCAAGGATATGTCCCCACTTTGTCTCAAGGATTAATATGCAACATCCTATTTTATTTTCCCTGGTTGTTTCCTCTAAGGAAGACTTGACTGTTAATTATTTCCCCATACATTTCATATACGTATCTGGGTAACAAGAATAGTTGGGGTTTTTTAATTCTATTTCTGTAAGCTAACTAATATTATGAATAAGTATTGTGTATTAACCCAGGAATGGGATCCCTTTTGCTACTAAAGGAATGAGATCTGTCCCCAAGAAACTTTAGGCTTTCCCTTGGAACTGCCTTTGTATGGCAAAGGCATTTTAGTGCCTTGGCAGAATACTGTTATTAAACTCATAATAGGCATTAAAAATTTGGAAACACCTATCTGTTTTACAGTTTGCAGCGTCCAGTTTGATATACACTTTTAAGATGAACTTTTTTCAACTGAATTAATCACTTTTAATTATGAAACTTATAATTGGTTGCTGTTAATTACTAATGCTACTCAATTTCATTAATATTACTATTAAACTCTCCTCCCCAAAATAATAAATGCTCGAGGTTATTGATGAATCTTTCATTACATTTGCCCTCCTGCAATTTATTTTTATGAAGTCACAGTTTACAACTGTCAAAATGAAAGATGAGTCTGAACCATGTGCTTTTTTCACTACAGTAATATGATTAAACTTCAAGGCACTAGTTATATATATCCATAGGCTGTTTTGAGGGTGTTTTTCCCCAAATTATTGTAAATTTCAGTATCCTAGAATGGAAGAGATCACGAGAAGTGTCGTTACTGACAGGTGTTTGTCCAAGCTGTCCTCATGGACCCTAATGAGAACATTTCTTAGCAGTCACCCCCGTCTTTGCCCATCGCTGCTGAAGAGCAGTACACTGTAGTGCATGAAGCAGGATTACTAAAAGATAACTGATATATTCCACCCTTCCTTAATGTGATGACCCTTGTTAGTTTTCTGGAGCCCATATCATGCATCTGGAAGCAAGCTGTTGCCAAAAGTACAAATATTGCCAGTGTGCAGTTTATATCTCTGTTCTGTCCTGGGTACCACAATGGCTGAAAACTTTTCTCGCATGAGCATGTGGAAAAAGAAAAAAAAAATCTAAGTATTTTGAAACCTGTTTGTTAAGGTAACTCATTGAATTATATCCAAATATATAAAATTATTTGATTTTGGATTGAAACATGTAGTTATCGTGTTAATGCAAAATTTTCTCAACTGAGAGTCTATTATCTTCAGGAGCAACTAAATATATTTAATCCTTCTGCTCTTTGAAACAAAAGTATTTTCCAGATAAGTCCAAGTTCCTGTTCTTTTTAAATAATGAACAGTCTCCTAAATACATCCACAGTCATAATTTTAAAAAAAGAAATTTAAATCTTCTACAGCTGCCAACTGCATATGGATTCTCACTTGCAAATTCTCTTAACTACTAGCTTTGTCACTGTGCAGGTTATAAGTAGACACCTAAGAAAAGAAAACAGAGAACAAGAAAGAATGTTCTTTACTGTTTCAGGAAAATTTTTCCAAGACCATAATTATTAAAAAAACTCTGGGACCTGTAGACCAGGGGAATGTCTTAGATTTTGGGTAATAATGTTGTTTCTATTCCAGGATCGATATAATGACATTTCATTTCTGAGAAAATGCAGTTTAAAAAAAATCAAGTTTGCATAATCTTTGATAATTCCTCTTGGCTTTGCATTATGATATCTTGTGGCATGTCACCAACATCATTCAGTTTCCTTAAGCTTTGCAAAAAACTTAAGTAATCAAGAGGATTTGGAGTACAGTCAAGCCACAGAAGATCATATTTCCTGATGGAGTCACACCCAATCAGTCTGCAACACTCAATATTTTAACAGCCTTATTAGTGCTACCAATTCAAAGGCAATTCTGACTATAGCACAACTTAAAGACAACAGCAAAAAAACCCCATTTGGTAATGGAAAATAAGACATTTATTCATGATAATTTCATATACTATCATTTTAATGGTCTTCATTTTAGTTCCTAGCCAAAAGGTTATCCACTACTATTATTAAAATAATCACATAAATACACTTAGATAAAATAATTAGCACTTTGCTTTTTCTAGAAAGTTGGCTGCTCCAATGAATTGAGAAACAGAAGAGCTGGTGTCGTAAAAGAGAACACGGAGATGGAAAGTCTTAACATCAAAATAAAAAAGCAAGTTCCATGCTTGCTTCCTTCAAGAATGGTAAAGTGTCCTTAATTTTTAATCATAAGAACTTTTCCCCTTCTGCTAATTCTTTTCAAAATGAAATACAGTCAGCACATGGCAGTGAACTAGTAAAAGTGCTGAGGTGTAGGACCACAGCAAGTATGGAATGAGTGGTGTACTCCATGCATCTAGAAGTCAAATCAAATGGAGAAAATGTGGGATTTTGGGAACTAATAGCATGGCTGTGCTTGATTTTTCCAGAGGAGAGAAGCCTTTGTTCTGCCTCACTGTCCTCCAGTTGGGACTGACAGGAGGAAGCCTGGTCCCTGATGTGTATCCTGTCCCTCTTTCTGAGAACATATACAGAAAAGGGGTTCGTGTGTTAAAATATCCCCGTTCAGCCTTGCTGATGTGTCTACCATGTTACAAACCTGCTATTTTTTCAAAAACACATAAGCACAGGCCATATTTATCTTCAGATTATGCACTGTTACACACTGCCTAGCAGTCTGAAAATCTTCAATGTTGTGCTGGTTTTGGCTGGCAGAGAGTGGCTGTGTTTTGGATTTGTGTTGAGCACAGGGTTGATAACACAGAGCTGTTTTTGTTATTGCTGAGCAGGACTTACACAGCCATGGCCTCTTCAGCTTTTCCTACTGCCACACTGGTGAGGAAGGTGGGGGTGCCTGGGAGGCTGGAATGAAACACAGCCAGGACAGGTGACCCCAGCTGACCAAAGGGACATTCCAGACGATATGGCATCATGCTCAGTATATAAAGCGGGGGGAAGAAGGAGGAAAGGAGAGGGTTTTAGGATTGATGCCATTTGTCTTCCCAAATGCCCTGCTCTCCTGGAGATGGCTGAACACCTGTCTGCCCATGGGAAGCAGTGAATTAATTCCTTCTTTTGCTTTGCTTTTATGCACAGCTTTTGCTTTCCCAATTAAACTGTCTTTATCTCAACCCGTGGGTTCTCTGGCTTTTATCCTCTGATTCTCTCCTCAGTCCCGCTGGTGGAGGACTGAGCGAGAAGTAATTGACTGCTGACTGGGGTTAAACCACAACAAATATAAAAGTGAAGTGATAGAAAGTGTGATCTTTAGGTCCCCCCAGAACCCACAGAGAAAGGGAAGTGTATAAATGTGCTGGTTAATTGATCTCAGTATGTTATTCAGAAGGATATAGAGATGCTGAGGAGGAAAGCTGAAAGATTGTGTTAATGCTGATACAGGGGAAGTAACAAAGGATGAAATTCATATCCCATGCCTTGATAATCAGCAAGAGAGGAAATATATTCTATCAGTCCAACCACCCCTAGCTCTTCGAAGCTTCCACCATTTCCAGTAGCTTCCTTCATAGCACAGATTACCTTACTTTCCTACATCTCTGCTTGTTCAGCATTTCCAAACTACTGTGTTTGACCAGACAAACCTTTGTTCCACTTCATACTCAAACTTTGTCTCATGTCCAGAGTCCTAACCCAATTTTAACAGGTGTGTGAAAGTTGAAGTTAGATAAAATAAGGGCAGTAGAAAGTTTGGTAAGCATGCAAATCTTGAACAATCTGTTGTAGATACCAACTAATTTGCACCATATCACAAACAAACTGAAGCCAATATGTCGACAGATGCTTCCACAGACCCAGTCTTGAATCAGGTTTCTCTCCATTTGTCCTGGTTTTCAGGGCAAGCAGTAAATATCCGTAGCTGTACTCAAACCATTCTGCTCTGTGTCCCATGCACTGTTACCAGCAGACACATTTATTCACGTAAACACCATCAGGCTGCAGCTAGGCCAATTGCTTGTAGTCAGCCCCCACTTTCTTTGGAAAAGCTCTCTTACTGTGGGGAGCACAATATGCAGCAACATTATCAAAGTCGGTGAAATTCAAATGATTCTGATTTCTCTTGGTTTTCCAACAGGCACATTCTGATCGGTAAAAGTTAAAACAGTTTCTTGCCTGTCTCACTGAAACAAGTACTCAAGTGATTCAAAACATTCTAATAAATGAAAACAATAATAATAAATGTTTAATAATTAATGTAAAGGAAAAGGAATTGTCTTTGTGTAAGGACTCTGGATGCTTGAATCACGTCTTATATATAGAGCCTGAAAAAAATGTCATTGCAGAAGACCACAGAAGGACCTCTTGCCGTGAATATCTTGCAGGTTTCCTGGAGCCAGACTGTTGTCAGAAAAGTGATAATGCTAAGAGAGAACACAAAAACACTGAGGAGAACCTGAAGAGGAAACTATAATGATCCAGAAGTAATTGAAAATGAAAAATGGGGCATAAATCAGAATAGTACAAATATTGAAAATAAAAGTTCTCTTCCTTGTTTTCCAGAGTAATTAGGCTGATCATTTTCAGAATTTTTTAACAGAGAAGTTTCACAGAGACATTTTTATATGCAAAGCTCATAATTAGGAAAGCATTATAAATCCTCTAAATATAACAATAAAAATAAAAGTGAATTTACTTGTGTATAATATTACAATGTGATTTAAGAGCACAAGTAACTTACGCTAAGAGACACTGGTAGTTTTTCGGTCTATCTCAAAGAACTGCAACTGTATACAAAGAAGAAACCATACACAAAGAAGAAACTGCCTTTTAACTGAAGACAAAACACGGTGGGAATCATTTTACTGTAAGAATAATTTTATCATTAAGGGAAAGAATGACATGTTGAATTTACTGTCACTCAAGCTTCATCCAAAGCACTTTGACAAAAAAATACATATTCCATGATTTAGGAGTCTGCCATTCATAAGTTGACACGATGTTAAGTTTTTGTGGTTTTGCACTGATGTTTTTAAACAAGTAGTCGTGTCATAAGTGATGATCCAGGAAACTCAGACTGTTTCTGTTTGCTTGTTTATTTTTTATGTTATAAGTTAGGCTCAATATAATCCTGCCTTTGTGTCATCAACTTTACATCAGCCAGTCACAGATCATAATGCAGTATTCAGTGCCACAGTTTGCACTGAGGATTACTGCTTTCGGCATCCTGGGACGAAACAATGGTTGAATGGGACTTCTCTTTACATTTTACTTTTTGTCTGAGGGAAGGTGACTGCAGTTACTTCTGTTTAAAATTCTAAACCAGGCCTTTAAAGTCAAGATAGAAGGGGGAAAATGTTACATCATTTAACCAAATACCATATATTTTCCCCTCCAAAAAAGTTTGGCTTTATCTACTGAATTCTTACCTCTGATAGCAGCTGTTGTCTTGGCATTGTGCCTGTAATAAAGGAAAAGAGATGGAAAGAAGCATAGTAAGTAAAAAAGAGTGGAAAGTAAAAGAGAGAGAAGAGGGGGAGGAAAGAAAAAAGAGAGAAAGAGAAAAAAAAGGGGAAAGAAAAAGAAAAGGAAGAAAAGGTATAAATATTTGTAAATGTTTTAGACATGTAGTTTATGCATTGGTGAATGGTTCTTTATACATTATATTTATGGGATATTTGGTTTGTTTTGTGATTTTGTTTCAACTTTTAAGGAGTGCCGTTAATGTGATTAATTAACAAGAATTTATTGGCTAGAAAATCTGCACAGCCAAACATATGTGATTTTTAAAATGTATTTTTTCAGGTGAAACTATAAAACAGGGTCCTAATTAAGCCCTGCTGTTTCCTGAGATTTTGTGTGCACTATGCTGGGAAGGAAAGTTACATGGAACTTTACTTGATCATGGAAGAAAAATCTGGAGAGTAAATTCAAGCATTCTATTCAGTTTTTAAATATAGTTTTCACTTGAGGGCTACGGTGAATTTATGCCCACGTTAAACATTAAAGCTCTGTTACGGGGCCAAATAAGGGGAAAACTCAAATCAGCTCAAACATCACGAGGGTAAAACTTCAGCACCACTGCAGCAGACACCACTAGCACTTCTACATTTGCTCTGAAATGCTGTGATTGACCACAGAGTTTGTTATTTTGACATTCTATTACATGCATTCTCTTCCCATTACTTTGCTAAAATGGGAAGCTTATTTTCTGCAATGTAAAACAATTTATAATAAACATAGTGTATTATAAAAGGGATTTGAAGCTTTGGAATTTGCTTTGCCGGGAACTGAAATTATACTATATTCCACTGATATCTTAACCCACTTCAAAGGAAGTTCTTTATAAAAATTGGGGGAGGAGGGGGTGGATATTTAGCATAATCAATTTCTGTCAGAATCTGGGTTTGTGTCTCCTGTGAAGTATCTGCATAGTTAAGACTCAGATGTGCAAGTACAAACATAGGCACTTGAACCCTGCCAAAAAGCACTGCCACTTTAACAAAGTGCCATAAATTGCCATGGAATCGGCAGAAAAGGATAAGCAGAGATTCTAGAATTGCACAGGACACTTTCTTTCAGTAATTCAGGAAGAAACTATTATATTCTCTAACATTAAAGGGTTCAACTTCAATTCACATGTATGTACTTGTAACAAAAATAAGCTCTCCAGCATAATTTTTAAATCAATCTTTTAATGCAAACAGTAAAACATTCTTGTTGACATTTTGAGTTGTAAGTCCTGTCTCAGTTATTTTTCTCTGAAATACAGAAAAGGAGTATGGATGAAAAGAAATTGTTTACATGCAAATGTCCTTTTATAAAAGTTCTTCTACAGCTGACTCTTAAATTGTTTGGGTTAGAAAAAGTGACCAGTTTTTCTATGTATGTGTTATTTGCACATCATTACCTTGCTCCATACATATAATATTTTGGAAAAATGTAAGTTATTTCCATTTTCTTTCCTGTGTTTCTTTCCATTTTATCTCTTCTACACAGAACTTCTAGATGCAGATTAAGTCCAGGATGCAGTTTTTGGCTTAGAAATGAACAGTCCTAAAATTTCATATAGACATTCATCCCCTTCATTTTAGTTTTCATTTTTTTTATACCTTTATACCTGATATGTCCTGATATAATCTAGCCAAGTGTCATCCCTCTAAAAAGGGCCTTGAAACAAGGCTTCCTTAAGGTACCTCCCATTGTTCATAGTCCTCTCTAGGCACCAAGGTAAGCTCCAAAAATCCCACCCCTTGACTTTTCAAGTGTTTCATGCAAAATGCTGCCATCTTCTCTCAGCTTGAAGAATGGGACTCGTACAAGAGCACATCACTGAACAATAACGCTCTGACAGCCAGACACCCTCCTCCACAATGGAGTGCCTTGACAAAAATCTTTGCTGACCCCCTTCAGCACAGTCAAACTTGCCTTGTCATGGCAGCCATGTCAATGAAAGACATATTCCAATGAATAAAACATTAGGATGTACCTAGTCCATCCAGCTGCACTGGAGAAGGACACATAAACTGCTTTTACTAGAAGTGATATTTGTAACACATGTAAAAACACTGAAGAAATTACTTTTCAGTGGATTTCTGAAATCTCTTCAGCTCTTCACAGCAGTAAGTCTTTTAATAGCAAGTTTTTGTAACGATATTGAAAGGCATTTTGCAGAGCAAATGTCGTATACAAACAAAATCCAACTTTTAAAATATTTTTCCAATTGTCTTGTCTTCAAAAAGCCTTCAATGACTGTGAAGGATGGTTTTTGCTTAGGTTTTCCCCCCTTTTCAGCAGGTTTTAGGCCTCGGTCTACTGGTATCCAAGTAGTTAAAACTACATCAGCACTAATAGCTATGAGCTCATCTTGTATAAGCACATTTTTAGTTAAACACCGCAATCTTGGAAAAAAATGTTAGTGTGCTTAAACAGCCTGGCTCAGAATAGCTCACAATATGACGCATACCACAGGAAATAAAGTGGTATGAGGCACCTACAAAATATTTTTCAAACAAGTCATTGAAGCTGTAAGCCCCATGCCTCAGCTTTAGGAAGTCACTTATTAAGAATCAACACCAGCCGTGCCAAGCTAAGCTCTTGCTCTTGGTGATTTTCCAATTGAATATTCAGGGCCCTGTCTCGGTCTTGTTTTCAGGGAAGTACATGCCTGGAATGTTAGCAAGCTATTTGCTGGAAAAAATGCCCACAACAGGCCCAATGTTGATCACATTAATGCATTTGAGTGGGTATAGAGTGCAAATGATTGAAAGTGCTTCCAGATCTTGGTTGCCGGAGACAAAGCAGGCTCTGTTCTCTGATCTGATGGTCATTTTTTTCAGTGGAGGATGTGGTGCAGGAAGAGGGAACAGTGCCAATCTCTGTCTAATGGCTCCAAACAGGGCCTGGGCCTGGCTCTTTGGATGCTGATGAGTGGGAAATGAAACACAGATGGGTCAGATGGGTAAGGAGAGGGGGGATTACAGGTCAGGCCAAAGAGTTGGAATAAATTAAGTGCTTATGAGGTACAGAATGGCACATTGTTAAAGCAAACGGACAGGGAAAAAACATTTCGGCATTGTTAGGCACAGTGTGCAGAAAAAAACATCCCGTCTTCCCAGACCCCTTTCGCATATCACATCCTCTTTGGGACTACCGCCTGCTTGATATATGAATTGCTTTCTTTAACATGGGTACTGCAAGGCTACGGTCCTCTGCAGTACTTAAGAGGAGGTAAATTTCCAGTAAACACTTCAGACGTCATTTACTGGGAGGAATACTTTGGCTCACGCTCCCGATCATAAGATAGCCAGCTCCCCAACTCCCTAGAGATTTCCAGCAAAAGGGTAGGTAAGCACATATGTATACTCTGGGGAAATTAGGTGACAGAAGGGGTATTTCACACATTCTCAAAATGCCGAGTCCATGTTTGTGTCTATTGCTTTCAAATCTTTGCATCTGTATGAAAGAAAATTATTTGGTTTAAAAGGACCATTCAAAAGGATTCTCGTGAAGAAATAAAACTGAGGGATTTTCCTGGAAACATGTTACAGGAATTTTAGCCCTTATACCAAAGAAACTGCCTTGCCACACTGATGTGAAATATGTTTTTATTAAATAATATGGACAGATATCACTGCACTTATTTTTGGCATCTTTATTCCATACATAATAACCAAAAATGCATTACTGAATGCCCAAACTCTCCACTGACTTGCAGAGATACAGGGTTACAGATTTGAAAACCATCACATTAATAAAACTTGGAAAAGAAAACCAATGCCCATGAATTTAAACTAAGTTTTCACCAGCTATTTTTCTTCAGTCCTCAGGTCCAGGTTCTCTCTGCACCTATGAGTATTTACCCCTTCTGCCAAGCTGATTAAGTAGGACAGGTAAAATAAATCCTGATCCTTCCACATTGCATGGCTAGAAATCAGGTGAGAGTCATCTCAATGTGGTACACGTGCGTATCAAAATTGAAATCAAAGCTATAAAATTTCAGTGCTAACAGAATGGCTAAAAGAAGTCCTGAGCAACAGGCAAGGAACATCTTAAGTCCTTTTAGGGACAGAAAGCCAGTTATCTCTTGAGCAGCAGAAATGCCTGGGAAATGCATCTTCCTTTCTTCCATCAGCTTTCACACCATGACCCACCTGAGGTGTTGCATATTGGTAACATCTCTGAATTTCCCAGTATCTCTTTTCTTTTCCTGCCTTCCTCCTTCCCAGATGGGAGACCCACAGACTTGTGTTCTGCATGTGCTGATGAGCGAGACAGAAGACATGTAGGGAGAGGCCAGCTGGCGTGCCAGAGCAGATACTGTGGAGTCCTCTTCACAGCTTTTTCATGGGTGGAAGCACTGAGGGGAGGAAAAGATATTAGACCATCAGCAGTGTTTGACCCTTAATCATCCACTGATCATTGGAAAACTTGAGTGAACTTTGTATTTTTAAGACAATGTTTTACTGAATTTTGTTAAGACTGATTGCAAGAGGTATTGTGAGTGGAGCACCAGGAGATCAAAAGAAACAGATATATTAATGGTCAGAATTTTGCAGGAAATAGTGCCCAAAAGAATTAGAGTAAAAGAAATAGAAATAATGGAGGGGGGAAAAAAAGAAGAAACACAACAAGCTCACGAAAGTAAAAATAGAAACACAGTTATAAGAAATGGTCTTCGTATAGCAAAAAAGAGCAACAATCTTCTGGGGGAAGAGAAGGGGAAGACAGGGCATGGCAACATTCAGATGAGAAGCTTTCCTGAAAGGTAGCCTGCTAGAGGAACAAGGTAGATCATTTCTAAAAATTGCTGTCTGAAATTCTCTGCCCCCTCCTGATCAAGAGACGGGGCTTAGATTTGGTAGGAAGAAGAACAGAGCAGGCACCAGACCCATCTGAAAGACTGGTATTTACACAGTCAGAAGGGAATCAGGAGAGCTCAGGCTGGAATGCAGCATGCCTTGTGCTCCTATACAGTACCACACTGTCTGAGCTCTGCAGTGTTTCTCACAGCCAATGGGAAAGATTTTTTTTCCTTTTACTTACTGTTCTGAGCAAGTGGCAAGACATATAGCAAGACAAGATGCAAACCCATGGATCTCTCTGTCTTCCAAATTTCTGTTTAATCTAGAAAGCTATTTCTAAATAACTGCAATTGGTCTTTCCTTCACCCAAACTCTCTAATTTACAGCAGCATTTCCAGTCATTTCAGTCCTAGTTCAGACTGAAAGGAGATTCAATTTTAGAAAAAAATTGTGGGATGAAGGAGGGACTACATCATATTTGCAAAGAATAAAAGTGTAAGTGAGGGCTAGGTCGAAGCATGAGCCATTGCAAATGCACTTGCCTAGATTTCGCTTCATGAAATATTTAACATAAGCCCCTATTAGTAAGACACTTATACAACTTGCTTGCCTGACCGTGACCACCTGACACCCGCATAAGACATCACCAAGTACAGAGTGAATGTGTGGTAATGCCCTGCTCAGGCAGGACGCATCCTTGGCCTTGGGTCATCCTTCAAGGTAGAACAGGCAGAAGTGCCCATCTAGGTTGTCTTCCAGACAGCACACTCAGAAATGTGTTTAATGTGGACTGTAAGCAATTAAAAATTGCAGAAGTTAAAATTATGATCAGAAGAGCCCTAAGGCAGTGTAGACATAGGTACTGTAGTGTTGGAGAAGGTAAAAGGTGTCCTTGGGATCCTACAAAATAAATTTTGGCAGTGAGAGCTCCCTCATCATAGCATAGCATTAGGTGGTAGCCATGAGAATTACAGTGAGGGAGAGTGAGACCATTTTGTATGGCTGAGAAACAGTCTGGCACTGAAAAACGAAACACATTTCACCTTGCTTCGATATCTCCAACCTGCCTGTTCTTCTGGCACAAAAGGACTTTTCTAGGATGAAAGATGACTGAATTCTTCCTCACTTTTGAGGACAATTTTCTTACAGAGCTGGAAAGTTCAATGTAGAAGAAAACCCACATCAGAGCTAAATTTGTCTACTGCTCAGAAGCACCTCTTGGTTTAACAATAAACAATATTGTTTATTATTAGGCAAAATGTTATATCTCATTGGGAAGCTGCTGTTAATGTCACTCTCAGGGTTCTTTATAAAACCTTTCCAGTGGTTTCAAATGCTGTTAAGTAACCCAGACCTCAGAAATTAAAAAAAGCTTTCCACCTTCCAGAGCAAATGTAGATTTTAGCTCTAATATTTATTCACGATGAATTAATGATATTAAATAGCCAACCCCTAAATGACTCACTAAGATAATGAGAGGTATTAGGTACTTAGGATGATGGAGCCACTTAGGTAATGAAGTGAAAGAACCTAGATGGAAAAATAGATCTGATTCTAGAAACCAGCGGTTTGTGAGGAGTGTTTTTCTAAATAAGAAGGGTAACTGGGTATATAAAAACAGCAATGGAAAGGGAATCTGGTCCAACTTATGCAAAAAGCCTCACTCTTCAGTATTTGCTAATTCTCAGCCCTGCCTCTCTGGCTTTTACTTTTAGAACAAGGCTTCTTTAACTCCTGCTGATGCAATAACTAAAAGCAGGGCTCAGCCTTCAGTGTCCGGTGTTAAACTGGTGCCGTGCTGCTAATGTGCTCCATTGTATGGCACTAAAAAGAGAAAAGCCCTCATGCAGTAAGACCCCTTAAAGGAAATTATTCCACTATCTGATACATGTCACAGAGGATTTCCTCCTATGTAAAACATTGACACAAATTGCTGAGCTACAAGATTTATCCATTTACTGTGCCACATTTTTCACAGGATTTTACCTTCTTGCACACAGACATTACCTTATAAATCTATTTTTGTACAAAGAAAATTCATTTTAAAATATAAAAAATTCAGCATAGCACTTATTCTGTCAAGAAGTGTTTTTCCTAGAGCAGGAGTTTCTTGAAGCAGATTTGTCTGTACAGTACATTATGACCTTTGGAATAAAATGAAAAGCCTGTGGGACAATACCAGATTTTGGCAGGATACAGTTGTCGCTTTTCAGTTTTCACTTCAGCCACTGGCCAAATGCCACACCACAGCCTTGTTCTAACAGTGTAACTCACACCACAGCCATCACCATCCCATGTCCTGAATGCCCTATACCAACCACTACCTGCTCTGAAATAAAACATTACCTGTCATCTCTTTCTACATATTCCTCATAAAATAGTAGTAGACATATTCTGTATGTACAAGTTGTAGATTTCTCTGAAATATTAATATAGTTCCACTTTTGCATCCTGTGTCCAGGATTTCCACTCCCAGTTTGCCTTTTAAATTTTCAATATTGTTTTGCTGGATAGATTGTCTGTTGCAGAGAACTATGAATAATAAAAAAAAAAAGGCAACAAACAATTTAACAATTTCATGCTTTTAAGGATCAACTTGACTTCTTTTACATATTTGTCTGGGTAATTGGTAATTTATGAAAATATTGCCCCAAAGTTCAGAATCTAACATTCACTACAGAAGCACAGAAAGTCCATGCTTAGAAATTCCTAACAATCTTTGATCTCAAAATTATACAACTATTCCACAGAACATACTCTGCCTGTTATTTTCCTGTTATTTAGGGAATTCTGAGTTACTGGGGACCAAGTTATGAGGATCTTACTCAGATTTTACCCAGATAAGTTCCCTTGGAAGGACAAGAGCTAGCCAGCTTATGTTAAACTAGAATAAAAATCAAGGGATTTTTCCAGGAGTTATTAACTTCTTGTTCCCTTCCTCATTGTGGTACTTTGCTCTAGGTACATAAAAGAGGCTAGCAGTTTTCAACTATATACTGTTTTCATGAAAAACAGTCAGTAAGCAAGTTCAAAAAATTGTTTTCAGTATCTCAGGCTTTCTGGAAGTGGAGTTTTCTTTACCTTCTGGTAGATGTGTGAGTACTGGGAATCCAGAGGGCTGCAGGCAGCTCATCAAGACCTGCAGCTTGAGAAGAGAGCAGCTGCCAGTTGCTAACTTCAGGATTTGCTAGGCATACCAGAAGATCCATTATTTTCCTCGCCATTCCAAGCCAAGATTTATCATCCAACTTCAACAATGGCAGGAAAAATGGATCAGGTCAAGTTTTGTTCTTCCAATGCTACAGTCAGTATATTTGATCTTTTCCCACTCTTTGCTGAAGATGATATGTGTAATTGTTGGCTTGCAGACATTTTCTAACTTAAATTAATTCCAGAAAAATAATCAATTGATGAATGACTAAAGGAAGTAGTGGTTAGAACTCCAGCATCTAGCTGGTGTACAGGTGTCGCATGAGAAAGATGTGCAAACAGATGAGGATTAAGATGATGAAGATGAAAATTAAATAAATGTTTTTGTCTTAATACTGCAGAATAAAATTATGAACTCAAAACCTTTACATCTGGCAGAAGGGATTGATGGAAATCATCGGAGAGATATCAGCAATGAGGAAGGTTGAAGCTCAAGGTGCAAAATAAATACAAATCAAAGATATGATCAGATAACGGGATTTTCTCCCTATGATACATTTTCAGAAATGTCAGTTATTAATATTGGAGAATAATAATGGGTTGCTACACCCTGTGTCTTTGAGGCTGCAGTACCAGATGGATCAGGAGTCCATAAACACTTCTGTCATGACTGATCATACTCTAAAATGCAGTAAAGTTAATTGTTGTTTCTCATATGGCCAAAAAAAGAGTAGCAGCAGCAGCAATGAGCCACACTGTCAGTTGTGTAGTACCAGTTTTATGCCAGCTAAGTTTCAGTAAAATTCAGTTGCATTGGTATAAAACTTGTGTAAAGTGTTGAAAGCCGTGCCTGATATATCTACCCCTCTTGCTTGAAAATCAGTATTAGCAAGGCTTTCCAGACATTGTAGTGCCTGTACAAGCTGCTTTTCTTGGACCGCTCTTGGGCTGCACAGGATCACCGCAGAGGAGGAGGGGAGCGAGTGTTCAGATCCGCCCCGAGGCCTGAACTCTGTTCCCCAGTCAGCACCATGCCCTGATTTATAACCTGATCCAAGAATCTTACCTACAATGCAGCTATATCAACACCTGCATCCTGGGAAAACAAATGCTTTTTAAGGTGAGATTGTTGGGTACAAATAATCTGCAAAGCATAAAGCTGGCTCAGAGCCAGGCCCAACAAAGGGCATCAGGCACTGCAAGGCTCAGTGTTGCTGGTTTCAGAATTAACTATTAAAAGGATCATTAAAATGACATGTAAAATCAGCCTGTTACTGTGAGGTGCTAAGTGCTTCCACTGAAATGCTTTAAGAGAGCTGAGCCTTCTCTGCATCTTATAAGATTGGACCCATATTTTCCAAAAATGTGATGAAATGATGCATTTTTTTTATATCTTGACAAATCAATTTCCTGAATGAGTGTTGAGTTCACAGAAGGGGTAGCATATGTTGCATTTCATTACAAAAATTTACTAACCATTTTTCTTTTTATTTTTTAGCTGATATATATGGCGTGCTGTGAACGCTGAAAATTAATGTTAATTTATTTATCATTAAAAATAAGGAAATGAGGCTAAGCAGCAAGAAGCAAAAGTCTGGAAAATGTGAAAGTATATTCTGTATTCATTAATTACAACAGAAAGAAAGATATAGAAAGGTACTATTTTTGTTTCACTCGATAATCTCAAAGGGACACCAAATAAATTGAGGTTGACTGAACTATTAAAACTGCTTATTTAATGGCTTCTCTCTTACTAGGGGGAAAACTTTTCAGCCTGTTTAGACTGAAACAATCTAAGTGGAAAAAATCTGGTCCCATAGATTTGTTTTGGCGCCAGTTTTAAACCCCTCTGCGTCAACTGCTTCATTTTGATCTTAGTTACATTTTCATCAAGATCAACATGACAACTTCAGTGGAGACCATCTCTAGATATAGTAGAGATTAAAAGGTAATTGTCCTCCTATGTAAAATTATTTCGGGCTCAATGGTTGTCTATTAGAAAGGTATCTAACTGTGTTTGGTTTCTACCATAATCCAAGTAGTGATCCTACCCCTAAAGTAGACATTCACTTAAATATTTCTCTCCTTAGGGAAATATTTTGGTCTCTTTATACAAACAAAATGCCTAAGATGGCTTGGAAAAAGGATCTGGAGAAGGTCTTTACAGAGATGCTAATACAGGGTGGAAGAAAGATTGCTGTGAAGTGAGGAAAGACAAGGAGGAGATAAGATGGGTCTTTAGCACAGGGGAAGGCAATGAAAGGGACCTGGGAAACAAGGGTCTGCTTTTCCAGTATCTGAAGTGGGGTTTTTCCTCTGGCTGTTCCCTGTATTTGGGGCATAGGTGGCTCCTAGCTCGGGTTACATTTTAAAACCATACTGGAATCTCAGCCGTTATTATATCCTGGACTTATTTTATGCTTAGAAAAATTAGATCAGTTGTTTCAGAGAATCGCAAACGTGACTACTAGACTTTCATTAGCCAAAGAACATGGATTTTACTAGGTGCTAACGAATAAGATGGCTGAGTAGTTCCACTGAAAGATCAAACAAGACTAAATATTTAATATGCTTCTATTCATATGCTGGTTTTCCCAATCTGCAAAAACAGGACGTGAAAGAGATTTTCATATTGCTGCGATTACTATAATCATTGTTTTAGAGTTCATCTTTTCAAGTACAGCGAGATTATCTCTTCAATTATAACCATTAATTTGGTTAAAATATATAGTGTCAGCTTTCCAGACTAAAGTAAATGGAATTGTAAACTTCAGGAATTTTCCAAACCAGAAAGACGGGATGGAAAGACAGCATCGAAATCTGAGAAAATTAATAAGGTTTAGCTTAGTAGGAAATATTTTATTACCAGAGGGAGGTTTTAAATTGCTTCAGAAAAATAGAAGTGCAGGAGCCATTTCTCTTTTAAAAAATATGTCACAGTCAGTAGTCATGAAAAAGATGATTTATTGCAGGATTCCATGCCTAAGTTTTAGGCATTTAACTGCAAGTGTGTGCTTATGTGCTTTTCCAAATGGAAGTGTATTTAAGCAAGTGCTTAAGTTCAGTATTGAACTAGTGCCTTAAAGGTCTAAGAGGACGCCCCTCCAGCCTGGATTTATCTACCTACTTTCAACTACTTAGCAGAGACATACCTAAAATAGGAGCCTTGTCACCCTACTCTCTCTCTACTGGGAGATTTATGCAATATAGATAGAGTTTAGGGCAAAGTGGCCTCCACAGTTAAATTCTTAGGTTCAGTGGGATGAATCCAGCCCAATCCTGAACTGAATCTAATTTAAATAAATGGTCTTTTTGCTTTCAAGCCACCTCATTCGGAAATGTGGGAGAAGCAAGATCGAGCCCACAATACAACATGAAATCACCTAAAAAATGTGAAAACATCAGAAAGAGGATGCAGTCACCAACAGTTAAAACATTTGTCTGGAAAATGAAAAAACAGGAATAAAAATTCTACCTGAGGGGATTCAAAACTTCCTGCTTTTTGTTTCCCAGATTATGGTCTCAGCCACTGCAGTAAAGGCCATGGCAAGCCAGGATATGACCACAACACGTTCTGCCTCATGAAGCTATGCCATTGTTCAAAGAAGAATTCAATGTTTATAGGTCAAAGAGAAAATAAGTGGACAACTTGTTATCATGTTGCTCTGTGATTATGACAGTCATCTATAAAGTAAGTTGCAAGTTCTCATCCTTGCTGGCCATGCTCATTATGCTTTTTAAAACTAAGTGAGACTTTAATGGAAAATTACTCTGTCTCTAGTAGGAATGGAAGCACTGGTGTCCTGACTTGTGCATTCACTGCAATTGTCGCTCACATATTGTACATCTTTTTAATAGCAGTGTGGAACAAGAGGGTTTGTACCCAAGCCTGACTTAACTACCTACATATAAAATTAGTAAACTGAAAGTCCTGTAAGCTGTAGATGGAAATTTTCATATTTGACTTGGACTTGAGTTAAATGTTACATCCCTTGTAAATCTGCTCACTGTGACATGGTTATCACATGTTTAAGAAATAAGAAATTATCAGAATGCACCATGTGAATGTTGGCATAGTGCAGCAGTCAGAACCTGTGTTAAACATGTAGCTCTGAAAATTTGGGATGTAGCTGGATCAAGTTGAAACAGACCACTCATTCTGTGTCTCTGAGATACGAGTGACAGTCAAGACAATGAAATTCAGAAAACAACCTATTTTTACAACAGATGGTTCTGGATGGTTTTCAGTCAGCTAAGGTGATTAGAAAGCTAAGATTCACAGAAACTATCTCATGTAAGAGATCATGCAGCAGGAGGGAAAAACCAACATAGCAACTTGTGGCTGATCTGAGACTAAAAAGCTTGCAATATTAGCTGGCAACTCCCTGAGAGAAAACAGGTCACAGGAACATGGAGGAAAAGGAGTGGATAAAAACAACATGATCCATATGATGAACCTAGAAATCATTATTAGCAAAACAGTTGGCATTTGACAGGCAGCAAAAGTTTTAACTTAAGAATGAAATTTCCCAAAGACATTGTCAGACACTTTAGTGAGAGATTTCAATCCATTTTAAGAAAAGGGAGTAAGGATAAGAAAGTTGTTGAATGAGCCAAAAAATCAGCAACTCATATGCAAAGGGAAGATCCTCTTACCCTGAAACAGACTATGATGTTTATTGTTCTGGGAATAATGTAACAAAAAAGAACTACTACAGTGTATTCATTTGCTAGCCCTTTAGATTAAAAAAGAGACAAATCTCTGCCTATTTTAAGTTCTGAAGAATTGCATATATATATATATAATGTGACAACTTTCCTCTGCCTGTGAGAGGAGACATATTGGGGAACATGGATAATGCCAAATAGCTTTCAACAGGGTGCCCTAAGAAAAACAGAAGGTATTTGTTCACACTCAACAGTCCCTTTGAGAAATATTGTTTCTGCAGACTACCATTTGGGTTCTTTCCAGCCCCTGAGGGGTTTGACTGCAAAATATAACATTTTTGTTGGTAGGGAGGATACAAAAGACTATAAAGATGATGTTTAACTATGAAAAGAAAAAGTCGTATTGCATTACCAGAAGCTTTGGAAAACATGGATCAGCTGAGATAAATCTGAACAAGCAGAAATGTAACTTCTATATGCAGACAATAATGTGTGTGTGTAAGACAGTAAGTGGTAGGTCATATCAGCGTTGAGGCTTTTAATAGCAGGCAGGTTTTAATAGTTGTGAAATTGATACAAAATTATTTGAAAATATGATTCATGTATACACTCTTAGCCTAACAACCTAAACTGACTACCTGGGAATGTTACAGTGCAAAGTCATTCAACAGACATGAGAAACTGAAGCAAAGAAGCTCTGATCCTGAAATATAATGACATGAGGGGCAGCATTAAATTCTTAGAAGATGCTGCAGACAGGCTATTGACTAGGTCTTCATGTAACAGCACAGCTGAAACTGGCAACTAGTGTTTTATTCATCACAGATTCTAACAAAGAACAATTATTCATGTGCTCAAATTTTTGGCCTTGATCAGTGGTGTAAAAAGTTTCATGCTTTTGTTCACGTGAGGGTTCTAGTAGCTTAAACTGCCCATAAAGTTGTTCCCAAGGCTAGAAAGTGGCCCAGGAATACCCACCCCACAGGGAATATTCTCTCAGTTAAAAATGGCTGACTTGTAGAACAATCTGACAGCCACCAGCACCCTTTCCAGGGGACTCAACAGAAGTGATGGGATCAACATTCATCAAAAAAAATTGTTTATCCATCTCTTTATTTGAAAGTGTGCAATCTCTATTTGAAATTGAAAGGTCACTGGTAACTTGACAGTATATAAAAGGCAATTATGGCAAAAGACACATATCCTGTATCACAAAATATGGTTTGGTATCTGGCCACACTTTGTGAAAATAGTGCTGTTATGGGGGGGAGGGGGGGAGAGTGAACATGAACAGAAGTAGTGAGAAGTACAACGTCTGGCAATCTTGAAAAGCTGGCACCTTAAGAGATCCACATGGAAACAGTGACATGTTTTCCACCTGTCTGAGGGGGGAAAACTAAGATATCTGGCAGGCAGTGATCCCAAAAGTTGAGGCATAAGACACAAAACCAAGAGTAGTATTTTTGAGAGCAATGATCTCTAGGACTTGGAGAGCCTCAGTGAGCCTTGACTGCCTCACATACCAGATGAACATCCTCAGTAATTTAAATTATATGATTGATTACTCGTATGTGCAAAGATGTATTAAGTAATGCTGTTTTTCGAGTGATCTTATTCCACACCTTGACTTCAGAGACACCAGGCCTTTAAAAGAGTGTCAGTAAGGTACTGTGAGGTTCTCAACACTGTTTGGCAAAGGCTGTTAGACCCAGGTACAGAGAAAATGGGTTTTATGAAACCTTCAAGTCAGAACTTCAGAACAATCTTCACTGCATATAAGGGGATAAAAAATAATCTGTATCTGGATCCTTTGGGGGTGGTAAAAATGAGTTTATCTGCCTTTCAGCCCCTGTAATATCAGTAACATACACATATGAAATATACCATTTCGTGATTTCTAGGCTTGGGATGCAGTACCTGCCCAAGTACCCTCTGGAGGAACTGAAGGGTCTCTAGAAAGACTTTGTCCAATGCCCTCTTTTCCATTAAAACAAATACATAGGCACAGAATACCCAGTTTGTCCTGTAAATTATGCAGGAATAGTTGCCTCTCTGATCTGCCTTGTTTTAAAGTATAAGCACTGCACTCTGTTTTGTTTGTGTCCTCTGTATGTGAGGGATATGGGGGTAAGGGGAACACATCCCAAAAAAGGAAGTGCATATGTCAGTCAGGGAAGAAGGGATATGATCTGTAAAGGGAAACTTTACCAAAAGCACAGGAGTACCAAATCCTTAGTCAATTGCTTACCTCTCCTTGTTAACTATCACTGCATCAGAGCTAAGTGGAAGCTGGCAAATACAAACAGTTGTTTTGGTATAAACATAATTTCAGCTATAACCATTTTTATTTACTTGGTATCCATCACATTATGGCCATACGTGTTCTTCGTGAACCAGGTGTTCACACAGGGAAAAGGTGGCAGAAAGGCTTGCAATTCCTGAGGCTGCAGGCACTTTGAGAACAAAAGGCATCACTTTTCAGATTTTATATATTCTAAAACCCTCTACAAACAAACATAGCTAACACTATAGCACAAATACTTTTACTTCCTCTCAGCATCATTTCACAGCTTTCAGCTTATGGAAACATTTGTCCAAGTTTGATTCAAATAGTCCTTCAGAAACTTTTTAATAGTCTAATGAAATCTTAAGAGGAGGGGGTGGGCTGGCTATTACTCCAATCCCTGTTGTTGAAAAAACTCCTTTTGTGTGGAATTTGTGGGAATCCCTCCCCAGAGGCACAGAATGCAATAAAGATAAGAAGGACTACACCTTGCAGCACAGATCCATGGGGCTGTATGAAAGGGGCTACACAGTTACCAGCTGTCTGCTCCGGTCCCTTTCTGGAGAACAGCTGGAAGTGCATTCTCCAGAGATTGCATCTGGCTGGATTCCTCTGCACTCAAATCCCATTGATCTGGTTCCGTCCTAGCCCTCTGTACTTGCAGTTCAAAGAACAGCGAGGTCTGTAAAGAAATTATTGCCATATTGTTCAATCGGCCACAGTGAGCAATATATAGGATTATAATTAGGAACACATTAAGGAAAACAGCTCAGTGGAGATAAGCTGTTTGACTGCATACGCTTTTTGATGAGGGCTTAGTGCCAATCCCAGAATAAAAAAGATTAAATGTTTGTTACCAATTCTTTTGAACTGCTGGCAGAACATGTGGTAAAGCATTTTTGATTCAAATTAAAAGCATCCTAGGATAAAAATAACCCTGTTCAGTTAGACCTTTCCAAGTGAAACCATTTGTAAGCTGATTTATTGTCTTTTCCTTCACCTCCTTCCACCAGCATGATTAACATATGCATTTCTGAATCACATGTAAGCCTGGACAGGTATTTGTCTTGTTACACATCTGTGGAACAAATGGCAATACAAATTGTATACCGAACAGATGTAGATTTTCAAAGTCTCTGTAAATTGTATTTGACCAAGTGCATAGATAAAAGTTTCATTCATCAAATAAGTTTTATTGTTTCTTTCTGGTGGAGACAGTTCTATGAGGAGTCAGCAGTCTGCAGGTGACAATATTGATGCAGAGCCCATTGTAGATAAGGCAGACAGGTTTATAATCAGGGAAAATCCTGTAGGAAGTGAAACACCATAGAAGAAGAAAGCAAATACCCACTAATATGCTTATGAAATGCTTATCACTGCATTTTGTGGTGTCTATTTTATATATCTGGGAGATATTATTTTTGGAATTCTTTTTTCAGTCTCTAGAAGATTTTGAACTGGCACCAAGTATACCGGAGAGATTGGGGTTTGACAGATTCATGCTATGTTCATGGAGCCTCCCACACTGAGACAGGTTTATGATCTTACTCCATGTAAATCACCAGGGCTGAGGGAAAGAGCTATGTTCTCACTCACATCCTCCTACACACAGAAATACCATTTTTTACATCCTTTTTAGCTCCATGTTTAATGAGCTGCCTAAAGATATACAATTGCATAGGTACTGGTTGCCTGGACCAGAAAATATATGTAATAACATTAACAGAAATATCCACAATAGACTGTTCAGCTCTGTTGTAGAAACAGAGCTTGAAAAAGAAGTCAGGAAATTTGTAACAAGAAGATGGATTTAGGAGGCTAAAAGCATAAAGTGATCTTACATTCAGAACATATTTCTTCTTTTGGGAACTCCAGGCTAATAATATTAAATGCTTTTAGGCATTACTATTTTTACAACATGTGGAACTTCATAGAATTGCCTCAGTTCCCATCTACTTGGGATTTAGAGAATTTGTGCTAAGTCTAACATCCCATAGGAACACATTTGTACCAAGCGAGGAACAGTCATTTCACACATGATGTAGTCAGGAGATGGCAACCTGTTGTGAGGAGAGACTTCCAAGAGATTGCTGACCAAAATTGCTAACCACTTTTGGCCAGGGACATTCCCAGGTGGCATCTTGTAGATAGACAGAAATGCCCCTTTGCTTAAGACAAGCTTCCCATCTTCCAGAACGAGCCCTCAGCTGTTTGCCACATCTGAGAGATGTCCATAGAGCTTCTGCCTTCCAGTTTTGTACATGCCACTTTGCATGCAGCCCTTTCCCTTTCCTCAAAGATGATTCACTTTTAGTTTTGACCACAGCAATGTTGACTCTGACAGACTCAACTCCTACTCGTTCCTTTCTCAAGGAAAATCCATTTGAATTCATTATGATATTTCACTGAAAGCATGCAAAGGACTGCAGAAACTGGCATGTATTTTCTGAAGTCTGCCAATTATTTTGAGACTTTATTATTTTGGGATTTTATTATACTGAGGTTGAAAGTTGCAGTAGATGACATGAAGTTGTTATTTTAAGATGTGAAATAAAATATATGGGAGTTTAATTGAGCAGGAGACATTGACATTAGTGAAATATTTACTGTAGTAGATGCTGATGGTAATCATACTCAAGCTTTAGGCCAAATCTTTTATTAATTGCTGGCAGAGACAGTGTCAAACTTGGTAAGGAACTCAAGAGCAAAAAAAAGGGTGTATCAGCCTGGAGTCTGGCCTGGGTCACAAACGCAGAGAAGGACTGCTTTGGTAGCAGAATTCAGGAATCAAGACCCATCCTACCGAGAGCATCTGTAATTCCTTGGCCAAGAGGCATTCTTTTGCCTGGAGGTGGGATCCTGCTTCTCCACTTCCTGCTTCTGTCTTTACAAAACAAAGCCTTAGCTGCATGCTCCCTGGGTTTACCCACATACCTCCTTTGAAGGTACAATCAGCCCATGCTGCAGCTCTTATCAAAAGCCCACGTCTGCTGGGAAGTGTTAAGAGAAAAAATCACCCAGACTCATTGGTACTGATTTGATTTACCTGGCAAACTAGTGTTACTCATGTTTTTGCGGGATAGAAAGAGATGTAATATGATTAGAAAGAAATGTAATATTAAAACATTCACATGCCATATATCCAGAGGGACAGTAAAAAGAATCATGAAAATCAAATTCAACAGCCTCTGGTATTGTGGCTGCAATGGTAACATTGCTGCAAGATGATGATAACAAAAAAGTTTAGATGTGACTCTTGTAAAAAGGTTTCAAAAACAAAAACCAGAAAAAAAGAGGAGATTGAATTCTCAAAGAAGGAAAAGAAGAACAGAGAAGAGAGCTAGCACTTACCCAGTGAAGCCCTTCTGAAAATTATAATTTTAGAATTACGGTTCAGAATGGAATTTTTTATTTGAGAATTTTTTTAAAGTAAGTGGGGAGTAGCTTTAGAATGGAAAGTAGAATAAAAATTTTTGATTTAAGATTGGCAAAATTATATTTAAAAATTAAAATTAATTTATTATCTCCAATGCTAAGGTACCAAAAACAAATCTGTAAGTTAATTTTCTTCTTAGATACGCAGCAGAAAGCACACACTGAGTGTATTGCACAGGGAAAGTTAAATAATTATTCCTTTTTATTAAAAAAATAACTAACTGAAAGAATAATATGGTTTTGCATCCTCTCATTCTTTTTTTCACCTCTGAAATCCTTTCTTTCTGTCCTCATTACCAAGGAAAATATCCTGAAATAAGATGCATTTCTTCATTCTCAATTTTAGAAGATTTGGCACTGCTCCAATTTTTCAGAGAACCAGCTAGAAAGCAAAGTAAAACACCTTCAAAGCAACCACATCACACAATTTTTTCTCTTGGCTTCTAAAGTGGAAGATACATACCTGCCTACCTGAGGAGCCTGATTATCCATTGCCTTAATTGTATACATGCTCACTCAAAATTATCCAAAAGAATTGCAAGATGAGAGCCAGATACTGCTGGTTTTGGTTTCCATTTGGCACCCAATTTGCAGCCGCCTTTCCAAAGGAACAAAGAGCTATAGATTTGCAACAATAAAGGCGCAACTTCACAAGCAGCGTTTTCTTCACAAACCTCAGCCTCTCCCAGACTCTCCCCAAGTCTCCACCTTCCCTTCAGCATAACCACCCCTTTGGCCATGAGTGAGCACAGCCCACTCCCCAAGGGACTCTTCCCACAGACTCACAAACCAGACCCCCTGCGGAGCCAGTGCAGGCACAAAGTGCAGCAGATGGGTCTGGGGATGGAGAATGAGGAGACATTGACATTAGTGAAATATTTACTGTAGTAGATCATCAAGACTGATGCTGGCTATCCTGCTTCTGGCTGCAAACTGACTTCTATTTACACTACAAGAGTTTTTGTATGGGGATGTGCTGTTCTTCCAGTGAATAATTCTAGCCAAAGGACAGTTTTCACCAGTGGCAGTCTCCCCGAAGGCCATTAACAGTAAAAGAGAGCTAAGGAAAATGTCTCCCATCTCCATTTCCATTGTCCCACAGTGCCAATGGAACTTGCCAGCTGAGAATGAACTGCATTTAGATGGCTGTTATGGAAGTTGTGGACAAGACAGCTGTTTGATAAAGCAGATGGTAGGCTTCTTGGACGTGCCTTTTATCTTATAACACATATTAGACTTCAGTAAGTGAGCAAACAGTCCTAACCAGACGAAGAAAAATTGCTAGAAAAATCTAGACTACTTGGAAAGCGTACCTAGGAGGTTCTGCGAACCATGACACGTGGCCAGTGATAGCCTGCAGAGATCTCACACTGTTTTTTCATAGCTTGATTTGCAATTTTTCTCACCAACAATTTCTATCCTTTCTCTTTCTTAAGAGAATCTGTAATCTTTATACAAATGCCTGCAGAGTTGTCTCTGTGCATGCCACAGTAACTGCATCTTTTACTCGAGGTTTCTGCTCTTTTTCGTTGCTGGACAAATTATGTGTTCTCCACAAGTTTCCATTAACCTTATAGGAGTCAACTATAAAGTTGTTCAGACACTAAAATAGATGCAGCCAGAGAAAGGTGTTTAATCTAAGAAAATATGGAGCGTTTTTGGGCCAAGTTTGTATTATGCTTAGTTTTTGAGTGTTTAGGATAGCATGACTGCCAAAGGACATGTTTACAGCTAAGGCAGAGGACCTCAGGAGTCCAGTCAGGGAAGTTATTTGCATATCCATATGCCCACGTTTAATAGAACTATGCTATGTAAAGGGCCACAGTTTCAGAACTCTCCTCACAAAAGAGCCTCCATGAAAACCATAGGCACACATGCATGCCTTTGGCCTGGTCTCCCTGCAGCTCCCTCCTGCCTGAGGCTGGCTGGCACACAGCAAGAGCTGGGGTTTAACTTAGCTCCTCTCCAAAGCAAAGAATGGCATCTTCAGTGGCACTTAGCCAAGAAAGTCTTGGGAGGCAGAGCATTTCTGGGATGCTGTGGCACGATTTTCTTCCTGTTTCCTTTCTGCTCCCAAATGCTACTAATTTGCTGCAGGCTTTCATCAGCATTGAGCTACTTCCCTGTCAGATCCAGCTTGGATGCTCCAGCCAGCCAGTAAGAAAATAAAGGCCATGGCCCCTCTTCCATCCCAGTCCACCATATCCCACTTGCTCTCTGTACACCTGTGTCGCTATAGGACATGAGAAAGAACCACTCTGACACCTGAGCTGAGTAGAAAGAGAAGAAGAAAGATTTATTTTAGATCCTTATATTTATAGATTTCTCAATTCCACAAGGGATTGGAGGGACAGTGTCACCTCCTCTTCCATTCAGTGGACAACAGAAATGTTCGTCAAACTTTCCCTCACCACAATGGAATGAAAAACAGAAAGAATAGTTAAGTAAACATTGTCTATTATTTACATGAAAACCGTGTGAAAATATCTGACTCCAATTTACAGCAGAAGGCTAAAAAACAAGCAGAACAACACACCTGCTCTCAGCAGATCACTGTCTGAGGAGCAGCAGCTCTGCTGCACCCGACTCTTTCCCTTGAGTAATCCAAACCATTGTCCAGCATCAAGTTCACGAAGGATATTATGGCAAACTTTTTCTTCATCTTAAGTGTGCAAGGAAAATCAAAATCAGTGGAATATAGTTTATACTGTGCAGTGTAACTGTAGGAATTTACTAAAACATGAAGTCTTGAAATAAAATTCTTACTACATGGAACCCAGACCCAATTATCTGAGCTTTTCCAGAAACAACCTCAAGACAGTGTTGTTAAGAGAAGATACCCAGAATACGATAAATAAATAACTTCTGAATATTGTTTGAATGAAAAAGCCCAGTGCATCTGCAGGAAATGGTTCATATAACTTGGAGAAACTCCAGCCTTGCTGAGGAGAAGTTTTGGCAAGTGTCAGGATCTTTTCATATCATTTTAGGCAGGCCACAGCCTACAACCCTGGTACCTTCAATTGCTGAGGTACCACACTTCAGAAAGTTTTGGTATGGCTAATTAAGCAACAGGCACAGCAAAGCCTGTTTATTCTTTATTTTACACTAGCATTAATAGGGAAATAAGCATGTGAATTGAAATTGCCAATTGGCTCAGCAGTTTCTCATATCTCAGAAAATTGCAAACAGCCTGTTCTCATTTCTCATTGACTTTGTAATTTTTCATTTGAATCAGAGAGCATAGTATCTATTCCATATAAGGAATTTAACATATTTAAAGAAATTATTTACTTGATATAAGTTTCATGTTAAAGTATACGCTTTTCAGATGTCATTTTCATGGAATAATTTACTCCAGAATTCAAATCAACTATTAGACATTCTGTCTTTCAAAAGACATTCAGTATGTTATTCACATTGTTGATAATAGCACAAATATAAAAATCTAGAATAGAGAGGGAACCTGTGTGATTACTCTTTACTGGTGACTATGCAAAGTATACACACGTATTTATCTTCTGAGCAGATAATTCCATATTACATATGAAAGTCCTGGTTATATCAAGAAAAACTTACACCAAGTCTAAAATACTGTTTTCCTGTAATGGGAATGATAAGCTGTCAATAAAGTCTATGAAGTCAAACAACTTTTCATAGTAGAGGATGGATGTTATGATAGCTGTTTACTTAAAATAGATCCCATGGGACTCATGAATTTTCTATATTATTATTTAGACAAGAAAAGGAGGCAGACAGAGTACAGCAAATTGACTGCACCAAAAAAATGCATTGGTTGTTCTTACAATTTTGCTTATATCATGACCCTCATGTACAAGCTGATGTACCAAGCTGGAGCAATTGATGCATTCACAGACACAGCAGGCCATATTATATTTTTCCAATGTATCAACATTATTCAGGAAGATGTTTCACTGTGATTCACACTGTGTAGTGTGGAAATCCTCCAAGAGTTCTCATCCTGATTTCTTTTGTCTACAGATTTGCCATTACCAGATAAACTAAAATGCTGTAGTCAACAAATTGATGAAAACATGCAACATATTGCATTATGAAGGCTTACTGTCTCCTGCCATTACTCTCAAATTTAGATGTTCCAGATACATCTATAGTAGAAAATTAAACATCACTTGAAGAGGTTTTTGCATTTGTATTTTTAAAGTTTTTACCTTCGAAGATAGATTGCCTACATTCACATTGACTGCTAGGAATGGCTGTGTGTGCTCCCAAACTATGCCAAGAAATTGTTTGGTGTAGTCCTAACTGTAATAGACCAAAATCACACCATGGGCCAGGATCGTTCTTTGGCATTGCTTAATTTACCACTAGACACAAAACCATCACAGAATGATTCACCTAACCTAGCTGTACATGTCATCAGTGCAGATGCCTGTACTTGAGCTAATGCCACCTTGTTGCTTTCACAGCCAAAGAGTAAAGTACACACTCCTAAAGAATAATTAATTTCACATAATTTAACTGTCTGCATTAGAGTGAGATTAGTCATTCTTTTCTCCTTCCTACTGTTAAAGAGGAGTCAGGTGACTAGTTCAAATGTAGATGTCTACCACAGATCAGATGCTTTGCTCCATGGGACCCCCCAGAGAATCAATTTTTACTGCCTGGAGGTAGCGCTGATTCCTTCGCAGCCTTTCCTCTTCTCTCAGGAGCTTATGCTTGCATTTTGTTTTGGGGCAGCAGTATCACAAAAAGCGCTGCATGAAATTCTTTTTGTTTGTTTTGCTACGTAATTACTATTAATTAAATCTGTCTGGAAGTTACAAAAAAGCCTGCTATCTCTGGATTTCCAGTCAGTCTATGCCACTAGATGAGAAAACAGATATGTTAACAGAGCAACTCAAACCCTTCCAAAGCTGTCAACTTTCCTGAAAAATACATCACAGTCAATTAGGAAAAAGATTAAAGCTCAGGGGATGCCATTCAGTCAATTTCCAACTGATAATGCAAAATCACAAAGCATTCAGTGGCAGATGACTGCTAGGAATAAACCTGATTCTATTGCTGGGAACATGCTTTGACTGATCAAACTATTAAGTCTGCATTGTCAGCTCTCTTCTCGCAAGGGTCCTCAAACTTGTTCAAACAGCATGAGTAAACATTATTCATTATTTATCTTGCAGTAAAGAGTGCAGTTTATGTAAACTTACAAAAAGAAAGAGTGATATTTTCTTTCCCCAAAAGCTTCCAAATTAAAGGCAGACAAAAACAAAGTGTCTGGCAAGGACTAGGAGAATGTAACTGTAGAGATATTTGGATGAATACTGCACTAGAAGTACTTATGGTTTTTAAAGTGCTGGATTTAATGCTGTATTGTTTCAAATTTACATCTCTAAATCTGGTAGAATCCACAGAATTCAATGGAATAAAAAGAAAAAAAAGTTACAGTAATCAACTTTACACATAAAAATCTGTACTTTTTTATGTGGAAATTCCTTTACACATAGAAATCTGTACTTTCATGTGTGATATATGAGGAGATTAGCTGCTTTTTCAGAGATGTAATTAGGGGAGCTGCTCATTCTTGATTTTTAAAAGTGTCAACCATACACCTGCTAGCATGCACCATAAGATGTCCAGAAAAATATTCAGGCTGTGTTTTTCCATTCACAAGATTTTTTGAAAGAAGGTTATTAAAGCATGAGGCAAAAATATGATTGGTAGTATAATAGTTAAGGGGAAAAACAAAGCAGAAAAAAAAAAAGCATTTTCTCACTATATAAACTCCAAATCAGCATTTCACCAAACATATAAATGGATTCATTTCCCCTTGTACTTTTTGCTCACAAGAATGTCATAATACTTTTTTTCAGTTAAGTTTATAACTATGTGACAAAATCCGAATGTTTAAAACTGCCTATTGGTTTGAGCTTTACCTCACAGAACTACTTAAGAGTGCTTAATTTTAAGCGATCAAATCCTTAATGTCCTCTAGAAGCCAGGAATATTTTTGACCATATCAAAAGAATTGGGGAAGTGATCACACAGATTGGACTTCTCCTTGCTATCCTACCTCCAGAGAAAGTGCAATTACTTTCAGAAAAAGAGCAGTCTAAGATGACTAGGGTGCAGTAAGATCTAACGGGTTATTTTCATTCTCAGCTGTCTAAAAGACATGTGCAAAAGATAAGAAAAGCAGCTTGCGCACAGAGAAGGTGGAGCGACAGGTATATAATGATGAAAAGGTTACTTTGTTTTGGTCTTCATAAAACACTTTCCAGAAGTGTATAGACAATACCCAGCTAAGCTTAGCAGAACCCGAAGTTCAGTGAGGATGTCATTCATAATTCTGAGTTGGGTTCTCATCTATTCAACTCTAGGCTTGAGACATGCCTACACCTTTAAGAAGGAGACAGGAAGCCTCAAGCCAAGCAATAGCACTACTTAGGAATGGAGCATGTTTGAAGTCTTGTCTCTCTCATATTCATAGAAGGATCTTTTTACAATTGAGATAAAAACCTACATGCACCAGGCATTTACAGTTTGAAATCTCCCAGACTTGGAGGTAAGAATGAGGTTCTCCTCATTATGCATCTGGAAAGTTTCTTTTTAAGCACATGGGCAGAGGAGCAAGTTGTGCTTAGACTTCTGCACAGTATTTTAGCAGTGAGAGAACCAGATGTGTAAGACCTTTTCTGTCATTTTCAGAAAAAATGGTCCCACAGCTCCCACCTCCTTGAAAAATACCTTCACCACCACAGAGCCTTAAACTGAAAGTTTTCCACTATGCAGAGCAAAATGGGGCCATTAGGAAAATAAGCAAGAAGAAAGCTGATTCTCTTATTTAGTGATGAGCACAGTGCTTTCTGAAAAGAAAAAGATTTTAGATTCTCTTTATCTATACCATGTGTGTTCGGGATTCATTAAGATATTATTGACCAAATAGAAAGTCAAAGCAAAAGGTCAGAACCTCAGACAGTCCAACTATCCTCATCAGAAGTCTATGGAGTTATTTACTTCTGGGTAATCCTATTCTGTCCTAAGTCTGAGGAGTTTAAAGTGGATTTATCATTCCTTGCAGTGCAGCAGCTGAAAGACAGTTGAGAAGGAATGGAACAACACCCAGCTGGGGGCTGGGCACAAGTAACGTTGCCCAGAGCTCAGTATGGGGGCCGATTCTGTTTAATCTCTGTGTCCAATTCTGGGCCCCTGAACTCAGGAGGACATTGAGGTGCTGGGGCATATCCAGAGAAGGGCATCGAAGCTGATGAAGGGTCTGGAGCACAAGCCTTATGAGGAGTGGCTGAGGGAGATGAGGTTGTTGACCCTGGAGAAGAGGCCACTCAGAGGGGAAACCTTATCACTCTCTACAGCTACCTGAAAGGAGGCTGTAGCCAGGTGGGGGGCAGTCTCTTCCCCCTGGAACAAGTGACAGGATGAGAGGAAGTGGCCTCACGTCGTGCCATAAGAGATTTAGATTGGGTGTTAGGAAAGAATTCTTCACAGAAAGACTTATCAACCACTGGAAGAGACTGACCAGGAAAATTGTGGAGTCACCATCCCTGAAGGTGTCTAAAAGATGCACAGACGTGGCACTTGGGGATATGGTTTGGTGGTGGACTTTGCAGTGCTGGGTTAATGGTTGGACTTGATCTCAGAGGTCTTCTCCAACCCAAACAATTCCAATTCTACAATTCTAAGATTCCGTGACATGTCTGTGCTTTAAGTTTACTGAACTGCTGCACCACTTGATGAATTAACACATCCAACTTGTCATCAGTCCTACCTACAAGATCTTGCAAGAGCATAGATCAGTTTCAGCAACATGAGATGGAGACTGTTGAACCTTTCCTGAACACATTTGGTTTTGCCTGTATTTTGTCTGCATTAATCTCAATTGCTACATTTATTTCTTAATTTACCTAGTTTACCTTAATTTATTTGCCATAATGCATATGTCACTCTTTCGTCTTGACACAAAACACTATTCTCTTTCTGTCACATCCATTTTTTTCTTCAGTCTAAATCTTGTTCTCACCACTGAGAACTCACATCTAACTCTGTTTTCACTAAATCTTGGGGGACAATTTTCATAAGGTTCTCCAGGCCCGCTTTTTTTGAAACAGAGACTGTCTAGCCTGTGTTTGCTCTCATATTTAATTTAAAATAAATCATATCTGGATTCAAAGCTATCTGTTACAGTTAGAACTTCCATTATCTCTTTATCATGTGCCAAAACAAAACTGATAAAAGCATTACCTCCTGTCGTTTCTGTGACTCGGAAAGAAAAGTTACAGCTTTCAAATCCACCTATATCAGGATGATATAAATATAAAATCCATTTATTTTTCAGTCTGTTTATGTGACATCAAGTTTCTCATAATAGCACAATATGATGATATTTCTATCTCTTAAATCATTAAGGAAACTTGTATCCATGTATAAATCCAGTCTGGAGTCACATCAGATTTCTGACATAAACTATCACTACCAATAACTATTTTGAGGACTTTTTGGCAGGTGTGAAGTTGGGTTTAAATTGACTTAAATTTGGATTTGCAAAACTTGGTGTAAGTTGCAAAATCAGATATTCTTGAGAGATTTTTTTATATGTATACATATATATATGTGTGTGTATATATACATATATAATTTTTTTTTCTTTTTTTGGTAAAACAGTCCACAAGAAAGGTAGGTCTGTAGCGTTTTCTGGTTTTACTTACTGCCCTGGCTTGAGTGAGGAATTTTAAAAGTGACTACAGAACAAAAACCAGACAAGAGAGGTTATGTCAGCTTTTTCAAAACCAAAGTACTGATTCATTGGAAACACACTTTGAGTTTTGCATAGTTGTTTAAGTCAGTTCTTCTTTTCCTTAAACTTCTTTGCCCATTCCAGATTTGACAAAGACTGTCAGTAGAGCCATCAAGGAAAGTGGTATCTGGCAGATTCAACTTTGGTGGTAAAATTAGTAGAGTTTGCTAACAAAATCTGGCACTCTCCAACCTACACTGACCATGTGATGAATTTTCAACAAATACCCTTTAGCATGATGAATGCAGACTGATTAGGTTTTTTCCACCATTGTGAAGGCCAGGGGAAAACGCTTAGTGACAAGTGACACGGAAATCTTCAGGACAGATTCACCAGTGATTGTGATTAGAGAATTTAAAAGCTCCAGAATTTAAGACATCCTAACAAAACCAGTTGTTCTCTTATGTAACTAGACAATAGCAATTTTGGGTAAATTAGGCCTTTAAAGCCATGCTCAAGGTTATTTTAAGAGTCCCTTCATTTTACATATAAAATAACTTGCAAGACTGAGGCTGGTGTTATTGCATTGCTATATTGTCTATTGTTACTGCATTGCTGTTTTCCAGTATTGCAGTACTGTATCCACACAAGCTAAAGATGGAACCCCATGTTTGAATACTTTGTGAGGTCAACTATAAAAATGCAAAAATACATTCAAACAATGTCTAGATTTTCATGGCAACAGAGATATTAAAATTTTTTAACTTGGCTCTAATGCTGGAAGAATGACTGTGTTAGAGAAATGAGGCATTCAGCCTCCGTGGTGACTATATTTAGACCTATTCTTTCTGCTCTACATGTGAAACGAGAGTCCAGCAGAATTTTTCACTGATGCCATTGTATGTTCAGACAACTATTTTGTCTCCAGACTGCTCAGTTTGAATGCAGTTAGAAGTTCTTACACACTTGGTGAAATATAAAATTATTATCATAACTGGACTGTGAAATATCATAGGAAATATTAATTGTAGACTTCTTTGTAATCATTATGGTTTTGAAGGAACTGAAGCCATAAATAAATCCTGAAGCTCACAAATGTCTTTTTTTTTCCTCCCCATTTTCCATAATAACAGATTTTTGCTGTTTCTCCGTCATATAATTTGGTTAATTTTTTCATGCATTTTTATCCTGGCGTCCAGGTAAATGCTTGCCAAACCTAAATTCCTGCGAAATACCTGGGCCACCTACATCCAAATAGGAAAACTCCTAGAGGTGATGATTGAGAGGTGTGGGAGAACTGCTATCAGTCTCCAACTCCATCCTTAGTTTGGTGTGCCTGCTTAAATTCTGTTGCAAATGGGATTATTTAGAGTTTAAAATCAAACATGTGCTTAAATACTTTGGCAAACTATACTTTGGCAAACTATAGTATCATCCATATGGAACTCACTCCATATATTAACAGCAGACCTGAAAATATCCAGTTGGACAGTTTTTTAAAGTTTTAGTGAATGAAAAAGTATCGATTCTGTCTGACCTTTTTTGAAATTTGAGTTTGCAGGCAAAAATTTTATAGTCCGTCACTTGATGGGAATGCTAAGGACGAGATAAAAATCAACCTCTTTTCCAGCTGCTGAAAAGAGTTAGGTATTTTGGATTAATCAGTCAAGTGTCAGTGTGAAGTGTACAATAAAAATAATCAATACATGTCTCCAACTGTCTCTTCTTAGCCATCTCTAGCACCTGTGCTCCATCTTAAGAGTTCATTGGTTGAGGTCAAATCACTGGCATATTTTTCTGTGGAGAAATACAAATATAGTTTTTCTTTTTAACCTCTGAATCCTGATAGTATGGACAGAGAATAATCCAGCCACAGCAGTCTCCTAATGGCTCAGAGATTTTGTTCCACAACAGACAACATCTCTATTTTCATTCATTCAATGTTACTCAGCCTTTTGAAACACTGAGAGAAGATCTGTTGAAACAAGTGTTTTGTATTTATGAAAAAAAATTCCTAGTGGAAGTCTATGCACAAATTGGAAAGGGTTTTCATCAACAATTGAAAAGATAAACATCTGAAACAATATATTTGTCAGCAGGCTGACTTTTATTTTATTTTTACAAAGACTGAAATAAAACCATTACAGTACAATGAAAAACACAATCTGGAAACCCAAAGAGAAGGGAAAAGGAAATCCATGTCCAGCTAGCAGATATCCCTTCTTCCATCTACCAATCCATAATTTTAGAAAGACCACAGAAATCTTCCTTGTGAAGGCGAGAGGAGGGATAGACACTGATTTCTCCTCTCCTGTTACCAGTGACAGGACCAGAGGGTATCGCCTGAAGTTGTGTCATGGAAGGTTTAGGGTTTTAGGTTGGGTATTAGAAACAAGGTTCTTCACCCAGAGGATGGTTGAGCACTGGGATGAGCTCCACAGCATGAAGCCTGTCTGAGTTAGAGAAGTTTTTGGACAACACCCAGAGGCACATGGGGATGGTCCTGTGCAGGGCCAGGAGCTGGAGTCAAAGATTCTTGTGGGTCCCTTCCAATGCAAAAAAAAATCTGTTTCTGTGACACTGTACCTGCAATTCATGCACTTGTCTCTGCTTACATATCCAGTATTTTTTTCTTTTCCTCCCCTCCCCTCTCCTCCTCTCCTCTTATCTCCCCTCTCTACAACTCCCCTCCCCTCCCCAAACTCCAACTTAGTCCTTCAGNTGTGGGTCCCTTCCAATGCAAAAAAAATCTGTTTCTGTGACACTGTACCTGCAATTCATGCACTTGTCTCTGCTTACATATCCAGTATTTTTTTCTTTTCCTCCCCTCCCCTCTCCTCCTCTCCTCTTATCTCCCCTCTCTACAACTCCCCTCCCCTCCCCAAACTCCAACTTAGTCCTTCAGGCACAAAGATCCATAAAAACCCATATACTGGTCATTGGTAGCTTTCTAGGGAGAAATTGCAATTAGAAGAGTTAGAGAGGTTGGAACGTCAGTCTGTAGCATAGAGTACAAAGGTGGGGGTGAGTATTTGTGGTTGTTGTCTGCTACTAGTGACTTAATGTTATTTTTCTGACTTCTCTGTGTTTCTGTTGGGTGTCTGTGAAGAAATTTCACCCAACTGACATGCTAAGGTTGCATGTTCCTTTGGTATAACATTTTTTGGTGTCATCACACATGCCAGAAATCATCAAAACTGCATAGGAATAGATCCCCCCGTCTTTCCACAGTTATTTATATCTAGAGATCAAGTTAGCTCCTTTCAATTTGGTAGACTGTGTCTCTGAGCCCGAGTTTTAGACTTTGTATTGAGCACTGTGTGAAAATACATCTTGCAGCCAAATCTTCAAATAAGCTGAAGTCATAAAGAAAATATCAGACATAGCAGTTGTGAGACACAGGAGCACTACACATAAAATGAATGCGCGGTGCCCCGGCCGGGGGGGGAGCGGCGGTAGGGTGTTCTCAGCGGAGGGCTCGCGCCGCTGAAACCTGCTTCCTTTGGCCCCGGGCCAGAGCCCCGGTTTGGCCAAACCCGGAGCCCGATGTAAGGCCTGTCTGTTCAGCGGGGCGGCTGAAATGCCGTTGGATTATTCTTAGCAATAGGATACGGTTCGGGGAGCCGTGGGGATTTTTTTTTTTTTTAATTTATTTTGTTGTTTATAAGATCCTTGATTATAAAGAGTTCTGTCTTCTTCTGATGTTTAGGATTGTCATTCAGGAAGTGCAGGGCAGATGCACGATAATGAGAGGCCAATATTAATTAATTAGATTTGCTTCCTTTTCAATCAGGCACTGCATACTTGAATGAGAGTACAATAAAATCATGCTCTAAATCATAGATTAAGGATGACTATTTCCTTCTTAGTAGAGAGCACAATTTTTAATCAACTGTCCTTAATTTCAAATACAGACCATCCTCTCAGACATGTCACCTTGCATTTAGCAAATTAATTGCACATTTTCCAATTTGAAGTTATCTGAGTTCTTGCCAATTTGTGCTGGGATTACTTCCTGAGCTATAGACAGTTTAGGAGGTTTTTGTTGTTGTTGTTGTTTTAAAACCTGCTGTGCTGGAGGGAAATGAAGTCTTGACTTTGATGTTCTTAGTGCCTTTACAGCTGTAGAGTTGAACCATCTGTGCCTCCTCAGATTTCCTTGGAGAAGAGCAATGGGATACATCTAGAAGCCTCTGGGGATGAGATGCCTCCGAGTGAAAATGTGGCTGAGGAGTCTCACAGCCATCAGATCCTGGCTGCCAAGGCATTGCCTATAAGGGGTACTGGAATTATCTCAAATTGTCCTGGGCTAATTTATATATTGCTTTGTTGCCTTAATTGCAAGAGCAACTAGATGGTTAAAAGCAGGATTTCCCCAATTTTCCTCTCAGGGTAAGATACTCAGCCTCTTTTGAATTTAATAATGGCCATATGAGAAGGTGTCTCTTCTGTTTTGTGAATTGTTTTTGCTACTGAAAAGAGCAGCTAGTGAAGCCTGGTTTCCTACAGCTTTGTGTCTTCTGTTCCACACCCTGCAATATCCCTATTTGCCTTGCAAATCCTCCACTTTCTGACCTGCTGCAAAGGAAGGGGCATCATTTGTTATGGCTGAATCACATATGTGCTGGTTGTCTGGTTATTGAAGCAAGTGCTTCTCAGTCGTTTGGTTACTGCTGATTAAATTCATAAGAATTATATCAAAAAGTGGCCAACGAGTTTTTACAGTTTTAGGGGGGCTGAAAATGAACAGAAATGGAAGGCTCTTCAGACAATGTAATAATGCACACCTGGCTTTTTTGGAAAACAAGGGGGAAAGTCGTTCTGAAGCCAGACATTCACATAGTCTGGCCAAAAACTTTTGAAGAAAACTTTTAATGGACAAAAGGTACTTGAGATTAAAAAAAAAAAAAAAAAAAAGGGCAGGTTGTTTATCATTCTGTCTTCTGACAAAGACAATGAAAGTGGAAAATTTTAATCAAGTCTTTTTTTCTTTATACATTACATATCCATTATTTATACATGGAAATACAAATTCTGAATAACAGTGCAAGTCTATCATAGAATCATTGATAGTGTTCAAAATTGAGGTTAGGTTTTTTCTTAATTCGAGGATTCAACTATTTGTAAGCACAAACTTATGCTATCCAAAATTGTAGTGCTTTCTCTTTAGAAAACAACTTTTTAAAATTTAAAAATAAACTTAATTCATAGAGTGATTGATTTAAAATGTATATTTTAAGGAATATACTATTATATTTAATGTGTAGGGGTTTTTCCTTATAAATTACCTTAGTAACACCCTAGTTCTTGATTTGGTGCTCACCAAAGGGACACAGTGGCCCTTTTAAATTAAAAGAGCAAAACTTTGTAAGGCCAGAAGGGATCATTAGGCTGATTTATGTTGCACAACTGCATAACACAGAGTATGGAATTTTAACAAGTACTTTTGTCATGAAGTTCATGACTATAGTCTGAAAGTGTACCTTGCAGACCTAAGTTTGATTTAAGCACTATAACTGCCACAGGATCCAGAACTTCCTAGAAAGGGTGTAGCAGAGGTTATTTTCTTCAGCATCTACTTTGCAACCATGACAAATCCTTTTCTGGTGAGAAATGTACAGTCTCTACTTTTTTAAATTACCTGCTTCACCAGGCGTTTTCAAAGCAGACGGCCAAGAGAAGATGAGGATAATGTAGGTTTTGCAAGAAAGAGTGGGAAACAAGACAGAAAATGTAGAGCATGAAAAAGGGAGAGACTGTCAAAGATAGTGTAAGTTAAGAGACATGAAGATAAGGGAATCTACAGCAAGAAGGAGAAATATGACCATTTCAGTTACTTTCCACTGTTCTGGGGAAGAACAACAGTTGTAAATCCAATTCAGCAAGCCAATCCATTCCACAGGCTTTGCACTACTGATAAGTAAACACTTGAAGAAGCCCACAACATCTGAACAACTGTATCACCCAGGCAACACCAGGAGTGGGTGAGGCAAATAAGAAATGAGCCGTTGTTAAAGAATCGCCTACTTTAATCTGGAACAACAAACTCTGGCATGCACAAATCATATCTTTTTTCCATGATATAACATGTGAGACGTAATTAACACAATTTAAAAGTTGTTCACCTCCAAAGATTAAAATAAGTTTGGATTTCTTGAAAATTTCATGTTAATTGTCATGATTTCTAGCTTTAGTACCCTTACTTTCAGGATCACCTGGCCACAATTTTATCAATCGGTGGTTTCTCAGTTCAAAAATGGCATTTTCTATAACTAAAATATTCCAGGCACATATGTTAATTGCCTAAATAACCAGGTTGGCTCTGTAGCAGCTCATCCACTCTCTGCTTCCTGGGCTGCTGATGTAAGTGCCCATTTGGGTGCAAATCAACACCATGCCCCCAGCATGATGTTCTGTAGCTCATCTGCAATGTGTGGCTATCAAACCTGAATGTCTTAGGTGCGCAACCGGAATTTTTTGAAAGATTCCACTTTCATTTGTGTACATTTTACTTATCATATAATTTCAAATATTATGATATTTCACGCTTGTAGTTCCAAATGTTTTAAACTGTGATAGTAAATTTGTGTCCAGTCCACTCCTAAGATTAATCGAGTAAATAGAATATTAATGGTTTGGGGGTTTTTTTTGGCCTTAAAATGCTGCTATAAATTTTCATTCCAGAGAAAGGTTTCATTTCATTTCAACCTTGCTTTTGATAAAGAAATAGAAGGATAAGAAACTAGAGAGATGAAAGCCAGAGAAAGCGAGCTGTATGTTAGCTGAGTGCAAAATATTCTTCTTTTTCAATGCCAAAGATTGATATTCCAGGATAAATCTAAGTTGAAGTAACATAGTCCAAGCACTGAAAATCATTATTGATTTACCAACCCTACATCCTTTTACAAACAATTCAGATTTTCCTCCTCAGTCTGGATCTATTTCTATTATAGCTCTGAAGCACTGAGCTCCCTCTTGTGACTAGCACTTGAACACTATTCTGATTTTGGGACTACACATCCTGCATACTCTTGAGAGAAACAGAACTGTTTAGATACTGGGTTCCATCAGATCACCTCTACTTGCATCTAATGATGTTCTTTAAAAATGGCAACGGTGGCTATCTGGAAAGAATACAGACTTAATCTTCCCCATTTTTGGTAGCTCACCCTTTGCATAGCTGCTTTTTCAAAGTGAAAGAAAGTGTGTGTCCTCAAAAGTCTTAATTTCTAATGCTGAATCTGTGTCTTCATGAAAATTACTTGATCACTCCTAGTGACTGATGATGCAATAAGCACAATATGGTGACCAGTAATCAAATGAAGACTAAATATAGATTTACCAACCATAGAGTCGGGAAATACAATCCATCATAACTGACACCAATTTCCTTTCAGAGTTGTAAGGTCATATTTCTTTATTTACACTTGGTGATGAAGGTATAATGGTTCATTAGCATAGGCACGATCATTTCTGCGTGATCTGTGTTGCCTTTGTATAGCTTATTCCAAGATGGTATTAAGGAATAGCATTCATAGCTGCATAAATGTGAATACAGTATGTTCAATAACTGTGAGCTTTCATTTGATACAGAAGTATTGGTAGAAATGTTTTATATAGAAATGACCCTCAAGAGAAGGCTGAATATGAGAAAAAGTCTGAAATGCACAGAACAAGAGGAATCCAGGTCAATATGTCCTTCTTTAGCCTTCCGACCTGGAACATGAGTTCTTTGAGATTATTTCTTGGTAGATGAGAAAGAATAGGTAACACACACACCACCCCTCCCCCTTCATATATAACCTCCAAATTATGTGGTCATCGCTGGGAAAAGAAATCTGTGAATAATTCAATCTATTTGTTTCCACATCCTTGCACATAAAAGAGAGCTACAAAAGGTTACATTTTTAATACTTTTAGGTAAAAAGAGCAACAGAAGAAGAATTAAAAGGTATCTTGCTTAATAGAATTATTTGCAAGAACATTCCTTTTCACCTCTTCTAAGTTCTAATATTAACTAGTACCAAAACCTTCAGACTTCCATTTTTAACATACTCAGTTATGCAATCCCCACCATCTGACAGTGTAAAAATAGGATTAGGCTTACAATTGCTGCTATTGCAAAGGGCCCCAAATTTAACATTGGACATAAACCTCCTATTTTCTCAGACTATCGCAAAACCAATTTTATTACATGTAATGCACAGGTAGGCACATGTCTCTGTGACAAAGCAAATGTCTTTGCTAATCTGGTTATCCACAGATGCAGTAATGTATTTTTCCAGGCAATAAAAAAAACACATACCCTGAACTCTATAGTCTTACTCATACTAGTCTACTGCTGAAGTGGACTGGAGCTTTGAACAGTGTAGGGTTACAGCTTAATGAATGCTAGTTCTTCTGTATAGGAGAAATTCATATGCTTTCATACTCTCTCAGCTTCATTTCCTTCCAAGGCTCATTAATTTTTAAAAGAGCCAGCTTTCTTACCCTTGCCTCCTAGTAGGTGGTGTTGCACTAGCATAAATATAAGGGTATTTATAATTTTAGCTGGAAGAAGAGTATGATAAAGCTCAGTTGCTCAGCCAAAGAGGTTTGGCTAAGTATCCACATCACCTCTAAGGAAAAGCTTCAATAGATTTCATGGTGGTCACTGGATTGCCTAATTTGGCCATATAACATTTCTTCTATTGGGCAGAAAACAGCATGATTGTTATTTCTAGGACCCTAGCAATTTTTCTGGATTCAGATGCTGTGCCTGTCACAATCCAATCATACAGTGAAGAGAGAAATGGTCTTTTTCAGAATTCTAGGTTTATTACACTGAAACTTAGGGACTCTTTCAGCAAATTGGAGCATGAAATAAATAATGCATTCATTCTGAGGTGTTCAAATTATTGAATGTGGAGAGTTTGAACGTTGTTGCTAAAGCAGGCAAAGAAGACAAGTAGAAACAGTCACTAACAGTCATGAATAGCCCAAAAGGCCAGGTCCACAAGCAAAATCTTAAATACCACTTAATTACTTTTCTCTTCAGTTCTCCATCCTCATAGCAATGTTCTCAGTCTTCAGACCTGGTATTGTTGACACTCCCTTCAAATCAGTCAGTCTTTTCCCTTCCATTTAATCATTATCCTCTATTTCTTGAGTAGTTCTATGACCTGCTGTCTAAATGACATACTGTATTACTTTATCTTTACAGAGTGATACAGATCCCATTATGTGGTGTATTTCCACTACTTACTTACTTTGATTTTTCTGTTCATTCTTTACCTTCTTAAAGAGACTAAACAAGATTTCAGAGTGAAAACGAGAATGTGATCATCTGACTGATGAGTTGAAGGCACTTTGAAACCTGCCAAAATCCTGGAAAAACTTTTCTCTTTCCTTTTCTGTCCTATGTAGTTATCTGAGGAATATTTCACAGGCTCTTTGATTCAGTGTACTTTGTCAAAAGCCTGAATTCTGCAAATGCAACCGGTATTACCGATCACAAGGTCCTCATTAAATAGACTAGCATACTAAGCTGAGTTTTGCTTGAGCAAAATTAGGGAAGGATTGCAGCATTAGCAAGTTTTTCTGTGTTCCTTTTTGAGAATGGTGCTGTGAGTGCTTCAGTGTCACACAATACATGGTCAGCAATGATCCTTGGGTTGGTTAGGTGAAGCAACCCAAATTTTGCTCACTGCAGAGAACCTTGAAAAAGTTTTCCTGAGCATACTTAAGCCAAAAAGGATATTTACCAGAGGTTACTACTCCTTGAAAGATGCCTGCCAGTGAAGTCAAAGCAAGTTTGATTCAAATTTGAATCCTCATAGCATGGACCACTGCAGCTCTACGCAACCTTCATGCTGATAAAAGGAGGAAGGAAAGAAGGAAAGTTCTTTGCTTCCCACTGCATTCATACATATGTTACATGCACAAGACCAATTCTTGTGCCAACAGTGTGGCCCCAAACCTTTCAAAATACTAGATACAGAACAATACATTAGTGGGGCTTTGGAAAGTGCTGAAAAGCTTCAGTCATGGAAAAATGCATGAACATGAGTTGTAAAACTTATTCCTAACAAAGGCCCTGAAAAACAATTTGTCATTTGATACCTAATCCCAAAAGCACCTCCAGTCCATAATTTCTGATGTGGCGCCTTGAAGGCCCCACTTACTGACATTTACTATATTGATTTTTTACATAGTATTCAAACTCCTGGCACTGCACAGCTGTATGGTGGAGATTTGCTAACAAGGAGGTCCAGAAGGTAATCTCTCACTGTGGTTAATCAAAGTAGAAGAGAATAAAGAGGAATTGGTTGTGTCCTTGATCCATGACCAAGTTCATATCACACAGATACTGGAACTTAAAATTTCTATTGTCAGGGTGAAAGTTACTGAAAGATGCTTGTGTAGGTCCTTTCACTTCCTGCTTGCTAATGCTGCTCCATTCTGTAGAAAGGATTTAAATGTCAGTTGAGTGAGAGAGAGAGATAATTACACTAATTTAGCACATGTATGATTCTTTGATACAGTCTTTTCAATAAGAAATAGCCATGGATTCAGTGAACAGCAGAAGACTTTTTCTTAGGCTCTCTCTGATGTCTGTCTCAGAATATCTTACAGTTTAGTAGATAGAGACTCCACTGGGGAGCTGTGGAGGAAGAAGTGAGATCCAGACTGAACAGAAGATCAGAATCTGAATACTTCAATGGGTGTGTGAGTGCTCACTGAAGGCAACTAGCAACATCAGTGTTTTTCCTCAGAGAGTGTCAAACTCTACAGCTGTGACGTCCAGGCACATCGTTCCCTGCTTCACCTAAGCAATATATTCCTCAGATGGACCATCTCTTTCTGACAGGTTACAGAGTTAGGTGCTCACAGGCATTTTTTTCTTTCTGGGCCTCAATCACCCTGTTTGTTTTTTAGGGGCATCCCAGCTCCAGAAATGTCCTTCTCCCCAGGCTTGACGTGCTTGGCTGGACAGCAGAAAAACAGGTTCAATCACCCCAGCACTGAGGAAGGCATGGTGCTCAGGTCTCTTGCTCCCAAGCACTCCTACTGCTGGTTTATTACACGGAGAGGGGGCAGCATCACTTGCAGTGCCTCCTCTGCCTGTATTTTAGAAGGACACTCTAAGCTCTCCTTTTACTTTTTCAAAGACTTGAGATAGGCAGCTGCTCTCAAGAAAGGACCTAGTGCTTGGCTGGATACAGGCAGCTGCTGGATACCATGGCAAAGACATCTTAGCTGTGGAAAGGGCTACTGTAACTTGGAGTGACCTTAGACTGTTCTTCCTGCAAATGCTATTTTGAAGCATCTGTCTCTTACTCCAGACTGTTTAGGAACACTAACTCAATGAGTGATCATTTTATTTTCACTCAGATGCCAGGACAAGATTCAGAGGAGTTTTAAAGCTCATTCTCTAATGACACTGAGACTAAGTCCTTAAGCAGCTGTCTTTATTGAATGTACCCCTTATAACCCCATGGGATGTAGGAACACAAATTCCTCTGGGCCTTTGTTTAAATTCCCTTCCCTTTCCTGTCTGAATGGGATCCGTTCTAAAGGGGGACTGGATTTTTGAAAATCTCATCCATAAAATGCTCATTATTGTGGAAAATTTTGCACAGGCGTCAGAGAGAGTTTTCAGTCCTGTAAGCCAAGCCAAACTGAATGTGGCAGGGTTCATTCGGAGCACTACCCCTGAGTATATTATTCAGTAAGTAGGTAAATTAGCCGCGCACGCATGCACGGCACAACTTCCTTCCGAACATTCAGCTGTCATTAAAACTTCTGCTGCTATTTAAAAACATCTAAGCTTGTACGATGGGCAGCTTTCAAGGACTCATAACTCAACCAAATCAAAACCAGTTTTCACAAAACTGCTCCAAGGCTTTTTGATGGAAAAGGTTTCCTCGTTTCCTTACTGAGTGCCATTGTTTCCAGTTTCATCCTGCTAGGTATCTAAAAGAGAAAGTCACAAGAATTTGTATTTGTATAAGAACTTTCACTCTCTCATTCAAAAATATAGCACTGAGGATAAGCTTAGCAGGAATAAGAAGGATTAGGCGTTTATGTGGATAATGAGAACATCCATGATTACATCAGTGGGGTGAATAGGATGAAAACGCTGTGGTGACCAGCCCTCTCCTGGAATCTTTTAACATTTGTTTAAAAATTTTATAGGAGAAAAACTCCTATAATGGTGTAAACAAAGGGAGAGGGTTAATCAGACATGGATTAAATTAAAGTCACCCACCTAAACACATTGATTGTGGAGATTAAAAGCACCATCACCTTTCATCTATCTTGTTTACCTCCCAAGCACCCTCTGGCTTTTGTGTGGCATTTTGGTTTCCATGGCCACTGAAGGTTCCTTCCTATAATCAAAAACGACCTCCTGTTATAAAAGGCTCTGAGTCTTTGCTCAGCAGGCCATTTCCCCCTTTTATTATTCTTTTCTCTTGCCTTCAGGGAAAGCTTTGTGCGAGCAGGACAGAGCACTTGGTTGGTTGGCGGTTGACCTCAGTTGCACACAATGAGCTCTGAGTGCTACCTGAAATGTGTGACAAAGAGGGAAGGGTCACTGGCTTAGAGCATTACAAGGGCATGGGCAAGCAACTGTGATGACACTTGCCAAATGTTAGCATTCACCTAATTCAGGAGGGTCCCTGCTGATTGACAGTTCCTCACTCTTCAGCAGCTAAAGACAGAAAATACACAAGTTCATTAATTAATAACCCCGCTAGCCTCCAAAGATATAAAGGTTAAAAGGAAAAAAAAAAGAAAACCAACAAAAAAACCCAACCCCTAACAAAAAAAAAAAACCCAAAACCCACAAAGAAAGCAGCTTGGCAGGAGGGAGCCAGCTCAGGATGAAATATGAACAAAGTATATATATATATTTTAAGAGCACGCCTCACTAGTTTAAAGCCATTTTAATAGCCTACAGGCAAAATTTGTCATGGTATGTAGCTGAGTGCTCTGCTTGCTTAAAATGCTTTTGACAATGTGAGGAAAGCCTTTAAGTATTTGATGAAGGTAAGTTAGTTAGCAGGGCTGGGAAGCCAGTTTGCAGGTTCCAGGATAATTCCTCGGGATCCAATTAAACTGTTGAATTTTACATTCATTCCATTTTTCTAATGCTTTTAGTTAAGGGGATTTCTCCCATACATAACCCGTTCACACACTCCCCATACTCCCAAACCAATGATTTTAAATACAGTTCTATGTGACTTTTCAGCTGGTTTCACCCTTTGATTGTTGAAGTGTGTTACTCTTTAAAAAAAAAAAAAGCTTTGAGTGCATTTTTCTGTCCCGGCTACAGCAACAGGGAGACTTAATGCTGTATATCATAGCTGAAATAAGAGACTTGGTTTTGATTGCAGAGTAGTGCCTGTGGATAGTTTCTAAAGACAGCAAAATCTTGACAATTTCTTATACCAGCTACTTACTGCGCTGCTCAGATGCCAGCTGTAGGATACCACAAAACAGGATGTGAGAGCAGCAGAATTCCTCTTGCATATGGGTACTCACACTGAGGGAAATCCATCACTATCAGAACTATCAAATTTTCAGCAAATACTATTCAAAGATTAGTTTAGCTGGTATTCTAGTGTAAGAATTCTTATGATAAAAAAAAGCAAATGTAGGAGTTCAAGGCATTTCAATAAGCAATATTTTTACATTTGAGCACAGAAGATCCTGGTAGTGTAACCTTTATACTTCCTAGTGCAGGGACGGAAATCTTTTCTGACATTTTCCATCACATTTGCATCTTTCTTTGACATGAGCCTTAGTGTTCTTGTCATAACAAAGAATATATTCAGCAGTCGGACTTAAAAGAAATAGAAATCTGTCTTGCAAAATGATCTTGAAATCATGCAATATGTCAAAATCCATGATGTAACATTTTATTATATGTTTTGTACTACTTTTCACTCAGTCTGAATTAATAGCTCTTAGAAGAGTGAATTCTATCAAAAATCATGGTAATGTTAAGACATTTATATGCACTAATCTACCAAAGAATATTTGAAACTCAACACTGTAACTTGTCTTTGTGGTTGAAGCTTTTATAGAGTAAATACACAATACCAACACGAGAAGTGAATATTTCTGCAGTGAATACTGCAGTTCATCTGGGAGCAGGCACTTTCACTCCTCACTTGTGATGAGCATAAATTGGTCTTGTAGCTGAAAACATTTCTCTTGACAGAGGATATTGAGGACAGAGATTTCTGCCAGGAACTCCACGCTGTTGTTCATGCAGCTTTCATCTTTGGAATGTTATGTTCAGATCTGCTTTAGATCATAAAAGAGCTGCGAATTTCTCTGCACTAGTAGGAATCAGGTCACAGGATGGCATAAGCAGAATTTGAAGAAGAAAGGATTTCTGTTGTTGTAAAAGATTTCATTACCAAAAGAGTTGTTTTTTGTGTGATTTTTTTTTTTGCAGGATTGAATGACAGTGTACAGAAATATGTGACAAGAATAAGTGAATGGATTAAATTTAAGCATACTGCAATGTGTACTTTCTTTTCCCTACAGAGCAAAGAAAAGACAGAAGGAAGTAAGGCCAAAGAGGCATCTTGTTCTAACATGGTTAAAATAGCATAGTCTTAATTTTTATATACTAAGACTGTCATGAAGTTTGTAAGAGATATACAGAGTATGCCATATTATAATGGGCATAAATGATGCTTGCCATAAACAGTGTAATTACTTAGGAGTCCACTGCCTTAAACAGTATCCAATTATATTGTTAAAATTATCTCAGTGGGGATGATGTTCACCAAAGACCCAGTTAAGTTTCTCCTGAAAATCTGCCACTGACCTCAGTGGACTTGGAATGCCCTTTAAATAATAATCAGTTACCTATCAACAATAAACATTAGCTAAGTTCTGCCTCTTGCACCTTATTTCTCGATTCCCTTGTAGTAGTTACATTTTCAAATATCAGGCAGGTATTTTTCATGCTAAATAAATGTTCTTGTGAATCCTTTGTTCTAAATTATCTTCCCACAGACAGTCACTCCACTTCCAGCGCCTACAAAACCAGCTAAGCTAAAGCACCTGAATGCAAATTCAGCTTTAGAAGAATAACGTTATATACATCTGGAGGAAAGGTCATTTAGCAGATTGATTTGGTCACTGAACATTTTTCCTGCTGCCATCTTAAGACTTATACCTTAATCGATTGCACTCCTTGCTCCATGACCCCCAGCAATACTGTTCTTCATTCCAATGGCAACAGTTCCCAGTCGGCTTCTGAGGCCATGTATTGTATGCACTGTGAACAAAGCTCCTGGCAAGGGGCAGTATTCTTCTTCTATCTCATCTCTATTATCTTCAAGTCATGTCTTTAAAGGAAATAAATTGCAGGTGTGTATGCTTCCCCCTCCCCTCTTTCCCTTCACTTCTCACAAAGGTCAATAAATGGGATTAAAATTCTCTCACTGCACATCGGAGTCTCAAAAGCGAGGGCAAAGTGCACATGTGAAAGAGCAACGGTGCACGCACACGCTCACATCCACGTGCTTAGGAGTAGCCCTGCACTTGTGGAATGCACCTCTTTACATTTATGCATATAATAGATGTTGGTAGGGGCCATGAAATCTACATTCTGCTCCACTGAAAGCATGATTGAGCAAACATAGCACAGTGGGATTGCCATCTTGATCCAGGCTTTTAGATCCTATAAATTAAATATATCAAACAATAAATAACACAAAGCAGATAAGAATATAACTTTACCTTAATTCAAAAGAATAAGCCAAACATTTTGACTTAGCTTTCTACAGTAATTTCAATTAAAAAAAAAAACAAACCAACACATTAAAACCATCATTTATTTCACATGAAGAGGAAAGACAAGAAACATAAAAATATACTGACATTTCATTTCACTAATGATGAGATACTCCTTTCTCCTCTGTTGGGTAGAATATATGTAGACAAGCGTACAATGTCTTAGAGAAAAAAATAAGTCCAGAATCAGAGATGCATCTTTCAAATTCAATCAACAGTTCCCCATATCAAGATTTCCATCAACTTTTAATTTAAAGGTTTACCTCAGGGAAAATTTGCTTATTTCACTAAGTCATGTCATTCTATTGAAATCAATGGGATTATTATATATTGCTAAAATAGCAATACATAAAGTCTAGTTAACAATTATAGAGTTATAGAATAGAGTCTAATTAACAATTTCATTCAAACTTCTTTGCCCTATTCTAGCTTAAGAGCATTATAAGAAATACCTTTTAAATAAATACTACCTTTCTGAATCATGATGAAGTTTTCATGAAGAAATTTTATGAGCAGATTTTGAGCTAGGAAACAGAAGATTAAAATATTTTTACAGGACCAAGACTGAGAAAAGTGTATTTTACTTATATGCTTGACAAACCTCCTGGTTTGTTGACAGGCCAGCCATTTGACCATGTCCAAGTCATACAGCTGAGGTTCTTGGCATGGTTTGAAAAATAAACCAAGAGGAACATCATGGAGGAGACTGAAGTCAGGCTACTACCAAAGAAACACCCCTTCCAGAAAAGTCCAGGGCAACACCAAAGCTTTTCCTGGGCTTCAGAAAACACCACACTGAGTTGTCCCTCAAGCAGGAAGCTGTTGAGCTGCACTGTGAAAACAAGAGATTGTGGTAACAGAAGCTGGCAGCATGGGCTTGGGTAGGTTTGCAGGACTGAAAGAGGTGATCTAAATCCATGCTTGAGTGTATGCACAGAAGTATTTGTCATAGAGATGCAAGGTTCTAGAACTACAGTTCAGTTCATGTGGAAACCTTGCTTAACACTCCCAGCACCTAAGTGCAAGGTAAGGTAAGGAACTATCATGCATTGCATCTTCCTTTCCTTAGGAAAGGGATCAATATACAACCATCTCTCAAGTAGTTATCACCTTCATCTCATTTCTCTCATCAGCAGATGGGAAATGAAAGCCTGATCTGTCAGCATGTGGGTAATTTCTTTCCCTTTGGAGCTTTCCTTCCAAGTCTGACATTTCTCAAAGGTATTGATAGGCAGCAGATTTAGCTTTCAAGCATTCCTTTTCTCTGTAGCAGTGGGATTTGTATATTGCATCACTCAGCATCCCTTTGAGATGGCACACAAAACACTGGAAGTGGAAACACCTTCATTTTCTTCCAGCCAAAAAGTGCACCTGAAAGGTTGCTGAAGAGGTTGATTGTTACTCAGATAAGATGTTTATGTTTTCCACAGGATTTATCCAGTTTAAAAGAGTCATTTACTCTTTTTCAGAGCATGGTCCTCTCTTCCCAAGCTGAAATTTCCTGTCTGCAGAAAAGGCTTCTAGCCATGAAGAGGACAAGGTCTTCTTCCCTGTTGTCTTCTTATGGCAGTCTCATTCCCATACCCAGTCCTGAAGAACCAGTCCGTAGAGGAAGCACTACAGAGCTAAGTGGGCTTTTTATGCATCTCAAAGGTTTATTGAGGTTTCAAATCACCAGAGTTAGGGCTCTTAGAGTTAATCTCACAATGAAACATTGAAGAGTTTTTGTGGAGAAAAATGGCATAGATTTTGGGCAGCTAACCAGGGTTCCTTTGTCGCTAAACAGGTTTTATGCTGGAATAAACTACATCTTGAGGTTGAATTTGTCAGCAAGGAATATAATTTAGTTTTTCCAGATATGTTCTACACATGCATAGACTTGTATATCACTTACAAATTTGATTCTGTGTAGAGAGGTACAACAACTTACTTGAGACTGGCTTCCTAGCCAGTACATAAATCTGTGTGATGGAAAACTCAGCCCATTGATTGCATATACCACACAATTCAAACAAAGGCCGTCCTACTATTTATAATCCAAACAGAGAATATTCACTGTCACACAATTGCTAGTATGAATCTACCAGTTCCTTTTGAGATGTCCAACATGGTGATACACATATCATCTTCACCAGTGAGTCCGCAATCTGCCCTCATAAAAAAAAGAAAAGAAAAGGAGGCAAACAGTCTACTGGACAGCATTAGAGCATTGCCAGCAGTTCAAGGGAGGTGATCCTTCCCCTCTATTCTGCACTGGAGAGACACATATGAAGTCTCAAAACAGCTTCAAACTTTCTTCGATTTTAGGTGATTCCATTTTCTATTTGCCTGGGTACAATGGGCTTTTTATCAACATCTTCTCCAGCAGATGTGGGCAAAATGCATTTGTTAGTCTCCCTAATCTCTTAAAGTTTGAGTTCTTTTTCTGGTATATTTTTTTCTCACTACAAATGAAAGCAAACAGTTGCAAAAAGTTATTTGGGCAGGGAGCAAGTGGTCCCAAAAGAGACTATAGCTTCACTTTGGGGCAGTCAGTTGTTTTCACTTCTATCCAGTTTTCTAGGTGCTATTTTGAAGCACTGGTACCAGGGCCTGAATTCCCACCATGCAGAACTGTCCTCTGAATGGGATTTATTTGTGGTATTTGTAAACCAGGCAGCAAGATGGAAATCAGCTTCAAAGGACATAGCTGAAAGATCTGATTGCCTTCCAAACTCATTGGATGATTCTTTATTTCTATAAAATCTTTCTCTTCCCACAATCTTCATGCCTTTCGTTCCCTGATTTTTTTTTTTTTCCCCGGGGAGGGTGGAGATGCAACTAATTTCATTTTAAACTTTGTATAAAGAATATTTAAAAAGATAAATATATTAAATTCAAATATTGTGAGGAATTTAAATCCTTGATCTATATTTTTAAATTAAATATTCAGTGAAATTCCTTGTAATAAAATTAGCATGATATCTTACAGACAAGAATCTCTGATGACTGTATAAACTAATTAAGTCCTTTATAAGTGTTTAAATATTATTATAGCAATTTTCCTGGGAGACAATCTGACTTTGATTTTGCCAAAGCTAAAGAAAACTCAAAACCCTCAGGTACGGTCATTTCTAATTGTAATTAGTAGTTTACAGGTGAATTTCAAATGTCAGGCTTGCAATACATTTTAAAGCAGCACTTCATATTTTCAGGAGCTCTGGGAAAAAACCTGTCAGTATCAGGGATTGGTGATTCAGATTTCATTATCATCCTGATAATTGATTGCATTAGCTACATGCTTTCTTGCTTGTATTAGCTAGACTATGTAACAGCTTTTTATTATATGAACAGCACCTTTGATTATTCTCTTACAAACCTGAAATTAAAAAATAAAATACATCCTAAGGAAATGTCTCTTTCTCCAGTTCCACTGTACTGTATAGAAAAGGAAGTTCATATTCCTTTAAATAAAGGATATTTTGTTCTTAAGAAACTACATTTAAAGGAAAACAGCAGTAATCCAGTCCATTTGAACCCAAAGGCAACTTCTGGCTCTAGATCTTCATTTCAGAGGCACCTATCTCAAGGATGTAGTAATTTTTTTTTTTCCTGGGCAATGGTCACAGTGTCAGATATATCTTTCTCACAGCTTTTACTTTTGTTTTGTTTAGCTGTACCTCTGTTCAGTGTGCTTTGTGCTGCAAATCCTAGTCTTTGGCATTACTGCTTCCTCTTCATGGACCACAAAACTTAGGTTCCTAACTTAGGGTTGTGGCGCCCCTCTCATTTAACCAATGACGCTATTGCACTGAGTGACACCACTTTTGAGTTCTCCCTGAATCCATGTTCCTAAATCCTGTTGATATAATGAGTCAAGCTACTTTTGAAAATGCCAACTAGTCTCCAGAGACACTCAGGTGCTCTTGAATACTCCAACTTTAGATCATGTATCCCATGGAAAAGAAGTCAAATGTTCTTAAAAGCAAGAGAAAGACCAGAAACACCTAACATTTTGGAAAAAGAAAAAAAACTCATGCTGCTAATTCTAAAAAGTTTATAAGCAGAATAATAATAAACTTATGTATTGTTTGCATTGCAATACAAAATAAAATATCATGTACTACATTTGGAATTTATGCCTCTATTAAAAAAAACCTCTCATGGATCTACAGGAAAATCAATCACCTGATAATGGTGAAGACATTCCTGTGTGTCAGCATGAAAGTATGATATGTTTCCAGATGCATTTTCCTTGGCTAAAAGAGAAAAATCCAACCATTTCACAGCACTTTGCATCGCTGGACCAAATTTATCTCTGTTGTAGCCTGGTGATGTCAACAGAGTTACAGCGTGGATGAATACAGGTCATTGTTTGTCAAGTTGGCAGCGAGTGCATGTGTGGGAGGAGAAAAATGAGATCTTCTAACCCATATTTGCAGAAAAAACATGAGTATGAGTTTAGACACATACTCCTATTAAAACTGCACCATAATTTTGCCACTGGAAGTTTCAGAACAAATGAGCTCCAAATGAAACAGAATGAGGGCGTTTCTCCAAGCTATTTCCTGCGCTGCCGTCAGTGCTACTGCACGACAGTGTGACCACGTGATGTTGGGCTTGGGATGTAGAACACAGCAATGGGCTTTTCCTAGTGGTTTCCAGACCATGAATTCCAGCTAAGCTAGCTGTCCACTTTCTGCCCAGAACTTACCTGGCACTAATTAAAGTTAGGCAAAAAAACCCCCCAAAACAACCAAAAAAACCCCAAAAAACCTCCCACATGGATCACTTGACTAGGTTTGGTCCGTGGTACCCTGGGGATAAGATTAGGTGCCATGCTGGTTATTCAAGTTTTATTCAGTGTAAAGATTCTTCTAAGTACTAAATACTGTTATCTGAAAAAGTACCCAACTGCAATGCAGAAAGCTACAGCACAAGTAGTGTCTTCATGTTCCAATACCCCATAACTTAGGTATTTTCTGTGCACCTCAGTGGGTCAAGTTTCCAGGGACTGACCCAGGTGTGCTAAAGGGCTGTGCCTCCTATGAGAGAACCCACTACTGGGCTACAGAGATATTCCTTACAACCTGCTTGACTTGTAGACACACTGGGAATATGAACTGTTTTTTGCTTTGGGTCTTCATTGCCCACCCAGAAACCAACGTATTTAACTTCACAGCAGCAGCTTTGGGAAGCAGCAAAGATTTCTGGATGGGTACCTGCAGTACAAGGGGAACTACAGCAGAACAGTGTCTGACTGACACAGTCAGACCAAAACTGGTTCCTTCAAGACAACTGAAAGGCTGCTGTGTTATCACCTCCACCCAAGCTTTGTTCCCCACCTTGCCAACTACCGCAGTGCTTTGCAGAACTCCTTACCATGAGCAGCAAACCAGAGCAGAGAGTCCTAGAAAAGGCAAGAACACCTATGGCTTAGAAGTGAGACCATTGTCTGAACCCATCTCTGTACCCAGGACTGGAAAGAACCACTGGGCCTGGCATTTTGAAAGAAATGTGGCTTTCTCTGTCAATCATTCCTTCAAAATTGAGTCACTTGCATAAAACTGCTGTGGTTTTTGGACCGTATATAATGCTTCATAATAGCCTTTGGTGTCAAAAATAAGCATATTGTCCTTATTGCTAGAAAGGGTGAATGAAAATGAAAAATTATGCAAATTGGAGGTGGACCTTGATGTACACTGGAGTATGCTGATACATGCCAGGACAGTTTAAAAGTACTCTTCCATCTCTGAATTTATATAAAGAACAAAAAAAAAACAAAAACAGAAAAAAGCTCCAGAAATCCAAACGTATGTTTTATGTATGCTGTGCAAGCTTCTGCCGTGGCAATTGGGGATTTCAGGTAGTATGAAATTCCTGTCCACAGCCCAGAAGTAGGAGGTGTAAAGGAAAACATTTCCAGCAGGTAGATTAACTTTTCACAGCACACCTTACCTACACTCTTACCCTGCGAAGCACACACACCTCCTTCAGTCCCAGGGAAGCATCCCCAGCTTCCTGCTCCCCCACTTAAGAACAGTACACAGTAAATTTGTTTATGGCCTCCATTTTATTAACGGTGGCAATCAGAGGAACTTTTATGGATATGCTTTGTTCACTCCAGCTCTTGATTTGTCTTCCAAGTTGGTGGGAACCCCCACAGGACACTCATAAATGGACAAATTTACAATCTAGCCCTGTGTGAAGTGCCCACAGCAGCATCTCCATCGAAGTTGTCTTTGTGCTCATGCACCAGCTGTGATGCCAGAGGGCACGGGGTCAGAGCAGAGGGCTTCCTCTGGCTTTCTACAAACTGGGATCAGCCAACCTTCATTTATCTATGGTTAAGGACTTGTTTTGGTTTCTTGGATCATGACTCCACAGAGCTGTTTGGATATTTTTAATCGAAGGACAAAGCACTTCCTCTTCCAAACTTGGTGCCTGCAAGGAACATAACAAACTAATCATTCAGAATAATTAATTCTGTCAGAAAAATCTCTACAATTCTTACTAACGCGGAGTGTTTTGTAATCCTAATGAAAGGAAAAACCTGTCACTGTGATAATTTTCGATTGACCCATTTTCTTCAGTGGTTGGGGAGAGGGAATGTTGTTTGTTTTTATCTCTAAGGACCATAAGCATGAAAATGATATGCGTAAATCTTACATTTCAGCCTTGCATTCCCAACTCAGCCTTCAAAGGAAACATTAGCTAGTCTAAAGTGCCAAGTCAGATTGTCAGATTGGTCATTTGTATGTGCATAGCAGAGAGTCTTTCAGTTACCTGTGACTTCAGTTTCAAAATATTCCCCGGATAGCAAAACATTAGTTTTCTCCATTTGTAAATGGGAATCTGAGATGGAGAAAATATGAGCAGCTTGCCAAGGCCACAGAGGCAGTCCTTGCAAAGCCAGGGACTGGAATCCAAATTGTGAGTGCTTTAGCCTAGCATTTAAAAGCACACCCTTCCTGTGGGTTCTAATGTAATACAAGAAGTTCAGGATTGAAAAACCATTTCTAAAGCCAGGTTTTATGAGAAAGTGTGGAAAACAAATTATTAGTTTCCTACATTTGCCTAATACTGTAAACACCTAACTGCCAGCTTCAGTGAGGAAGCTGCCAAACAAACACAAATAAAACAAAAGAAAAAGCACTTAACAGGAAAAATGCCTGAAGGGTTAGAGTTCTTCCCCATATTGTCATGCTTTGAGGTCACCTATTTCTTCTGTATTTGACAGCTGAAAGTTAAATGTGGCAGACAGTTGCATTTCTCATTACCGAAGACAGAATGGTATAGGAAATTCGTTCTTTAATATGCAGCCTTTTATTTCTAGGTCACTAATTTGAATCGATTCCTGATCAATGGTGACTGAAAGGCATTCATATCCGGCAGCTGTTCTGTGGTCTGTGTTAAATGAGGGAACATCTTAGTTATTTCCCAGCAGTAGCCCCTCTCTCTCAGTACCAGAACAAGCCGGCAGTTTTCACAGAGATGCTATGGCCTGATTGCACATGGCACTTGCAAATATCCGAAAAGTGATTAACCTATTTTTGTTCTCTTTTGTAAGGAGTGTATTTTTTTTTTTTCAAGTAAGCCATACTTTTTTATGGTAAGCTTTTTATATATTAAATGGGATCATCTTTCTGCTTTTGTATAAATGCATTCAACACCGTGGCTGCTTTTGTTATGCTACTGGCAGGGGTCAGAGGTTGATTGTTTACATGCACAGTGAGGAGTGCCAAAACAAGCACAGGTAGTTTCTGTGAGTGGGATTCATAGCCTTTAACTTCAACTACCTATATGTCATCTGTTTGGCCTGAATGAATCATCCAGACTGCCCTTGTACTCCAAATCTCTCCATTAAAAGATACATCCACAGAGGCTTTGTCCATACCAAGCAGAGGTGTTAGTTGCTCTCAGAAGAATTTCGCTTTAAATCTTAAGCATTTTTCACACTCCCTTCTGTAACAGCTGCAGAAGCCCTCTATCACTGTACAGAATAAATCAGCTTTGTTTTTAAAGATCCATATATATTGTCTAGTAGATATTATGGTTGAGAAAGACAAGTTTAATTGCTAAATTCATATTTTCCAGGTATCAGATTCCTGGTGAGTTGTTGAAGATAACAAAGTGCAGTGGGGCTTCTTGTTGTTTTTTTTTTCCCCTGAAACTTCTCCCACCACTCTGACATGACCTCCCAAAAGACTGACATAACATATACAATGCACAGTACTTTTGCTCCCAAAATATCTCTGCTTTGAACAATGCCTTCCACAAATTACTTTCTGTCTCTGGCAGTGTGTGGAAGAATAATCATTCACCCACCCACGAAAAATATTCTAGTCTTTATTACCATCCTTCCTTCCCTTTCTCCGAACATGTTAATACCTGCTGAACAGAAACAACACTAAAAGTCATAATAACTGTCTACTGACACTAGTTCCCCAACATAATGAGTTGTTGAGTTTTTCTTTTAGCATTTTGATAACAATATAATGTAGCCAAATTATCTGGTAGCTTTAAAAATTGTCAGAGGAAGTGCATAACTTGGCTGTAAAAATTCACTGAAACTTGGCATAAAGGATTATAGACCAGAACCAAGATTTCTTTAAAAAATATAAAATTCTTCTCTCAGATTCTTTCCATGATCTAAAAATCAACTTTTAATATTTTCAAGAAGACAAGTTGCAAGCAAGTACACTATGATGTGCCTAACGATGCATGCGAGAAGAAAAAACTGGGAATGAAAAAAGAAACTTACAATGCCTTCAAGATTTCATGTACAAACAAGTTTATATTTAAGTAGCATTTTAAGGAATTTCATAGGCATTTAGTTCACAGCCTCAAAGTTCATTCAAAATATTGCACATGAAATACACTTCATTATGCATTTTGGGTTTTCTATTATTCTTAAAGCCATATTTTCTACAATCTCAGGGGGTATAAGGGGAGGTGTATGGTGATTATTAGTCTCTGTAGGTGAACAGAAAAACTAAAATAAAGAGAAACACTTTTTGTTATCCATTATGCCCATATAAACATGGGTTCTCTATGCTTAGAGTTAATGGAGTTACTCTTTATTTAGCTTTATTTGACCAAGAAGGTTATTACAAATAATTATTATTTGTATTACCCAAGAAAACTGGAACACTTAGTCAGGAATGAGGACCACATTGCTTTAGGCATTGTACAAAGAGAACAAGGAAGATTTCAGGGGTCTGAGCGCTTACACTAGGTAGAATCAGACAGCCTGATGGGGGAGCTGAGGGAAACTGCAACAGCACTTTTTGAGATCAGGAAACAAAGTAGGTTTTCATGAGTTTATGGGGATTTCCTCCCACACCTTGGTGGAGAGAAAGATGAAAAATTGAAAACAAATGGCTGAAAATTGGAAAGGAAATTATGGAAATTGATAGCACAATCCTAATGGAGGTAGCAGGCAGCCTTTTAGTACTGATTACAGGGTCATTTAAGTGGGAGTAGGGAAAGGGGATGCATTTGTTATAGCAGAGAAGGAGGAGACAGTGCAAAGAGACAAACAGAATTATGACAGACTCAAGGCAACAGATGGGAATAACGATCTTGACAGCAGCAGTCCAAATAGATATGATGAGAGCATGGTTGCAGATGTCAGGAACAAAAGCACAGGACACTGCAGTAAGTGAGATATGTGACTGCAACACCAAAACTAGTCTGGCTATGAGTTTTAGCTATATGGATGAGAAAAGAAGGCCTGTGCTTGTGACACAATGCAAAAAAGAATCAGCAAGACATGAATACATTCTGGAAATGAGGACCCTTGGAGACACACCCTACAGAGGATGTCACTCTCTAGAGCTAAGTGTCAGGCCAGGAGGTTTGTTTGTCCACTGGGACCAAAAAGAAGAGGCTGTGGGGCACACCAGAGATGTAGATGCAATTGATGTAGCCTTGCAGGTTGTGGACCGACTGATGAAAAGGGAAGAGAGAGAGAAGGAGACAATGCAAAGGAAGGGAGAAGAGAAACAGAGACATGAGTCCCACCTGGAAGCCAGCTTTTGATGCCCTGTTCATACCAGCAGGATTTCAGCCTTGTGCCCCTCAAGTAGTATTTATGCATGGAGTGGCTACGGTACCCCTCATCTCATCCACAGCAGTTACATATGCACACAGGTGGCAAAATCTGCTCCTCTGGGCTCTGAAAGACAGATCATGAAACACTTAATTCACTCTAAGGCGCTTTTTTTTTAAATTTAAGTGTTTCTGGGAGTATTTATATATCCTGAGTATTACTACCTGGCATAGCTTTGGACTTCATTCAATTTCTTGTGCTCTAGCTCCACTGATTTCTATCTCATTGTTGAGACAGCTCATAATTAGCATATTAACCCTTAAAATTCTTTGGATCTGATTCAGGATATGCCACTCCATTAAAAATCCAGTATTTCAAAACATCTGATTTTAACCAGCTGTATCTTTCTTGATGGACCACATTACATCAAGAAATGAAAAAACCCAATGCATATTAAGCATGCCAAACATGCTGAAATTTCAGATTACAGTTAGCTAAATTCATTTGGAATATCCAGTTCCAGACAGAGCCCCACCAGTTGGATCATTTTTCTCTCTACTTATCCAGAGATGTTTCCTTTCCTTTCAAATGGATTTTAATTATCTGGGTTTTGCCTTTGCATATAAATGCAGATGGATTATGCATATAGAGCTATGATTTTGGTACTCAAACACGTGTCAAACCAAAATATTTTTAAGCCAGATGCTCATATATGTACATATTTTTCCTGACTCATACAGGATGAATATTCTTTTAACATGCCTTGCTAGTATCCTTCATGTACACGGATATATACTGGTGTTCTTAATATACGCTTGTTCCTAAAGAATGAAAAATCTTCCTCTGCCTCATATCTATAGAAAGGCTTTTATTGATTAAAGTCACATTTATTCTAATGTTTTAAGGATTTTTGGGTTTTAGTCTTTCACTTTTTTTTAGTTATTTCCTTAGTAAAATCCGTCCTCTTTTTTTNTTTTTTTTCCCCTTTGCATGTGATAAATCAAGTTACTTTTTCACTCTGGACTCCATTATGGGATCACAGTGGCTATACAAACCACACGGAGTTAAGCAAACAAAGGAATTTTTTCATTTTCTCTTTCATTCAATAAAGTTCCATTTTCTGTCACCCTGCAACCTTTTGACCTGCGTCCTAATGGCACTGGTCACTCAAGGGCAAAAGTTCAGCTGTAGGTTAAGTCTGTGTGTGTTTGCACTGGGCAGGGAGACAGTGGGTTCTTGCTTCCTGTAGCCTCCCCCAGCCCCGCCACCGCTCCCCAAACGCCAGCCTCACCCCTGCTGAGCTCTCCCTGCTCCAGACCTCCCTCTGGGAAGAAGGTAAGGAGGGCTGGCAGTGAGCTTTTCCCCAGCCTTTTGTTTTTCTTGCAGCTGTCACCAAAAAACCCACTGTCTTATTTTCTTGCTCTGGGGGTAGAGAAGGCAAGAGAGAACCATCCAGCAGGGGCACTGCAGTCAGTGCTAACCACCTGCAGCCAGTCGTGTGGATCCCTGTTTCATTCTTCTTTGACTCTGCAAGTTGCCATATTTCTGGAAGAGAATATGCATCCCTTCCCCTTCCCCTTGTTCCCAGCACTGCTGGCACAAATTGTCTCAGGATACTGGCTCCTGCTGTGCATTGAGAACTCCCTATTACGCAATTTGCAGTGTGATTTTTCAAGGCACACTGAAAGTAAATGATACCTCAGGTGCACCCACCTCTCCCAATACCCTCCAGTGGGCTTTTCCAGGTGGCCTGGGAGTGACCTACTGACACATTTCTACAGGTCGCTACAATCATGCATGATCTGGAGAGTCACACTGCTAGGTGTAGTATTCCCCTCCAAATCAGTGACTCTGGTATGACATCTTGCCCCCTCTTTCCTAAGAATATGGCACTGCCCTGTCCAGTAGTTCCTCCAAGGCAGTTCCTCCCAGCCCCCTCTTGGCTGCCAGACCCTGAGCTCTTCAGGCAGCCCCTGCTTCATCACCAGACACCAGGCCACCAGCCGTCCAATGAAGTCATACATACCCAATACACCTTTCTGGACAGGTGAACTGCCTGGGAGATGCAGTGTAGGAGAAGTTTGTACCACTCTTGGAGGAGTTTCCTCCCCTCCACCAGGCTAAGGGGCTAAGGGGTGTTGCTGAGTCCATTTCTGGCTCTGTAGACAAGTAGGAGAAGGGCAAACTGTGTGCGGAGTGGCTAAGAGTTGCTCCTCTGCAAGAGGGATGGATAAAGTCTTGGATAGACTTGGCACTGAATAAAACCTCAGCCTTTCCTTAAGAAAATCTTTGGCTTAAAGGTCTGACAGGCTTAAATGTACAACATGCTGCTATAGTATGAGCTCTTCCCCCAAAGGTCCAAATTACGTTTACCCAATAACTGTTTGTGAATTTGAAATTACACAATCTTAGAATGCCTCAGAATGAGGGCTGGTAGCAGTGCGGATGGTGCAGTTCCCCCTGTCTCTCCTGTGAGTGACCACGCTTCACCACTTCCAGGGCTTCCCACAGCTCCTGAGAGCGGCAGAGAGGGCACAGGTTGTGGAGGAGCTTGGCTGGAAGCTGGGCAATTGAACAGCTCATGACCACAATATAGTCCAGATGGCCCTGTAAATAGGGGATCTGGGCTGTCTCTGCTTCTGCTGTGGGACAGTGCCTAACCTGAGCAGGCCCCAGAGAACATGGTGGTTTCTATCAAAACACTTTTGAGCTGCAATTTCTGCATGCTGCAAACCAGACTTGCAGGAAAAATGGGCAATAGGTAAATGTTTCCTTTTTAAGTCTCTCAGCAAGAATGGCTAACGGCCCTGCCCTGAGGAAACTGAGGTCTTGGCTCAGACAGCCCAGTTATATAATCTGAATTTTAAGCAAAGGCACACCAGTTACAGTACAACCCTTAGTGTGCTGAAACTAAGCCCAGACATAAATGCTTGCTGCATAGGATAAACCAAGCAGGGCTCTCTCTTAGTGCCCAGAGAAACACTATGTAAGGGTTAAAACTTAGCTGGGATTCAGATTCCTCTATTTTACTCTGGTTTAGAGTGATTTGTACACTGTACACAAAATTTTTGAAATACGCTGAAAAGTGTAATTCACAAAAATTTTTTCGAATACACTGAGAAGTTCAGACAGTTGTCTGGGTACAAAATGAATAGGAACAAGCTTGAGCTGTCAGGAGTAACTGAAGAAACATTACAAAGCATTACTTTGTTGGTGGATTTTCAATGGTCCCCAATAGTATTAAAACATCCAGGTATTCTAATCCCAAGGGAATTTGAACAAACAGTTAAAATCAATTTAGATTTGATTATCAGACAAATCAGTAATGACCTGGTAAATGGCAAACTGGCTTCGCTAATGAGGAAAATTGCCATAATGAATAATTATGTACTAATTAGATTTGCATACAAACACAGAATTCTCATTTTCCAAAGTCCACCATACTATTTAGTGATGAGCTTATTATCAGACTGGCACTGATCCCAAGATTGCCTAGCTTTGGGATTCAAGGGCTAGTGACATCTAGAACAAGATAGCCATACCCACACTATACAGCAGATTGTCCAGAGTGTCCATGAGTCCCTGAGATATTATTACTCATTTCATGTTTTGTTCCAGTTAAAAGTGCCTAAAATAGCAAAGGGAGTGTGTCACAGATGCCAGGGAGGACTGAAGTTATTTATTGCCTTCCTTAGTGAGTGTCATGAAGGCCTATATGGGTGTTTGAACCTTGGGATGCTGTCAGAGGACTGTTTAAGACAGACTGAAGTCAGATTGATACAGTCATGTTATCTGAAATGAGCCCTATTTAGCCACTCCTGAGCTTCGTCACAGTGGCAGCTAACTGGGGCAGTCCAAAAGGGAGTCAGGGAATGAAATAGTAGTTAAGCAATGTGAAAAATCAGGGATCCAGGGCTTGAGGAGAGGATTGTGGCATCTCTTTTCTTTATTGTGGTAGTCGTACAATCACAAAATGCCTAGGAAATAAGGGGAGACATTCTGTTACCCAAATATTGAGAAGATGCTCTTTCACCTTCTGCAAATATGCCTGTTGGGGTCCAGGTGACCGCAAAAGTCAAACAGATTTAGTCAATACGGTTGTACAAACTGTCAGATAGGAGACAATGTTAAGATTTTTAAAGAAAACCAAGGTTCCTCCTTAATCTCCTTACTCTGACAATTAAAGCTTTTGTAAAAGAAGCAAAAAGTTGTGTATCACAAGACTTAGAAACATTAATATTGTAAGGCACCTTATATGAAGATTTTATCTGGCAGACATTAGTATAGGTGCTGCTGTGAAAAGGAGTGATGTTTATGTGTCTTGTGTAGCTCTATTTTCTTTTTTTTACTGTGCGCGAATATATATGCATATATATATATAGTCCTGCTAGACTCAGGTTAAATTGCATATTTACTTATTGCAATCCACTTATTCTTGATCTGTTTAGTAGATGCTCTAAAGAACATTAAAACATTTTCCAACAAAAATATATTTTAATAGATTTCCATAGTGTTTAAAATATTATTTATAATTAATATTTCTTATTATTGAAACAAAAACAATAAAAAATAGGCAAGACCACAAAGTCATAAATGTTTCATAAAACATTTTCTGTATGTGAGCTCTTTCACAAAAGAGTTTTTCTGTAGAAAAATCTTATTTTCCATTTTATAAAGGATTTACAATCTGATTAGAAAATGGGATTAAATACAGAAAGCTGTGATTTATAAATCATTACATTATTTAAAAATTATTTGAAATATATATAATTGATCCTGAATATTCACCTAGTTGCAACTTCTTTTATGTTCATGTCCTTGCTTTCCAGCATCCTTAGAAGTTGGGTTTACGCAACAGCAGACCAAGAAGGAAAACTACTCATGGAATCATTCGTCAGAATTTAAAGTCGATTGGACGCAGTAGTTACCAGTAATTAGTTTCACAAATGTCATTCTCAAGACTAGAGATAATCATAGCTCACATGCTGCAAATTCCACATGGAAGATCTTTTTGTCTTACAGAGGAAAAGCAAGGTAAAGCATCAATGTACTCTTCAACACCAAGGAAGATGACATTACTTGCCTTTCTATGTAGCGGCAAAGCTGAAATCACTGCAGAGGACAGTGGGGAAGTATGTGCTCTGGTCCCACCTCAGTCAAGGCCTCATGTGGTTCCTTAGCTTGACTGGTCTCCAATAGCAGCACACAGTTCAGTTTGAGCGTGGTTCTCTGGTTTTGCTGCAGCTACAGCCCTGAATCTTGCCCAAACTCTGACATTAAAAGCTAACTTGCACATATGCCAAACTACAGACCCCAAACTACCCAAACTGCAGACCCCATTCTAATCACAACATAAACCTACCCTGAAACTGACCTGGAAGACCAGACACTGACTCAAGGTCTAAGGAGACCTGGTTTTCATCACTAAGGAAAATGCATCTTTAAATGATGGGAAGATTTTACTAATCAGCTATTAGCTCTCAACTAATGTGTTTTTTGGAGGGCTGTCTGACTGTACCATTGTCTCTTCCCTTTTCACTGTTAATCTGCCAGACCAAGCTGCAGGGAGACGTCTCCAAAGCAGGTTGATTTATGCCAGGGAGACTTTCTGGACCACTGAAATCAGGGAAGAAATTTAGCACTCAGTTTATACTATTTGCAAAGAAAAATGTAACGTGGTGGGGAGGGAGTGGAGTAGAATGTATCTGAAGAAAACTAAGAATTGCTAATAATGGCATGGCAGGACCATTAACAGTTTTTCTTCTTATTCCAAGATTCCAGGTTGACAGCCCAGTGGCTTGTTAATTGATTGTTTTTAAAAGAAGTTTGCACTGTGTTTTGCCGTGATTTTCTAAGATTTCGGCTATTTTCATTACCCCATCACTATTAGGTTCTAAGTACTTACTGTCAGTGGCACACATGTGGTTAACACATGAGTATCTATGAATTGGTGTCTTTAACAGTACCCACGGGATAATTCTTAAAACTCTCTGTCTAAAGCTGTCTCATTTTTACTAGGAAAGGAGGAGTAGTTTGAAGGAGGACACCTGTAAATTGAATATACTGAAGTATGTGATCCAGATTGATTGTAGTCAAGCATGTTTCCTTCAGACCAGAGTTTAGGGTGACCCTGTGGTGAGAAACTATAATGTACACTAAACAATGTTCCTATGACTGTGAAAAGAGAGGGATTCTCCAACCATCAGCCTCAAAACCAAACCTTTCAAAAGTGTATTTTTTATAGCCCTTTCCTGTCTCTTCTGCATCACAAGGGATGTGTTTAAACTGAAGGCAGATGCAGGCCTACATCCTGGTTTCCCTGAACTCTAGTTTGATGGATGTACTGGAAGATGTAAAGGCTCATTCCTCACCTCTGCAAATGTTTTTCCCCCAAAGTGTGAGGGTAGAGCACAGCTCCTTCTGACCCTAATGTGCATCCCAGAGATACTGGGGTACATGAATACAGGGCACACTGCCCGCCTTGCTTAGCCTTCGGCAGGGGACATCACTGAGATGACCCAGAGAGACAGGACACCACTCTAAAGGACTGACTCAGCCACAGAGAGGCCCTGAAAATGGGAAACAGGAACAGGGGCTGTGCCACATTCGGCTGCTGCCAATTTCAGACAACTGCCATCACTACAAACAGTCTGGAGGGCTCACTGCCCACAGCCACCTTTTGTTACCATTTTTCAGACCCCTGCAAGCCAGGACAAGGGCATTATGGGCCCATGTAACTGCTCATTTAGGCATTATGAGAAAGGAAGACCAAGAGTCAAAGCCAATCAGTTTAAAAGTGTAGGAGTAGACTGGAAGGCGTTATGGCATCTTTAGGTGGGGTAAGACTCACTATAAACCAACAAGTTTTTAGAGAAGGCTTCCCTCAGAAATCCCTTTATTTCTTCTCCATTCTGATCGCTATAATCCACCTACCTCTTAACACTAACACTGAAATATAGTGTATCTTGAACAGTGGCACAGGGGCAGATACAGAGAAACAAGTATCTATATCAGAATTTCCCATTCAATTCAAACAATATCAAATTTCTGGAAAGGTAAGGTCTTGACTCACCCATTATTACAGCTAATGCTTTGGACTTCTTACTATTTCTTTTAACAATGTCTTCATGATCCCACTAATTTTAAGTAAAGATATTATTTAGACCTGCACTCTCTTTCTCCTTGTGATTGAGCTTTTACATTGAGCAACTCCCAGACACTACTTAGTTGTGGATGTAGCCCTTGTTATTTGCACCAACTAAACAAAACTAGTTCAAAACTCTGCCTAAGGGAAAGCCAGAAAGCAGGTGATTATTGAAACCTCCCTGCACAGTTTTCCTGTACCTGCAGCAAATAGATAAGCCCTTCACAAGGTTGGGAGTGTTTCCCAGGCAACTCAATTGCACAGATAACAAAATGTCAGTACCTAGCCAACGGATCTCTCAACGTCCCTAATTTGCTGAGGATAGAAATGAGACTCCATTTGCCTAATGCCTTCTGGAGTTTGATGGAGATAATTCTGCATCCAAACTGTCAGAGAAGAGTTGGAGCAACAGACCATCTTCTTCCCATGCAGACAGCTGTAATGAAGACATGTCCTTATCCACTATTTTTTGAATGAGACCTAGGTGATAGTAATCCTGTTGTAACCACACAAAACCAAAACTAAATTCATCCATTTTATTGAGCACCATAGATTGACTACAACAATAAAGTGGTAATACCTGTCCTCCAATGATTTTATCTTTATTGTTCACAGCTTAATTGTCCCTCTGGAACTTGGCTATACAAATGTATTATTAAAATGAGACATCTGGCAGTGGCCCTAAATGCCTCTATGTCAGGAATTTACTATCTATTACTTGTAACAGTAAATCTGTTGTGCACATCTGCAGCAGCAGAGAAAATCACATCTGACAGCAATGATACAAAACATTCACAGGAGCTTTGCAAAGGCACAAGACTGAATGAATCCAGGCTTTTACAGTTCTTTACGATCTTCACTGAACCTGATCGAGCTGAAGAAACCCATTTTATGGCACTTTCTCAATTTCAAATCAGCCATCGTTTCTTGAAGCAGAACACCAAGAAATCTTTCAAATAAATATGCCTATAATGAGCTCTTTTTCATGGCACATTTTATGAACTGGAAAATGTGTAAATGTCTGTTGGCTTTGTGGATTGGAGTTTAGCTGCTTTGTCTACCAGAAATAATCTTAGATGCTCACACGAAAAAACAAACCCAAAAAACTCCTAAACAATCTATATGGCCAAGTTACTACCTCAAAACTCACCTCCTTTAAAAGACATTTTTGAGATGATGGTTTCCTTAAAAAATGTCCAGTAGAATTCTTGGAATCAAGGAAATCTTAACATTTTGTAATATATATTGTTTCATCTTACCCTAGATTTAAGAAAGAGGGAAAAAAAATTGCCTTGGAGCAAAACTTCACATTTAAAATCTCATTCCAGAAATAAATTAATATAAGTTTTATTTGATGGGTCCACAGTTTTGTTTTGCATAGTCCATGTTCCCAAAAGTCTGGTAAAATTGGATAGAATTTAAAATTAGAAATTCTAATCCTCTCCTAGCCTCCCCATACATAAAAATAATTCTCTATAAGGATCAAAGTTGTGACGTGGAAAAACTAATTTACATTTTCATTTTAAACATACAAGGCCAAATGAACTTTTTTTCAGATTCAGTGAGGGGGTAAAAGATATACACTAGTATGAATACTTGCAGGACATCACAATTAATTGATTTAGTCTTAACAGCATACATAATGTTTCATGTTATGTGAGGTTTGTAAGATTTCATAGAAGAAAGGACTTTTAATTTATAAACTTAAAGAAAAAAAGTGACTTCCTAAACAAGAGCATAGACTTGCTCTGTATTTTGCAGTGCCTTTTTTTTTTTCAAACATAGCCATAGTTTATCACAGTTATACAACAAAGTAGCTATTTGGTAATCTTCTTGTCCAGTAATTGCTTCTCATATGTCTGTCTTCATGTGTCTTCATATATGTTAAATGGTGCTGTCTGATGAGCAAGCCAGAACACTGGTTTTGTCTACCAGGACTGATACAAAGGTTTTTTCTACACTTCTAGAGCAAGGATAGGTTCTGTGATATATTCTGCTGCTTCTCAAAATCAGCAATAATTACTTCTTAATGTAGACTCAGAAAATACTGTTTCATTTCTATAAGCCTGCTTTGGCTGGAAGTTGTTTTTATTTTTCATTACATTGAAGAACCAACTCCAATATCAGTAAATGTTTTATTGCCTTAATGTAGCACCCAGGGGAAATAACACTGTATCTCCAAATTCTCTATTTGTTCTTTCAGCAGACCAGTAATTTCCTATTTGGGTGACACATATGACAAGTAAATCATTAAACACTCCTATATATTCTAAATATGGTTTTGCAAGTCACAGTGGGAGTACTGCAATTCTTTCTCAAGAAGAGAGCAGAGGCTGTGTCTGGGCAACAACAGATAATTCATACCAAAATGCGAAAACTTCTGATCAGGAGCAGGGAAGGAAAACCCTGTGAAGCTGCACAAATGAGCAAAAGAGCGAGAGAGTTACACACTGAGGCAAGCCCATGCACGTCCTCCTGGCATGAAAGCGTCCTAGCTGACTGCTCTGTTCCAGCAATGTGCCAGCCACAGAACAAGCATTGCTCATTTCAATTGCCAGAAGCCACTTCTCAACTGGCAAACATCTGAAGTATAGAAGGTTTTTAGGAATATTAGTTTCAACCCATAATTTACCGGAAATGTAAAATAATAATAATAATAATAATAACAATAATAATAATAGAGTTTAGTTAGATAAAATGGAAACAATATGAATTTATGCACTTCTTGCAGCACATAACTGTTGTTAGCAAAATGCCTTTCTTAGAATTAAGTGCTATTTCCCAGTGGCCTGTACAATGGTAATAAGCAGCATGGTGAGCTGGCATTTGCACTTACCCTTTCACGTGCATGTTCTTTTACCAACAGATATCATGTGAGAATCCAGGATTAATCTCAAATGTCTCTACATTGTTGTACTTTTGAACAAAGGGTGTGTGAACTCTTTTAATGAGGATTAACGTTATTCCTCCTATGATTTATTTCTGCTTTACTCAGGATACCAGCACCATCCCCTGTCCCTTGGATCCGGAAATATCATCTCCCATACTAAAGCTTGCAGCCTTCTGTCATGTGGAAAGAAGCCATCAGGAAGAGCAAGATTACAAACCAGCCTAAGGATGGGAAAGGAAAATTTAAGCAGAGTGTATTCCATCAAACTGAAAGCTGGAGTGTGCCCAGGAGTTAATATTTCCACTTGTGCCGTGGGATCTTGAACAACAGTCATCGGTCACTGCGTTTCTCTTGTATCCCAGCTAAGGTTAGTCTTTTAAACAGTGCTGTGTACCTGGATAGTGGGACATGAGTTCAATATTGACAGAGGGAAGCTTGCCACCTACTGAATCACCACCTGAGTCACCCTGCAGCTAAACCACAGATTACAGAACTGGAAGTGTGTGCTGCTGCGCTGGAAACCATTGGCGACGATGCTACACCAAGGTCTAAGGCAGGGGAACTTCACAGGTTTCAGGTTTTCTGTCTTGTGGTTCCTTGGCACAGGAAACACGAAGTGTACACAACAGGCTATAAAATCCACTTTTAGTATAAACCACAGAGCTTGACGTGCATGAGGCTTGAGAAAATAGTTTCCATTTTCTGTAATAGTGATAGTGTATACAACTTCTACCTGTAAATGTAAAATACAAGCTTGAATTATCTAAACATCCACCCTTAAGCCTCTCACAGCTGCAAAACCCCTGAAGCAGCCGAAGGAAGAAACATGGCAATGGTTAGCGCTACATTTGAACCACTGGAAAAATAAAGACTGATCCTTATTAAAAACTTAAAACTATTTGAGAGGTTTTTTTCCAGACCATTGAAAATGTTGAGGTGGTGGTGAGTCTTGAGCTGATGTCAGTTTGTTTTCTGCTGCTGCTGCTTTCAATACTTTGTATGAATTTGACCATTGTTACTTAAAGATTTGCTGCAAATGTTTGCAGAATGAGCTGTAGTTAACCTGGTATACCGGGTACACCCGTGGAAGCACAGAGTAAGAGGGATGATGAACAGGGTTTATTTTTCCTTTACATATGTAAAATAGGAGCACGATATAGTTAAGTAAGGATCCTAATTTCAATGCTCCATATTTCACCGTTCCTTTACTTACCGTCATCAGTTGACACCAAGGTTCCCCCTCCCCAGTGTACAGTGATAAAGGCACCCACTGTGCTGCCTCCCGTAGGATGCCCCCCACGCCTCCCCTCTGAGCTCTGTAGCTCTCTGCGTGACACAAAGCTGGTGAAAAGCACGCTCTGCCTGGGGCAGGGCAGTGGCAGAGTGGGTGCCCCAGTCTGGCTGACAGGCTTGGTCCTCACCACTCCAGTGGCCCTTGGGAAGCAGAGCTTGTTTGGCCTGAAGGCTGCAGCCGCGGTTGTTGAGGGTATAATGATACCGAGTGGTAGGAGTTGTGTCCAGCATGTCTGCAGAGGGAACATGCTGCAAGCAAGGGGACAAGGACAGCATCTCTCTTAGGCAAGGGTGGCAGGTTCCAGCCACTCCAGGCCAGAGATGGTTCAGGGAACCGGCCCCAGGCCTGGCTTTTGTGAACTTGTTAGACAGACAGGCTTTTATTTGCATGAAAATAGACTTTAGGAAGCCATTAAAATGTAACAAAAAAGTATTTAATGCCCCAGCGCCTACCGAGCTTATATCAACCTCCTTATTAGACCTTTCTTTTCTTTTTCTTTTCCTCCCCTCCCCTGGCATTGCTCTGCTGCACAAACAGCCCATATGGAAAACAGCACAGCCTGGAAACACCTAGCTCTCCCTGTCCTCTTTTGCTTTTGGCTTTTGCAGCTGCTGTTTTCTCAGTGTTGTCTTGGGGCAGTTTCCTGTTGCCATAGCTGATAGCCTGCCAGTGCCTGCCTGGGCCTTTCAAGTGTCAACACTGCAAAGTTCGCTGCGATGGCCAAACGCTTGTTAATGAGATATAGCAGCTGGGTAGGGGTGAACCACTGAGATGTATAAAGGCACGCCGCTGGTGCAGGAAGCGATGCCTTTTGAATCTTTTCAGCGCTCTGAAAGCATTCAAATCAAAGAGGGTATGTTGTATTCATTAATAAACCGAAGTTCCCATGCAACTGTGTTAAAGCCAGGAGTTTAACTTTGCTATGGACAGGTGATTTTTTCAACAGTGTTTTACACCGGAAGACAAAGGGCAAGAAAACAAGAGTTTATGTACTGCCAAAGGCATTACTTCCCTATCTTACAGCCAGACAGAATTGTTAAACTGAGCTAGGTATTTGCCGTTTCCCGACAATAAAAGCTTCCTTTTTTCCTTTATTTTTTATGCTTCAAAGCTCGCAGCAGCCTGCTTGATCTCCATCTCTCACACGTTTTTAGACCCGTTTCTTAATTTTTTGAAAACCATGATTAAAAGTTAGAATAAAAAAAAAAAAAGGCAACTTGTTAAAAAAAGTCAGAGACCCTATAGATAGGATTAATGACCAAAGCTGCTTTCATTCAACTGAAGCAGTCCATGTGATCTGTAGTCTGCATCTGTTTTGCTACAGCAGAACACAGGAGTGCCCAACAGCTGGGCAGAACAGGCAGAAAGCAGAAAACAAAAGAAACTAGCATACAGTGCAAAGTTTTAAAGGCAGCATGAGCCAAAGAGCACCTTAAAGATTTTTCTAGCATTTATTTTTAATTGGGTAGAGACTTATTTAATTTCTTTTTCTTTCTTTCTTTCTCTTTTTATTTTTTCTTTCTTTTTCCTTTTTTTCCTTTTTTTTTTTTTTTTTTTTTTTTTTTTTTTTTTTTTTTTTTTTTTTTTTTTTTTTTTTTTTTTTTTTTTTTTTTTTTTTTTAGGCAGGGGCAGCTGGGGAAAAGATTGAATGCTAGGAAAACATGTTTAAAACTGAAACAACCACAGTAGTAATAGTGACAAAATTGCTTTGGAAAAGTTAAACAAAAGAAGTGTTAGAAACAGGAAAGGGCCATATGGCTCGACAGGCCTGCCATTTTCTGGTTTATCTTAATTGTTTCCCTCACTTCTCCTCAAATGAATACAAGTGTCCCAGACTCATTTATATGCTTTCATTTCCCTTTCACAGTAACTTGTTCCAAGGTAATTTAAGCCAAGCTGCTTAAGTGATATTTAGCTATGTGACTGTTTAGGGAACAGCAGTTTAGCTATATTCATCAGCCTATTGCAGTTACTGTACTCTTTTTTGGAATTTAGTTGCACCAATCAACTGCCTACTAAATGGGCCTTTTTAGGGTAAGCTAAGTCAGGCAGACCCCTGACCCAGAAGCCTCTGTTGGGACAAGAAGAGTCTTGCCATTCACCTTAACAGAACTTAACTTTGGTTCAGGCATATTCTTTCACTCTAAAATGTAATTCCAGTGAAATATAAAGGGGTTTGGGTGGGTTTGGTTTTCTTCACAAAAATGTGGGCATTTAATTTATATTTTTCTTTAAAAAGTTCCATTTTAAGGTAGTCATCTATCACATTATTCTAACTGAAATAACAGATGAAACCTGAATTCCCTGTAAAACTCCCCAAAAAGATGTTCCACAAGACTTCGTCTCTGTTGGGGGAGAGAAAGAATACTGAGGCTTAAAGGTTATTTTTATATGTGAAAAATTGTTCCAAATAGAAGATTTCAAATCAGGCCAGGCCTACGCAGACGCCATGACTGTTCTGGCCTAGATTTTATCTGCTGTGATTCCTGTGCTGCCTACCTGGTCAGGCAGACTTCTGTGACTGCAGAGGGTGTGGAAAGGGATTGAAGGAAGGTGCATTTAGACATCTGGAGATGGCCATGATGTAAAAAAAAGGACCCTAAGTCAGGCAGGAAAGAGAGTCAAAACAAAACACTTCCTATTAATAATAACATCAACTGTAACCATGGCAAGCTGTTAAGCCTTTAAATAAACATACTGTGGCAAGCTGAAGCATAAGTTTCAACCAGCTTGTTAGAACACAGTCCTCCACCATGACAGAAGTTAAGATGTTCTGCATGCACGGAGCCTGTGCCAGGGCATAATCCGCGTTTTGGCTACTCCGGCTACTCAGGGTAATCAGCAGATTAGTGGAGAAGCACTGTTAATGGAGGAAGACAGCACTTTTCTCATCTTCAGGATCTTTCCAACCTCAGAAAATGCTGACTTGTAGAATCTGCTCAGAAAACTCTTGTTCAAACACAAGCCAGTAAATTTGCTCATTCTTACAAAAGATAATGAATGATTAATAAATGAGTCAATTCAGTGAATGTCTGGCCTGTGCTTCTCTCCATATGTCTTCAAGAAGATAATTGCAGCAGGGGGAACACAGAAAGGAGGGACAGACATCTGTTGAGCGATAGTGGAGATTGTGTTTTAAAAACAATTTCTGTAGGTTCACTCATTTAACAGAAAAAAAGGGGGGCGGGGGGAGGGGGAGAGAAGGATTTCCATATCAGCAGCTTTATTGCATGCTTAAAACAAGGCAGGAATATAAATATATGCTTTATTCTTCCACCATAGTAACCCCACAGGTGAGATTTCTAGGTTGTCCAGACCAGAACTCCCACCTTCAGCAGAATATTTAAGCAAAAGGAGGTGAAATAGAAACCAAAATATTCCTAGACCTGTCGACTGGTTTTTCTCCCTTCTCTGTTTTTAAAATGTTCACAAAACTATCAAACCTGTAACTCAGTATCCCTGAAAAGCAGGGAAAAGATTAACAGAAATAGTTGCTGATACTGTCATAGACAATTAGTTTATCTATTACAAAGGTAGGAAGAGTGTAAACTCTTCTCAGAGACAATCCCATTAAACAGGAGAAAACATTTTTATGGTCCTCTGAAAAGAACATCATGAAGTCATAATATCCTTTGGAATCACTCACATCTGCTACACAATTTAATTGATTTTATATACACACAAAAATATCACAATAAGGGACAGAAGGTGAGGGCAAGCAGCTTTTCTAGATCCCCAAGACACTGTCTGATCTTATCATAGCACACCACTGTGCTTTCTGATAGAACTCAGGGTACATCTGCTCCTAAGCCTAGGCTTAGTTCCTCAGCTTAACTTTGTCATAAAATCTCCAAATCATGTATTTTTCCATATTAAATGCAATCTGCATTTGCACTTCTGAATATACATGGCTTATATTACAGTACCAGCATGAGATTTGTGCTCCAAATGCATTGTCATTTCCTTTGCATGTGTGAGATTTTCTAAATTACAGACTGTGACTGGTTCCTTCCTTGCTTATGTTAGCTCTGATCCTTTTCTCAGCTTACCCTTTCTAAACTTAACTTTACATGTTGTTTCTGATGTCTCCTCTTTGGTTTATTGGATATTTCCCCTGACTTTAGGTACATAACAAGACTACTGTTTAATGCCAGCCCCTGATCATGAGGAAGCACACCTCTCTTCCCCAGATATGTCCTTGGCAGCTTAACGAAAAAGCCATACTTTAATGAAAAAGCCACACACACACATTCACTGTCTTTCTCCTTTCATTCCAAGGACTGTAGCTGTGTATGTGCATGTTTGTAATGCCCCTGTTTCATGGAAAGACAGACTAAGCCTGTAAGGATCTCAAACTCTCCTGTATTCCTAAAATAGAGTCCTCTGTATCCCTGCAGTTTCCTTCAGCTTGCTTTCCTGCAAGCCTTCAGCCCTTATCATTCCCTCAAGGAACTGAAGACTCTGAATGCCTGCTTCTAAAACAGGCGTTTGGGGCATTTCCTCAGGGGAACAGTACAACTTGTTTTACACCCCCTTCTCAGAGAGAACCTGCAGTAAACTGTGGGGATTATGGGGAGGAATGCTGGAGGGGATCCCAGCGTTATGTTAGGTCTGCCAACCTGACAGGTTCAACAGAAACCTCTGAAATTTCCTATCCCTACGCAGTGACCCGTGGCTAATCTGCATGACAATGTATTGTGTAATTGCAGGAAGCCAGTGCAATATCATTCAGGAACAGGAAGCTTGTGAACTGTTTACAGCCACCACTGCTACGGTGACAAAACCTGTCATTACCTTGTGCACTGTTTCTTCGGAAACATGGATGCAATTGCAAAGTCTTATCACTCAGCTTTATAGGGGAGATCTGCTGAAGTAAAAGAATAATATGGGAAGAGCAAAAAAAAGAGACTGGGCTTGGTTGATTGCTGTCATGATTACATTACACGGGTTGAAAGGCAGTTTCAGCAATTGCTTATTGTGCATGAGAAGACGGAATTGTTTGCCATCAGTTAGGCTTCAGTTAAGTTTACTATTCCTTATCTCTTGTTTAAGGTAGTACTTCAAAGGAGTACTTGCTTCTTGCCCTTTGACTCAAGTGGGCACAGCAGTGGGATGCCATGTGGGAGATGCAGATTTGAGAGCCTTCATGTGCTCCCAGCTCTCAGGCTTTCAAGAGGTAGGCAACACTGCCAATGTTTTCTCTGCTAATTTAGATTCACTCATCAATTCATGTGCAGAACTTTCAAAGAGCAAAATTGTACCCACGTGCTGACCGTGGCTAACAAGCGAAGAAACACGTCACAGGCCCCCATTTGCTGAGTTTTGGACACATTTGTAGCCAAACAGGGCTTTTAGGATCCATGTTTATATTCTAGAAATATGAAAACAAAGAAAAACTTGTTTGGAAAGGAAAACTATGAGCTGCCAGGACTTAAAATCAAACACAGCTTGATAGGTAAGCTGGGTCACTAAGGAGAAGCAGCTGACTGTAGCTCAAATATATGGAAGCTGTTATGCTCTCAGAAATTTCCAAAATCAGGCTGGTTCTTGCCATGAACTAACCTTTCAACTCTACTTTTAAAAATTCTGAACTATTTGTTTAATGAATATCTCAAGCAGACAACCATCAGGTCACCTAATGCAATAAACACGAAGGGGGTGATGCCTTGACCAAAGGTACCAGACAGTACCACCTTCAGATGTAGAAATGAGACTGTCCACGGTAGGAAGCACTGTCACCTCAGAAATGAGACAGTGATGGTTATGTCAATATCATCTTCTCTTACGGGAGTAATTGGTTCATTGGACCTAAAGAGGCTGAGGAGTTCTCAGAAATTAAAAAGATACTAATAACTGTTGCTAGAACTGACAGAGTCACAGATTCTTTGGTTCAGTAACCAAGCTCTTCCCTGTCATTCCAAACCCCCTGGAAATAGATTTGACATATTTGGTATGAATGCACGAAGTGCTTCTATATCTCAAATGTGTATGTCGTGGCGGTGGGGGAGGTATTAGTTTAAATTTTTACTAAGCTGTATTGTTCTTCTGACATTAGGTTTTAACTTCAGTATAATTTTAGCCACAAAGAAATAGAAGGTTTTTATTTAATGTAATGCTGAAGTTATTATTTATATTACAGTACTAATACCCAGGTTGTGGGGTAGTATGTTGTGTTCTGATCTACAGAGCCAGACAGTAAGAGACTATTTGTGCTACAATGAAGAATATAAAAAACCCAAAATATGCAGAGCAGAACATAGGTAACAAAGATTCTGACCAACAGCTGGTCAGAGACAGGAACAAATAATATAGCAGCGGCTCATCTGTCCAAATTTCAAAAGATAAACCATATGAGCTTTTTTGATGGACTATTTCTAGACTAATTTTTGTAACCAAAAATTTTTTTAAAAGCTTAAAAGCTGCTCCCAAGAAAAGAAGCAGCTCCAGTGAGGTGTGCCATGGGTGGACACATAAATTGTCTCTATGCTGCCCCTGAGCCCAGACAGCCAAATTCCCCAGAGGGTCGATGTCCTCTGGGTGCTGTCACCTGATTGCTCAAAGCTTGTTGCAGTACTTTCTGTACCAAACAACAAGATCACAGCAAATATGGAGATGCAAAACTATCCTTTTATTTACAATAAAAAAAGGTAATGCTTTGGGAACCTGTGACTTTCACTCACAAGGTATTTGAAGAAAGTTGCCTGAGATGTAGCCAAGCCACATACTTCCAGATCAGTCTACAATGCAACTTCTACTCCAAATGCCTGCATGGCAAAAATAGGTTTAATTGTGTTAAACTTCGGACTAGATGAGTTTCCCTCCTTCTGGCATGTAGCAAAATGAGTTCTCTTTGGTGTTCGTACCACTCTAGCACACATGTTTCTACATAGTCTGGTTATTCACACCCACGTTCAGGATCCTGGAAAAGCTTGCTCAGCTTGTGCTGTCTCTTTTTCATTTCAGTGACACTGCTTTGGATGTCCAAACTGCCTTTGATGATTGTACACTTGTAATACATAATGGAAACATCTTGTATGGGTGACCTCTATGTGTTTAAGTGACCAGGGTATGGTTAGTTTGAGGGAACACTGTACACTGCCATTAGTTCTTACTGCAGTCTTAAGGACTCTTGTGGAGGACAGTACTACTCGTTCTAAGAAAAGCTGTCTGATCTGACCCTAAACAGGTAACTGCTCGAAAAGCAAGAGAGCTCTTCTATTTAATCAAACACTTTTCTAGAGAAAAAGAGAAACTGTTGGAGCAGAAGAGGAGGAGTGAGACTATGCCTAAGAACATGTTCTAGTGGTTTCAGTCCTTGGTTTAAGTCAGTGTCTCCCATCTCCTTGAAAATACCATTGATATCCAACCACTGAATTTTAAGTACACATCTCTGAGGTGCCTGTACAATTAACTCGTGTGCTGTGGAGGTTTCTCTGGTCACAAAAGGTACAAGTAAAAGAGAAGGAGAAGTTATGTTTCAAAAGATTACATGTTTTAATCACTAACACTTTCTATTGTTCAAGATTACACTTTTATTAAATGAGTGTTTCACTTTCAAGTACGTGAGAGTATTTGAAATATTTCAAGGGCACTTCTTTTAGCTTCTAACAACTAGACGTTGCTGCCACCACTGGACTATTATTCAGAAGGAACATGAACGAGAGATATTCTGACCTCAGCAGTTAGTTTGCTTTACTGACAGGCACGTAGTTAAGTGTACATTAAATAATGGAACGATTATTTTTCATCATTCCATGATTAATTGAGGAAATTAAGGAATACTCAAGAAATGCTAGCCAAAATTTTCCAGTCATCCTTTTAGCTGTAGTAGAGCTAACAGAAGTACATTATAGTGAAGTCAGTGGGAAATATTTTCTCTTTTTCTATTTTTGAGACGATTCTTATTAAAGGATTGCCATTATTTTTATCTTCTTGCTTGTAAACAAAGTAGAAAACAAATTCCTCACCCGACATGTTTTGGCATTTAACAAGACATTAAAAACAAGTTAGAATCATAGAATCATTTAGGTCATAAAAGGCCTGCAAGAGCATCAAGTCCAATCCTTGACCTGGAACTGCCATGTTCCTCAGTAAGCCATGTCCCTAAGTGCCACATCCACACACCTTTTAAATACCTCCAGGGGTGTTGACTACTGTTCCAATGCTTGACAACTGTTTCAGTGAATATTTTCCTACTACAGAATCTAAAACTCCCCCGGTCCAGCTTGAGGCCATTTCCTCTCATTCTGTCATTTGTTCCCCAGGAGAAGAGACGAACCCCATGTTGCTACAACCTCCTTTCAGAGAGTTGTAGAGAGTGATAAGGTCTCCCCTGAGCGTCCTTTTCTCCAGGCTTAACAGCTCTCAGTGGATCCTCATAAGACTTGTGCTCCAGACCTTTCCATTCTCTGGACCTTCTCACACACCTCAGTGCCTTAGTTTTAGTGAGGGGCCCAAAACTGAACNCAAAACTGAACACAGCATTCAAGGTGTGACCTCAACAGTGCCTAGTAGATATGGTCATCACTGCCCTGGCCTTGCTGGCCACACTATTTCTGATACAGGCCAAAATGTTGCTGGCCTTCTTGGCCACCTGGGCACTCTGCTGGCTCATGTTCAGTCACTGTCAACCAGCACGCCCAGGTCCTTTTCTGCTGGACAGCTTTCCAGTCACTCATCCCTCAGCCTGTAGTGATGCTTTGGTTGTTGTGACCAAAGTGCAGGACCTGGCATTTTGCCTTGTTGAACCTTGTACGGTTGGCCTCAGCACATCAATCCAGTCTGTCCAGATTCTTCTGCAGAGCCTTCCTCCCCTCCACAGATCAACACTCCCATCCAACTTGGTGTTGTTTATGAATTGACTAACCCCTCATCCAGATCACCAGATCACCACAATTAAACAGAACCAGGCCTAATCCTGATCCTTATGGAACCCCACTAGTGACCAGCTGCCAACTGGATGTAACCCCATTCACCATCATTCTCTGGGTCCAGACATCCAGCCAATTTAACCCAGTGAAGAGACTACCTGCTCAAGCCATGTGCAGCCAGTTTCTCTGGGAAAACTGTGGAAAAAGGAGTCAAGGGCTTTACTAAAGGCCAAGTAGACAACATCCACAGCCTTTCCCTCATCTACTAAGTGGGACACCTGATTACAGAAGGAGATAGGGTTGGTCAAGAAGGACCTACTTTTGATAAACCTCTGTTGATGGCCCTTGGTCACCTGGTTGTCCTGTATGTGCCACATGGTGGTACTCAGGATGGTCTGCTCCATGACCTTCCCTAGCACTGAGGTCAGGCTCACGGGGCTCTAGTTCCCTGAATTCTCCTTCCGGCCTTGTTTGTAGTTGGATGGCACGTTCACTGACTGCAGTGGGACTGCCCCGGTGAGGCAGAACTGCTGGTAAGTGATGATGGAAAGTGGCTCAGTGAGCACTTCTGCCAGCTCCTGCAGTACTCTTTGGTGGATCCCACCCAGCCCCATAGCCTTGGGTGGGTCTAAGTGGTGTAGCAAGTCACTGACCATTTCCCCTTGGATTTATGGGAGCTTCATTCTGTTCCCTGTCCCTGTCTTCCAGTACAGGGAATCAACCACAGTGTGTGGTGGGTTTACAGGACTGCTTAAATTGAAGCAGTCCAGATGTCTCTGCTAGTTAATAAAACTTGTAAACTCCTGCTCAGCTGAATTTTTGAGTCATCTGGCACCATGTAGCCATACTATCTCAAACATAATGGCTCCAATACATCACAGGAAAATGGCACTTTTTAATAGATGGTACAGCAACAGCAGATCATCACTATTTTTCAGAAGTATTTCTTATTTATTTTCTTACCTATTCCATAGAGAAATGTCCTATCTTTATTATTACTATAACAACTACTCCAAAAATACTGTGGAAAAAAAAAGTCTACCTCACTTCTGTGTCAAGTAATTCGGATCAAATCTGTGACCAGGCTCTTCATTTTCATCAAACTCTGTGTGCAGGTGGTTCTCATTGAATTCAATATGATCCCAAAGAATGCAGCAGAGGACTGAATTTGGCCTCTATCAGCTAGCCTAAATGTATGATGCGGTTCTTTACGCTGTATTGGAAAGATACAGTACCCCTTTTATTTATGGGTCTGCTTATTATCAGTCTTTGGGAAAGAAAAGATGGTTAAATTTAGATTTCCACAGAATGTTTTGATTTAAGCAAAGGAATTCAGTGACCACCAGCTTGGAACATCCTTCTGGTGTCAGCGGTAAGCAGAAAGCAGATTCGAAAAAGCTGTGCACGTATACTTAATTGATTGAAGGGGAGAACAAAGAGAATGTCAGCCCTCCACGTTTAGATGAGGATCAGGTGGTTTCAAGCTGAAAAGAAACAGGGACCTTTGTTATGTTTTAAGCAAAGTTCTGGGAACCTCCATAGTTCCAGGCATCCTGCATTGCTCTAAAATGCAGGAATAAAAAACATCTACAAAAACACTTGTTACACCATTTTTCTCACTCATTCATTCTGATGGGATGTGAAATCTCCCACATTTCCCATCTTTGAACAAACTGTGTCAAAACAATTATTCTTATTTAACATTAGGTAAATATCAACAGAATGATACAGTAACATTGGACCTCAACACTTTATAGGGTTGGATATTGCAATGCTTTGACAGGAAGATCCATATCCTTGAAAGCAATTTTTAATTATTTAAATTCTATATGAAATTAAAAAATAATCCTCCAGGATATAAATAAATAAACAATAGACATATAAATAAAAGCATATGTTAAAACAGTACACTAAAAGAATCAGAATGATTGGCAGTGCCATCAGCAAACTCTAGATCTGGGAGGATTAGTGCTAGCAGCCAGAGATTCCTCTCCTATTCCTGTCCCAACACTTGGCAGCTCGTGCTGCTGCCTGGCTGAATTTCTTCCTTCACGCTTCTGCCCTGTAGGATTAGAAGATTCCAACTTGCTCACACCTCCTACTGCAGGGAATTATGCAGATGGGAAATTAATATTCCGCTGTGTTTGGCCCTCTGATCATTTTGCTAATATGGAATTAATCTGCCAAGTTTACCTCAGAAAATTCACCAAACAAGGGGTCCAGGCACTGAGGAGAATATATTGCTCTCCTATAACATAGCCAGGAATGCTGTACCATAACTTGATTTGTTGGTCAAGTGAATTACTTTCAACAAATAATGCATTTGGGGGGGAATAAAAAAGACTATTTCAACTGAAAGTGATTCTTCAATGTGAATCAGATTTGGCAAACTTGGATTGGCACAAAAAAAAAGGAAAAAAATTTTAAAAATTAAAAATTTTCTCATCTAAGTGTTTCTGAAAGAAAAGAGTAAAGAGAGGCTACATTTATGATGGAGATTTGGAACGATTCACAAATCAGAGGAGGCATATGCCTTACAGGTTCGGATAATATTATCCAACATATGAAGATAACATTCAGATCTTCCCTTTGCTTCATTCAGTGTGTGAGCTTAAAATGTGTCCTTTGACTTAGCAGAGCACATCGCCAGCCTAGCAAATATACAGGTATTTCAGTGGAAAGCTGTTCTGCTTTGCATGACAAATGGGAGCCACCAGGTCTGTAGTCAAACAATGACCTTTCTCTCTCCACTGCCTGCACTACAAACCTCCAGTCTTTTTTTTCCTCCAGTTCATATTTATTTCAAGTTCAGATTTCAGTAGGATGGTAAAGTAGGGCCTTGCAGCAGCTTATCTCGTGTCCTGGAGCGGAGTGGAGAGAGAGAGAGAGAGATGCAGGAGGCAAAGAATGCAGCAGAAGAAGTGATTTATTTAATTATTTACAGCTCTTTTATAGGATAATTTTCTCATGGTTCAATTGGTCAATTCCTCAACCACCCCTTGGAGTGAATGGTCAACTATATTGAATATATTTTCTTTACTAGTAATATAAACAATTAGCAGGTGTCGATAGTTATCAAAAACTGTACAGATAACTTCTGAGAGAAAGAGAACTTTCTCACAGGATTAGAGAAAAGCAGAAAAGTTCCTGAAAGCAGCAATTTTCATATCCACAGGGCCTCTCTCAAGGTTCCTAGCATTTTGTGGAATTTAATTCCCCAGTGGAAAGTCCTAACCCAGAATCCAGATCTGATGAGCTAGATGAAAGTGATTTAAATGCATGTGTGCCTCCTTCACCACCAGCTAATACATTTAACACTAACAGTTTTATCTAAAGGAGAGTAAACTATTCTCACTCTGTTCTATGGAATTTCTTCCACTTTGACTGGTTGTCAGCCCAGCTTCCATAGGAGCAACAGAAGTTTCCTCCATTCAGACACTGCTCATGCAACTGCACTCATGTCTCCCAGTTGCCTTGAACTCTGGGTTGTTGCACAAAAGGTGGGCATCTCCACAGGCTGTGCTTCTGAACAGAAGAGGATGTGTCTAGCCGGCACTGTGTGGGTCTCAAAACCAGAGCATTGTAGGACCAACTCCCAAAAGGTTGTTTTCCAACGGCTTTTCTCTCTTCTCTTTGTTTAATTAACAAAATCAAAATAGTTGTCTCGTTATCCTACCAACTTAGAAATTGAGAACAGTGAAATGTACTTTAATGAAAGTGAAATGCACCTTAATGAAAGTGATCCACTTTGAAAGGTGCTTTTAGCTATTATGTCTCATAAGGAGCTAAATAATTTCACCTTTGAAGAATAAAGTTTATACTGAAGTCAGCTATATATAGCCGAGTATTTGAAAGAGATACAGAGTCTCTGGTCTGTGGCAGGGATTATCTTTGGCTGATACTCTCTGGTTTGTGTAAAACAAACCTGATATTACAGTGTGCATAGTTTAGGCTATCCAGTGTCTTCTTTTGTTAGTATTAATGTCATTATCAGGTTCCTCATGAATTTGACATAGGCGGATTTTAAAAAGGAAGTTGCATTTAAGTGTTCCCGTGTGTGGAAAAAATTAGGAATTCTTTCTTCCCCTTGTGTATTTATCATATCCTGATTCCTCTTTCTGTCTCCTGTCTGTTTTAACTGCCAAACTGTCCAATATTTCAGGTATTTTCCATTCTTCTCTTAAAAAAAAAAGATCTCAGCTATTCAAAGTTACATTGTCCACTCCTCAGTCTTGTTACAACAAGCTGAAATGCTGCACAGAATATTTTTCGATTGTAATAAATTCAGCAGCTCCAGTTTTTGAGATGTTACTTACCATAGACAGTTTCTCAAAATCCACATTTATTTACTGAGAGCAGCATTTTGCATAAACAAACAGAAATCTTTAGGAGTATTGGTATATTTCAGTGTAAGTTCAAGTGAAATCAGGTATAAAATATGGAAATGTAGCTCTTTGTAAAGGAGGTTTTCTGATGTGAGATTGAAGGAGGCAAGCTGAAAATGCAGGGTTGAAATACACATTTAGAGCACCTGCTCCCTGGAACCACTGGGGCAACAGTACCTTAATTCCCACAATGTGTGGCAGAGCTCTGAGTCACTTCTTTGCACAAAGGAACACGAGGAACATACTCTTCTAAGTACTGAGTGCTTGATACCGAATAGGTTTCAGGATTTTGAGAAAAGAGGAAATTCCTGGAAAGATTTTGTGGAGATTTTAGAAAGAGTTTCATAAGCAGCCCCCGCTGAATCCAGAAGAATCTGAGAGAGCCTATGGGGAAACTGCTCCCCCAGTCTAAGGCATTTTCTTATTTCTGTCCCCAGCACCAAAAATTATGTATATGTGTGTGTGTGTGTGTACATCTATTTAAAGCAAGATACTTGCTAAAATTTGGTTTGGAGCACAGTTAAGTGAGTGTTTATACTAGACCAGAGGAGATGGCAACTTCTGTCAGAGGTGATAGTGAAGAATTGGGCCTGTGGTAACCACCTAGCATATGTCAGCTGCTGAAATCTTTGAATCTCATTTTCAGTGACAGTGTTACAGAGCAGTATAACTAGCTATAGATTGGTATAATACAGAGCTTTAAAGAAAGACCATGTGCACTGCTGTCAGGTGCTCAAAATGAATCAATATCTTAGTTCACAGGGTGTCTTTTTTTCAATCCATGACCTCATGCTAGGAAGGAAAATACAGAAAAAAAAAACAGAGGAGTGTTGTGGTCCGGTATTGCCTCTGAGAGCAGCCTCGGCTCATGGAAGAATTAGGGACACGGTGTTTTATAAGGTGTTAATCAGGTCTTTATTTCTGGGGCCCAACCAGCATGGTCGGCCACTCGCACAGACTGACCCCGCTCCCCGGGGAAACCCCCATC
>VYXC01002452.1:675335-831471 GCA_013397175.1 Platysteira castanea | reverse complement strand
TGTGTGTGTGTGTGTGTACATCTATTTAAAGCAAGATACTTGCTAAAATTTGGTTTGGAGCACAGTTAAGTGAGTGTTTATACTAGACCAGAGGAGATGGCAACTTCTGTCAGAGGTGATAGTGAAGAATTGGGCCTGTGGTAACCACCTAGCATATGTCAGCTGCTGAAATCTTTGAATCTCATTTTCAGTGACAGTGTTACAGAGCAGTATAACTAGCTATAGATTGGTATAATACAGAGCTTTAAAGAAAGACCATGTGCACTGCTGTCAGGTGCTCAAAATGAATCAATATCTTAGTTCACAGGGTGTCTTTTTTTCAATCCATGACCTCATGCTAGGAAGGAAAATACAGAAGAAAAAACAGAGGAGATTAATTTCCACATATTACTAGGGATAATCAGGATCCTCACAAGGATTTCACTAAAATTCATGTGCTAATTCTGGTTTTGGTATTCTTCCAGCAACCTTTTCTTGAATGGAAATAAAATTTCATCAAGAAATCAAAACTGTTCTAAAAGGGCTAAAAATACACCATATTTTCTCTAGACTACAGCATAACCTGATTTCTCTCTTAGAAATTTAATATCAGGAATTCTAAAATTTTATTTGTAAAAGGCAATTCTTTTGCTTCTATTTTAAGTGGAAAAGTGATAAACATTTATTTATTATCAGGCATATCTGCTTATAGACTGAAGAGGAACTTTAGAGACTATTTGACAGTCTTACTGAGAATAAATGCGCTGACAGAATATTGTCTTTGTACCTGCACCAGAAAAACACCTGCTGATCTGTCCATTAGAATGAAGCATTAGAGTCTCATCTGGGAATTCCAGTAAACTAACAAAATATATTTGAGTCACAGAAATAACTAGCTTAGGATCTGAATCTTCTGTTTTCCCTTTTTTCTCCTTCTTAGGTTAAATGCTGCCTAAGAAAACCCCAAGATCCTCAGCTGGCTGTTGCCTACTTGATAGCAGGAAAGATCACTTCTCACTGCCCTCAGTGGAACATATGAAACTTATTCTGAATTTTAATCACACTCTCTATATACAGATATACACATAAATTACTCAATGAGCAGTGGGATGAACTAGATGTTTTTCCTCATGTATTTCCACTCCACACGTCCCTCCATAGTCCCCTGAGAGCCCCAGCTTTTTGGTCAGCAAAGCAGCAGCAGGTGTTGTCCTGCAAACAGCAGTGTGTGCAAACCAGTCACCTGCAATCCCTTCAAACATTACAGAGATGGATTACAATGGCTTTTTATTTGGTAGCAGCCCTTATTTGGGTTTCTCTTGCCTTCACAGCCATCACTTCCTGCAAAATGTGTAGGAAGTTTGGGGTTCTGGGTCCTCTGCCTTGTTAGTTTTGGTTGTCACATAGCAACGAGTTCAAAAATTATTTCAGAGGAGGAACGAGCAAGACATATGGACATGCCCTTCACCATGTGATGGCCTAAGCCTCATTCCTCTCAGAAACTAAACTAAACTCATGCACATATGTGTATATATTTAAGTTAGGGAAAATACTAACGCAGTTATCTCATTTTAAATATACTGATTATAAAAACTTCTGAAGAACAGTTCAAACAGAAAAGCAGAGGATCTTATGTGATTCTTTCTTAGCCATTTCACTGTTTAAACAAAGCAGTCATGGCACTTCTCATTGCAGTTACATCAAAGTGTGGCACATGCAAAGCATCGATTCAGGCAGTTCAAGATCCTAATTCAAGGTAGCATTAACCTTGTGAAAGGAGCCTAATGCTTGCTCCTCAGTTTTACTCTGTGTCTTTAAAGGGTGGCTGCAACAGGCTCAAACCAACATGTGAAGCCTGAAGTGTGTTTTGGAACTTTATCAAATGACATGAAACAATAAACTCATGAAAGCAGTAATGCCATTAAAAAATCAGTTTCAGGTATCTTGTCATCCAAGGAGTTAAAGGTAGCAATGAATCCAAGAAGGACTTTGCTTTTTGACAACTCTGGAAAAATAACCATAGATTTGTATAGAAACCACAAAACAGTATGATGAACTATTTTTTAGGTGTTCTTGGACCAGCTCTTACACTGCTGTAACAAAAAATCCTTTAAAAGCAAACAGAAGCTTTTGTAGGGGTACAGCAGGAAAGTGTTGGTCCTCAGCCTGTCTTTTAGGAAAAGGCTGAAGCCCTAGTAATAGCTACATTCAAAAATTTGTAGTCGAACAGTATTTAGATTTCCATAAAAGATACTCTAAAGGGTGGCACACGGCCCCAGAGCTGCAGAATACCTGCTAGTCAGCAGGCCTTGGTTCCCATCTCTCCCACTCAAGTGTCTCAGTGTTATGTAACAGGAGAAGGGAATGTTCCTCTCTTTTGGCAAAGGGCACTGAACCCGGCAATTTGTCTTGACGGGACTGAGCAGAGCACATGAAACCAAGTGAGTTATTGCGGCCTGAGGTTTCAGGGACTGGTTTAAAGATAGCCTCCAAATTATCAAAATTTACATAAAGAAAGACATCTGACTATGGCCATGAAATACTTCTACCAAGTTTGGAAAGCAAAACTCAAGCAATGAATGGTCTATGTCATAAATGAATTTTTTGGCTGCATGAACAGGCCAGCAAAGAAAGAACATTGAATAAGCAAAGGTTTTAATATTCTGACAATTATAAACAGTCCTTTGTTTTTTCTTTTTCTCTTACATGCACGAGGGTATGGGCTGGGGAAGCCATATATTCATAAAACATCTGGTGTTCGGCTTGTCATTTTAATCAATCAGTCTTTTTATTTTATTTTTCCAGTGCTGCAGAAAAAAATAAAAGGACTTGAACTGCTTAATTTAAGAACCAAAGCCTCTTCCTTCTGGATACAAGGCAGTGGGATGTGGCTCACGGTTGATTATTTGAAGATTTGTCTTAAAGGAGGGAAGTCCTCGTGGTTGGAAAGAACAGTTTCTTGTGGTTTTAATATCTTACGATAAAAACTGCTGAAATAATCATCTCCAGAACAATTATTTACCTACAGGACAGAGAATGGCATTGCTGATTAACTACTTTAAGGCATTTAGGGTTTGCAGTCCTCATTTAGAGGGACTATATATAGTGGGGAAATGATACTTTAGCTTTTATTTTCTACAATTATAAACTTAGTAATAACACAAGCATGCACAGTCATATAAACATAAACATCCATAAAAGCTAATTAAGCATACATAGTAATAACGCTTTCACATAACTGCAATGCTTCCTAGCTCCCATCATTTGCAATAAGGCATTACAGCTTCCCCAAATGATTTATAACCTTCTAGCACTAAGTTTGAAACCTCATTCAGCAGCTAGTTACCCCATTTGGTAGTGGTGGTATCTTTTTGCACCTTAAAACTAGAGGGGCACATTTACAAAAGCATTTTTTCAGCTTACCATCCCTACAGAGGACGGAGAAGTTACTGTCTGCAGGATCTTTGAAAATCAGATTCTGTTTCTGAAAGTTTAGTTGGTGACACTGTCCTTTATCTGCAGTCTTAACTGTAGTTCTCGTGCCACTCGTGGAGGGGGGACACGCGACTGCTTAGCACCTACATCCCAACTGTCCCTTCACATCCAGAACTTTGGACTCTGAGAGATGTAAAAATAAATACTGAGAATTAAATTACTTATCAGCCACACCTCCTTCAATACGTGCCAGTAAGATGTGTCATGTGTATGTGTGCCTTTATGCTTCCACATTGACCTAACTACGTGCTCACCATTAATATGCTACACCTACAAGGGACCTGAACCTCTCTTAGGCACCAGAAGGAGCCTGATGGGAGACACTTGGGCATCTCATGTGACAACAGATACCCACTCTTAGGTAACTGAATCCTCTTCTAGCTCTTCACTTCCCCACTGACAGGGAAAGAAGCTTTGTTCTCTAGTTAACATGCAGAAACTAATTAGATACCCAAAATTATGTGTCTCAATCTGAGGGTGAACCCTAGTCAGCCAGTGTGATTTCAGGGCTCACTGGACTTCACTGACCAATTTTGGTGACTTGGAGCTTGTCTCTGTCAGTGACTGAGTGAACTTAGAAGCAGAGTCAGCGTTCACAGGAATTATAGATGCAAAATGTGATTAGCAAATATCTTTGCATTTGTGTAAATAGGACGTAGCACACATTTTCACATGTAAAATAAAACTTTAAAACTCAAAAATGTCTTTGAGTTCTTTCATCTCTCTTTGAAAGCCTTTTTTTCGCCCCAAGGTTCATCTCTCATAAACATCTTAAAACACCACAAGCAAACAAATAAGATAACTCACTGATGAAATGACTCGCCACATAAGCGCCCTCACTCTGCAGGAAACCTCGTCATGACTTTGCCGTGCCTACACATTAATGAAAAAATCTTGTGTTTTGTAAATAAGCTCTGCAAAGTCTGGTGGAAAAGTGCTTTCTTCCTTGTTTCATCAATAAAGTTACTATGTGACTTTTAAAAAATTCCACTGCACTAGGAAAATTTCTGTTTCCTTTTATGTCCAGATTTAGCAAGTTTTTCAAAGCCCTTCTTATTAAGAAAAGTTGTGGCTGGAAACATGGATAAGTAGCTACAACGATTCCAGAAGCTATAAATATTCAGGTTATGATATTCAAGAAATTATCCTCTCTGAGGTGGGCTTTATTGTCTCCTAGGGCCCACCTGCAGCTAGGTAAGGGCCTCCCAAAGTGAAGTGGATGGCCCTAAATGATCATAGGTGGTTTTCAAAAAATAAACATAAAATTAGTTTCACACCTACTTAGACAGTTTAGAATTTTAATGTGCAAAGTCTGCCAGGGCTTTGCAGTGAAATAAGGCCATGCATTCAAGCTCCCTGAAGCCAATCAGAAAGCCAGGCTGAGTACTACCCATTTTGCAATTAGGAATCACTGCTCCATTCTAGAGCACATCATTAATGAACAAACTGTTACTTTGATCACATTTTAACATTCAGACACTCAAAAAACCCCCTAACAATATTCGAAAAAGAATGTTCTAGCCTCAGAAGCACCAAGAGATGAGATCTGTTTCACGTTACTGCACGCAATCTAGCACGTAGCAGGCTTTTCCAAATTTTTCTGAACGTGCACCCCCACCACCCCTCCTCCTTCCTGCTGAAAGGCTCCCTCTAGGCATATTTTGATACATATATAGTTTTACTTGTGACTTCTGGATGTCAAAAGCTTTATACCTGGAGTTGCCAGCTGTATGACGGGTCAATCCCGTCTCCTCCGAGGTGTCCCGTCTGGCCACCCACCTTCCCCTGACATTTCCAGGGAGCAGCAGCCGACAGGCAGCCCGAGCACTGCCCCCTGTGCTGCATATGCAGCCCGTCCAGCAGGTCCTGCATTTATCTTGGATTTATTCCACATCTGCCAGACACCCCTTACACACATCTCTGATTTGGAAAAGCTCTAGGTATGACTGAGCTTTAGTCAAACCAAGTCACTGCCTTAAGAGGAGAGATGGATAGAGGTATGTTTCACTGGTTTAAATCAGCTTTTCTTTATGTGATTCAACAGTGGACAGTGCTTTTTCTTACTGGAGCTCTGGTATTCTGAGTGATTTAACTCTACCACGTCTATTTGTCCTTTGAAGGAGCATGACCAGGCAGCCTCTGACTGTGCAGTTTTCCTATATTGCCTGCGGATCCTAAATAGGGATCAGCCTTCACTGTGGTTGGCATTTGTTTGCATTTGCATGGAAGGACATTTATCCATCCTAAAAAAGCCTTGCCAATTAACTCTGCATTGTTTTTGTTTGTTTTTGCCATTTGCTTACAGTGACTCTTAAATCCCAAACAATATGAATTTAAGATAGCAGGATAATTCTGTCCCTGGTTTTTAAGAATGCATTTTGTATTAATGGATTTCAGTCCCACAAAGTTCCTGCCCAGTACCACATTTTTAATGCCCTTATAATTAAATTCATTAAAGAACTACAGTGCCCAAAGTGCACTTACAGTTAAATCCAGTTAACTTAGTCAGTGAGTGAAGGAAGGGTGTCTTAGGAGGACTCCACCGTGGCCAGCATATTATTCATACAGGGAAACAATTTAGGAAATAATGTATAATAATTTATGAAAAAAAAAATAAAATTCTTACACTGCTGGACAATCTTGGCACTCCCCCGTACACTCCCAGTTACCACAAGCAAGATAATTCATAAGCACTAATTATCTCTCTGGCTTTCTTTTGAAATGAAACAACAGGTTCTCTGTGACATCAGACTTGAGAGCCATCCTGGGCAGACACAACTCGGGGATCACTCCTACCAGCCCACCACCTCTACAGCCCTGGCTGCAGTGACATGGCTGTTTTGCAGCAGCTGGAACAAACGCCTTTTGCTGTGTAGACACAGTCTCTGAGGACAAAGGTGTCCCTGAAACATTTCCTCTCTTTGTTCCTTATCTGATCCCTATTTGGAATCTGTGAGCCAGAATTATTTCCAGATTTTCCTTTATGAAGTTTCTGCTGATGATATCACCACTTTTATGTAATAGCCTATATCTAGGTTTAGGGTGGCTAATTTAAGCATCCAGCTCTAGGGCACCTGGTGCGAATCCCCATCCCTGAGCAACACAGTCCTGCTAAATGATATGTAACATGCTTCCCTCTTCTCTCAGTGAGGAGGCACATGCGTCTGTGAAGAGCTCCAGAAGACAAACCAAGCACCACAGGCGTGTACGTCTCTATACCAACTGAACAAAGAGTCATTGTAAATACTGTGTGACTCCTTCCCTACTGAAACCCAGGTCATCTCCCATTCTTCCAAGACGAGGACCCGCATTCAGAAAGATGGGTATTTTTGCACAGCAATGGAATTGATAGAACATGTGCAGCGTCAAGACTCTACTCATGATAAAACATTTGTGAAAGCATCCCCTATTTCATCATAATGATCCAGATAAAAAGCGAAGGCTTAAATAGAACAGATTAAAGTGCTAGTTGTCCTTTCTAGCTTGCCTACACTAGCAACCACACCACTATAATTTCTGCAGGGGATAGAACACTGTAAAGGAAATGTAAAATTACTTCAGAAGCTATGATTTTAATTACAGTCAGCAGAATGGGGAAGAGGGCAGAGTAGGAAACAAAAATACAAAGGGAGTATAAATAGCATTGCCTCTTAGGACAGTACTATTTATCTTACTCTGGATATAAAGTTGCTTTATTTTCTTAACTTCCTGCTTTGGAAAGCAGCCACTAAATTAAAAGGAAATGTGGTTTTGTAATGCAAGGAAGATTTCTTTTCTCTAAATTATAAAACCCAGAGAACCCAAAGCAATGACTAATTTAAAAACCAAGTTGGAGAAAGATTTAGCTGATTCCAAATTATTTTAAAGAAAAGGGGAAATAGAAATAAGGAAGGAGTTTTTTTCCAAATAAAAAGAATTCAGATTAATAGTGATTATTAGGAACAGTTTCCCTTTCTCATATATTCATTTTTTGACTGGTTTTGCCTTTTTCACATTGATCAGCAAAGTTGTCACTGAGGCAAATAACACTGAAACTGATGTCTACTCGTAATGTAAAGCGCTACTCATTTTCAGTGAGGATATCATAATTCCCTAAATAGACACCTTGAAAAAGAAGGAAAGAAGAAAACAGATTTTGAAATCAATTCCTTAAAGAAAATATATAAATCTGCGATTAATGGATAAGTGTGTGATAGGTTTGTTTAAATACTCAGCCCTGTTGTGGCTGTAGTCACCACAGGACAGCCCAGTGGGTGCCTGGCTTCCATGCCAGAAGCAAATTCCCCATGGGCCCTGGGCTGTGTTTCCTAGCACCAAGGGGACATGTTTGGTACCTCAGAGCACCTCAAATTGCTCCAAATGCCTTTGTTTGAAACTGGACCTCTCCCACAGGGTCATCATTCCCCATCCTTATTTTTGAAATCACTACTTAACTTCTTCCTTGAAACCTAGTATTTTATTTGTACCTTGAGGCCCATTCAGCACACAATATTCTAGTGTTATGATAGCACAAGTAACAGCTGTGTCTCCGCTGATAAATCAAAAGCCATTTGACACTGATTGGTCTGGGCCCTCCCGAGGAAATTTGTCTTGGAGACGGGTAGTTGGAGCAGTCCAAAACACAGTGGAAGAGGTAGTCGTTAAGTGGGGTGGAACATCACAGGTCCTGCACTCAAACCGCCACCCTAACCTCTCCACTGCAGCAGTATTTTAAAGAAAAGGGGAAATCACACACACACACACATACGCGCGCGCGCACGAAAGACCCAAAGACTTCAAAATTTGTGAGAAGCTTCACGAAGTTCTACTGCAGTAGTGGGCTGTCATATCTCCATATTAAAATTCTGGTCTGTCATGATGGTGACAGAACAAAGGACAAAGGAACAAAGCTGTTTGATCCACAGAGCACTAAAATCTGATTGTCATGAAGGAAGGGATGTTTCCTCTCTGAAAGGCAGAGAAATGTTTTGTTTCAGGGTAGACATGAAGCAGACTTCAGGAAAGAGAAAGGAGATAACATCTTGCCTCGTCTACCTCTGTAGTCAGTGGAGAAGGACAAGTCTGCTGAAGGGAAGTCCAGCCCTGCCATCCACCCATAGTTTAGCACGTACTGAACACACACCTCAAGATGCCTGTCTCTCTCCAGTTAGTAACTGTAAACCAGAGACCCGACTTTTTATGAATAAAACAGGTGCCAGAGTTCCCACATGTGACTAAAACTGTCTATTGATGAAATTGCCTGAAATGTTTAGATCAGATGAGACTGACAGAAGCAAATATTTCTGTGGATCTGGACCTTTGTAGGCGCTGCACTGGGTGAGGAGCGGCCAGGGCTGACCCGTGCCCTGTACAGATGGTTCCAGAGAGCTCCCACCAGCCAACCACAGTGCACAGCTGAGCCCTGCAGCCAAGGTGGTGGCACCTCATGGAAAACATATTTAAGAATGGGGAAAAAACCACGGAACTCCAGAGAACAGAGAAGGAAATGAAAAAACGAAGAAACAACAATGCCAAGGTCAGAGGAGGGGAGGACATCCCCCAGAGATTTCCCTGCAGCTGGCTCCCCAAGGAGACCATGGCATGGCAGGTATTTCCCTGCAACACACTTGAACAGGCTCCTGAAAGGAACTGCAGCCCTTGGGAACTGCAGCTGGATGAAGGAAAATGTCTGAGGAGTAAAGAATGGCACAGGAGGGAGCTGTCCCCTGTCTCCTCGTAAAACTCCTGGGAAAGGAGGTAGAGAAGGTGGGAATCGAGGAGTGAAATTGAACCTGAGAGGAGGGGGAAGGTGTATTAGTTTCAGTCTTTCTCACCATTCTATTCTTTCAAACTGGCAATAAATAAAATTAATTTTCTCTGTGTTGAATCTGTTTTGTATATAAAAGTAACCAGTGAGTGATCTCCCTGACCTTATCTGAGACCATGAACTTTTCCATCCTATTTTCTCCCCACTGTCCTGTTGAGGAGGGGGTGTGAGAGAGAGGCTGGGTGGGTGTCTGGTAGGTCAGCCTACCATGGGAAGTTAAAGTGTTCATATCTGTCATAAAACATAACTAATTCAGAGTCCTTCAAATTCCCACTGATCTAGCAGCAGAAAAGAAATGTAAAAGCTCCTGTAAGAACATAGGTGGAATTCACATGCACTGTGCTGATTATAAAGTGATGGGATACAGTGCCAGGAGGTGGAGCAATCACAAGTTGCATCACGCTGCACCAAACACTGGCCCAAACCATTAAGTACTTCCTGTTTAACACTGAAAATTTTCTGTAGTTTTAGGAAGAGAACATTATAACCTACTTTCCTCAATATGCTGTAGCTCATCCTCATTTTCATTAGGCCCATTCATGATTGCAAGATAAATAGAAGTGCCATAAATAGAACTGTGTTGGCATAAACATAATTTCTGTACTTGGCACTTGACTTAGATAAACAACCACGCACTTCCAGTGAGCCTCAAGTTTGGAGCCTCATCATTTCACGCTGTCAGTGGCGTCTTCTACAGTTAGTTTAAATCTGAGGCAGAACTGAATTAACCACTGGGGTTGTCTGCTTTCCTCCATGGATTACAGAATGGGCTTTGCACACGATCGCTCCTCTGGCGCTCAGGGTGGGGAGTCAGGTCAGGATTTCAGCTGCAATGCACCCTTGGGGCACACCCAGAGCCTCACAGGCCAAGCAGATCCCCAGCGCACCACTACTCTGCATGGCAGCAGAGCAGGCTGGCTCTCACACTGCTGACAATGCAGCTGACAGCAGGATTTAATCTCTGGGACCTGCAGGAGCACTGCCCCTGGAGTGGGCAGTGCTCCTGGAGCGGGCAGTTTTGCCTCCCACTGGAGTCCCAGGAGCCATGACTTGTACCTTGCCTGGAAGTAAGAGACCAGTGGCAAGACAGCAATTCCTTGCTGCCAGAAACAGAGGGAGACAGATGTCTTCACAGCCTGTCAGTAGCTGTGGCACTGGGTTCTCCAGGGTTTCCCTCCAGCTCTGTCAGTGACGTTAATTTGAAGTTTTGGATGTTAAAATAGAAGTTATTTACAGGACGGCATCTCCAAAGTTGGTTTTCAGATGTTACGGTTTGCTGAAATAACAGAATGCACAAAGATTAACGAGCATAATCCCACACAACTTTCTCCTAGGAAAAGAAAAACCACAAGCAGTTTTAAAGAATAATAAAGATGTAATTCAGCATCTAATAGTTGGTTGTTTATCACGACTGAAACTTCTACGCCTTAGCTGAATCCGTGTGGACATGCCTGGGACTGCCAATAAATTCAGTGTGCCTGGGTAGTCTGTGTGGAGTGTCCTGTCTGTGTACAATCAGCTGCAGAGCTGGGGACATGAACAAGACCCAACATTTATTTACAAAGGAAATAATTTTCTTGCGCTAAAAAACAGCCACCCAAAGTTTAAGCAATGCATTTGTGATTTTTACCTTGTTGTGTAACACCAGTTTGTGAGTTAACTTTTTCCACAGAGTTTGCAGACTTCTTCAATGGCTGTGCTGTTCCAAGCAAAGCATGCAGTGAATAGTTAATCATTAATTCTTCATGGTTCATATTTGCTGTCTGCTTTACTGCGTATAGTTTGATATAGTTCCTTCCAATAGACTTAATGCTTTCATTAGGAGTCACATGCTGGATCTTTATCTGAACTATTATCACAGTCCAGACATAGCATTACAGCCTCCCTTTGTAAGCCAAAGTTACAGAGTTCAGAAAGGCTTAAAACTTAATAAATACTATGGGTTTTATGGTAATGGAACAGCTGCAGTGGCAGACTGACACACACACCCTGACTGAGCCTGCCTAGTTGCTGTAAACAGGTGCACCTAGAGGCTAAAGCTCTTATTTTTTTTTTTATCCGTGACACTAATTTCATTGTCAAAGTCTAGCTTGACAACTGTGTGTGTGTTAGGATAATGTAAAGGAATCCAGACACATGTGGTGAACGAAATTCCTGGCTCTTGCAAAGGGGGTGGTTTTTAAAATTGAAATTGCAGTTATCATTGTACAGATAAAACAGCTGGCCACTTGTAACAAAAAATAAAAAAAATCTTTTGTTATTACTGGAAATCACAGGCCATATGATACGGGGAGACTGCCCTCAGAATAACAAAAATCACCACAAAGTGGTGTGAATTATGGTACATATTGTTCATTCTAGATACATTCCAGGAAGCTCTAAACTTTTACTTTAAATTTTCAGACATAGCCTGGGATCAGATTCATATGTGCTTTGGAAAAACTAGCTTCTCACTGTGTTAAAGTGCATAAGTGGGAAGGCAGAGGCATTTGAAAACTTCAGCTCAAGTGCCTTAGATCAGATCACTAGGCATGTGGCTAACCTACTCAACCACACTAGAAACACTTTCCTCCTCCTCACTGCACATTAATCTGCCTACTTCTTGGAAGATAATCACCACAATCAGGGTCAATGGTAAATAATTGCATTTGGCGTTCCCATTTGTTGACACCTTCCATAGGGGATGCAATGAATTTAATTTATATTGGATAAATCACCTCTCACTCAAAAGTTTTTTTTTTCCTTCCAGCCACTTTTGGAGAGTCTGCTTAACAGTATGTGATGTCCCAAAAAGGGCAAGTGAAATATAAATAGGTTACTGTGGAACAAAATGCTCTTTGCATCCATGCAACACTTTCTATTGGCTAATACGCTCAGCTGAGAAGCAAATTATATGAGTCTGGGTGAAGTCCTGTCTTAATACAGCCATAATGCTTCCCATAACCTAGCAAGAATATCCAGAGTGGCTTCCAGTATCTCTGCACGACACTGTGCCATAGATACATATCCACAGCCCACGGCTTTTAAATGGGCAAGCTTCCCTTGTTTCAGGTAATAAAGGAATTTTCCTCATCGATGTGAAAGATCCTATAATATATAAGAGAGATGAAGCCAATATAGGTGTAGAGAAATGTTCTGTGGAAATTAATTTAGAATTAAATCCTTTCTGAAAGTCTGCAAGCCATCCAGTAAAATTCAATACAGATTACATGTCTGCTTTAGAAATTGATGGGTTGATTGAAAGGTGGAGATTCGCTTTAAATTCCGTGTGGTTTCCCTCTGGTGACTGGAAATATTGTAGAAACAGAGGCATGTCTTTTTAAGATTCATTTTCTCCCAGGCAGGCACTGAACCCAGAGTTTCCAAAGACAACTTTTGTCACCCCTCTTTTAGAGTGCATTTCTTGGCTTTTCAATTGGCAGCTGTGATCTGAGCGTTTATGGAGATTTCACAATCAGGCTTCCTCTTCTTGATAGCTGGGAAAGTCATCTTTACTTGCCTTCAAGAAATCAAACTTTCCAGACAATTTCCCCATAGTGAGACAAGCTATGGAATTGTAATGTCTCAAAATTGATTTACAGATATTTCTAAGAGAACGCTCTTAATAATTGTCAAGCAGAGGTTTTTCGCTTAAAGGCCAGTGGAAGGGGTCCAGCTGGGTTTGAATTTCCTTGTGTTTAAGTCCAAAAACTTCCACACATTTTTTAGAAATTAGTCTATCAAACAGTGGTTGTCTGTCAGATTTGATAAAAGTTAGTTACCACATGTGCTTAGTATATGATCCAAAGCAGGAAGCACTGCATCCGACAAAGTAGATGACAAAGTGCCAGCAGCAGATATCTGGAATAAGTGTTGCTCAGAGAGAAAAGATATTTTGCCATTGGGCAATAGCTCGCAAATATCATCTGTAATTGTCTCCTCCCACTTGGTGCTCTGCAATTAGGATATTTGAATTGTTCTGAGAGCTTTCTCCACACCCCTTGAAATTACTGAAGGAAACGATAGTGATTAATTTCTTCTGCCAGTTTCTCAGTGAGTGAAGAACTTAATTTTGCTTTAATGCTTCTTCAGTGTGCACTGCAGATTTACTATTTCAGTATAAGTTGAAATTTGGGGTTATTTCCAACAAATTTTTAAAACAGATATGCTTATTTATCAACCTTTAAATGCTTTTGCCTTCCCCATAGTCCCTTTCTCACAACCCAAGATTATAATTTTTATGGCATCTTCTGAGTTTGATAACGTCCAGAGGCTTTCAGTGCTTCTCCAGTGTCCTATGTGTCCTGCTGTCTCCCTTATGGGAATTAACATTGTGATTAACATCACACAAGAATGCTCTGGTGACACTTGGCCCTCTTGTGACTTTCATTTATTAGTGTTGTAAAAGATTTGTCTGGTACTTTCCATTCCTGGTCAGGACAAAATAAACTATATTAATACATTAGTATGTATACATTGCAGGTATTTTTTGTTTATCCATAATTATTGCTTAGGTATAACAGGGACTAAAGCCCTAGACATCGAAGTGACAAGGAAAGCGAGGGGCCCAACTGTGTTTTTTATGGGTGCCTAGAGCTTTGGCTGTTTGGAGAGAACAGGGTCCACGCAACTGGAGAAGCCAGAATGCAACTATTTTTACTTCTTACTATTCTTTTGCTGTTTATTTTTTTTTTAATTTAAAGGGCCTGAATTTGACCACATTCAATTCCTTCTTTTATGTTAACAGTGTTTGTATCTTCAGTATTCTCTTGTCTCAAGTTTGCATTTCAGTAAGGATCCACTGTGGGTTTTCTCTGTTATTTCCAGCAGTTCCCTAATTTTGTTCCGCTTTCCCCTGCTTCTTTTATAGTCCTTGTCCAGATCTTTTGTGTCCAAGCCTGTTAAACAGAGAGACAGCTATGACAGTATAGCACTGGAAAGAATACAAAATGTAAATAAGTATGTTTCCCAGAAATTACTGTATTTCTTTTGGCTGCTCTGTGGCATGACAAACCTAGTTTCTACTGGTGCCACCTAAAGTGAGGGGTTACTGTATTTGCTTTCCCTGCAGCCAATGTAAACCAGAAGCAAATTAGAACCGTTAGCCACGCTAGTGGAATTGGCAATACTCACCCACAGTAGCAACAGGAAAGGCAAGTGCAATGTGTGACAATGCACGTGACCCAGCTCCTCTGCAGATCAAGATGTGACTCACAAATTTTGGAGTCACGAAACTGGCAGCAATATAGCCTGGTCAAGGGAAAAACAAACTCCCAAGGAGAGATTATATTACACAGTAAGATTTAGTTTTGAGGCTGGCTTTTATAAATTGCTTTTTTATTTTTCCTCAGTTCCTGCAGGAAGACTGCCTGGCTGCAAGATAAAGAAAAGAATAATAAGAAAATTTATCTTAATTACCCAGAACTACCAGAAAAGTTCCTGTTGTTCTGCAGGCTGGATTTTCATCTCTATCTGAGAAGTCAAGCAGATTCTGTTCAGAGGTTCAGCTACCAGATCTAAATGATTACCCCAGAAACAGGGAGCATTTGAAATAAATGGAACAGCTGTCTGTATTGCCTCAGCTATAAAAGGGGCTGAATTTCAATAAAGAAACACAAATAATGAAGTATTTTCTTGGGCTGTGGTAGGATGCAATTAGGATCTTTTCCCTTTCAGCCTCCTGGTTCCCCCTGGAGCTTAGAGACCACCTGTTCCAAGGAGTTTCTGGGACTGAATGGCTGGAAGGTGGATTTCCTTCTGAAACAAAACCAAAAGGCATGGAGGATGCCATCACTCCAGAGTCAGGGAAGGCTTGCTTTTGTTGTCATTTTGATTTTTTGCTGTATTTTTTGCTTCAAATAGAAGGGTGACTCCAGCTAAATATTATGTGCTTGCTTAGTGCTTGTAGCTTTTTTGGAAAGGGGAGGTTGGTGATTTGTCCTCATGTTTACATTTTTAAATCTATTTTTAAAAAGTTCAGTGGAATGGTTTGTTTCTTACAGATAAGGAGTAAGAAACAAACTTGGTAAGAGGTTTTCCCCTGACTCTCATTTACACTGAGCTGTTTTGGGTCATCTGACTCATGTGACAATGCCTAGGCCAGTGCAAATACCTGTTTTCTAAGGCACAAAATACAGCCATATAGCAGTTAGTTTTGCAGCTTCACACAAGTATGTATTTTGTCATGATTTTAAATGAAGTGAAGCTTTCATGTTTATAAAGAAATGTTTGGATTATTTCTGGGCCGAGAGGAAGGATTAGAGGGGAATCCTTTTGATGACCTATCTTCACTTTCAGCTTTCTGCTGTCTACTGGGAGAGAGCCTTCTCACTGACTAAGGTGCAACTTAGGGTACATTTGAAATCCAGAGATGCACTGCTGGGAGTCAGAGTGGCTCCAGCGATGTTCATGGCTATGTGGTTTTTGCAGTTCATTATGAATTTTCAAGGGAGAAATTTCACATTCTGGATGAGGAATATTGATGGCTATATTGTTTGAACAAAAATAACTTCTGGGTTTCCACTGAAAAACAAAAATCTCTTTCAAAACAGACATGGATGTTTTGTTAAAATAGAAACCTAATTTTTAAAGTGTATTAAAAGCGTTAACACAGTGCCTGCTGTCAGAAGAGCCTACTGCAGTGCTGTTGAAGGAAGGAGGACAGCATCGTTATTTATGAGCGTCTGCACTCTCTCAGCCTTTCATGAAACCCTAATTTTATCTGGCAGCTCTTAAGAACCTCTGAGAAACTGGGTTCTTTGTTACCGCTGCATCCATCTAACTTCTGCACCTAAAAAGACACGGGCACTTCTTTCCATAAATAAAGAAGTCCAAACATTCTGACATTAATGTCACACTACTGTTTTAGGCCCTAAACTTTCAAGCTCCTCTCTCTGGGCAAGCACCAACAAGTGCCCCTCTTTGCTCAACTTCCAACTCTGGCTTTTACAATAGTTTTGCTGAGAACAGAATCAGGCCTCAGTCATCTGTTTTCATCAGGGGAAAAACAAGACAAAACAAAACAAACAAAACTCCTTTATTACTCTTTGACAGGAGTAGTGCTAAGCCCAAGGGGGTTATTTTTCTTCCATTAACTTTTGCTAACCTCATCCCTCCCTCATTTTTTTTCTCAGATTTACTCCCAAACAGCTCATGCATATGTGTGCATGTGCCTGTGTGTCTGTCTGTGTGTGCATGTGTGTGTACGTGCACATTTATCCTTGTAATGAAAGGGAATCTATCTGTTCAGATAATTTGCTGTTGTTTGCAACATGATACAGCTAGTTCTTTTGACTTCAGTGTGAATAAACAGTCTGATCCCATAAAATAGGGCTTTTCTCTCCCGAGAGCTCGTTCCAAGACTGCGGAACTCAGGCTAGCAAAGAACATCTGCAACAGTTAGTGGCAACTCTAGGAATTCTTGTGAATAAATAGATTGGAAACTAAGCTGGAAATTTCCCAGTGAGATATAAATTTTAAAAAATGAAATCCAGTTGAAGTACCCAGATTCCCTGGGAGAATACAAGTCTAGCCAACCCAAGTCTAAATACATGTGGTAGTGATCACTGTATGCTGTTTCCAGTTTATCATCAAAAACAATCATAGCAAAATTATTGTCATTCAAATTTAGCTTCTAATAAAGAAATATTACAAACCTCCTTTATAATGAAGATGTTCGTTAGAAAAAGATGAAACAATGTATTTTTTGAAAACTTCCTCTCTTTTGGTTCTTTTGCTGTTGTCAGATATGTTAGATAATCATTAAATTTATCAGTAAACGCCACCGATGAAGAGCAATACAGATCAGGTAGATTTAAGGGCTGTAATTCAAGTTTTACACTGGTCTGCTTTTTAAAATATTCATGGTGGTAACTCCTTGCAGATCAGACTCAGTGAAAAACTGTTCAAAGGCCAAGACTGGTTAACTCTTTAGACTTTCACTTTTATTCTCTTTCCTTAGACGTGCCTTCTTCATTTCATTTGCATGCTCACTCTCACAGTGATTAAGCTAACACAGTCCTTAGAGACTGTCTTCAGATGTTTTGAAGTTTACCACTGGCAGAGTGTTATGAAGCAAAACATTTGAGTTATAGAGATTATAAGTTAATAGATACGAGTTACCAGCTTCGTGGGAAATATTTCGCCCTTATTTAAAAAAAAAAGGCAATATTGTTTGGCTTGATTTAGTATAGCTTTGGTAGGTTGAATAAATCATTTACAGCTGGCTTAGCCCTGCACATGCTCTGGGGGTGAGGAACACATGCATGTTATCAATTCATTATTTATGCTGCAGTTCGTTACCACTTATGTGCTGGACAGCGACATCACTGTCTACTCTACATCTGAGGGTAGAACAGTAATGGCAAGAGATATCAAGCTGTTGGGAAGAAAGCAAAAGCTAGACTGTGGTTGGATTAACATTTGATTGCCTAAACAGTACAGCTTTGAAAGCATGGGAAAATTTGCCTAGTGAGCATGCTGGGTTTTTTTAAAAAACATAAATCCTGCCAAGCTCCCAAACCTAAGGGGAAAAAAAAGAGCTTGTGGAGAACTTTAATTAAAGTAAATGGGGAAATCTCCCCTCTTTCTTCTGACAAAAACATAAATACGTTATTTTGACTCTATGCTCAAACTAGTTCTTTTTCTCTACCCCAAAAAAAAAAGGTTAGGCAAGAAATTGTCACAAATGTTTTGTAGCATTCCAGTCCCTAGTGCCCTTTTTCTGCCTATTATAGTGAAGAGGAGAAAATCTGTTCAAGAGAATACTGGCCCAAACTGTTCCAGAAGACCTAGTGTTTCTTAGAAATATGTGTGTGTACCAAGTGTTTACTCAGTTTAGTCTGCTTTGGAGGCAATATGAAGTTTTCCCCCACTCTTTGCTGTATGGATACAGACATCTGAAGTGACTGTACTAAGGATGCCCTCTACTGAGAAAAAAAGGATAGGAGTCTAAGTAGGAGAGCTACAGAGAATCCTCACCAGCTAGTACAAGTAGTAAAAAACTGCACATTTTCAGGTGTAGAGAACATTGAGCTTTATTTCATTTTTCAATTTGACAGCAGTTCTGATTAGTGTGTGGACAGACTTGGCTACAGAATTACAAATTATAGGGATACCAGCAAATTAAACTGGGCCAGGGTATGTTCCTGAGCAATTTGTCTTGATCACTGGCATTGCTCAGATGCTGGAAGGGACTCCACACATCTTTGGATGACATCAATTAGCAGCTTCCTGAACAAATCCTAGGTATGACTTGGCAGTTGGCACAGGACAGTGTTCATCTTGAGTAGGGTGGATTTGGCCACCTCGTCTTGGGTGGCCAAGGCACTTAAATACTATAGATACATATTGCTCTAGACTAGCTGGAATCATGTCAGAAAATTAACCTTGGCAGATTTAAATTATCAGTAGAGATGAAGCCTTAGAAAACAGGGATACAGGGAGTCTGATAAGATCAACTACTTCTTGCAGGTAGGGTAGATCGTGCATGACAAATGCTCAGTGCTCCTGACAGATGTTTGTCCATACAATTCTCAAAAACCTCTAAGGACAGAGATCACATAATCACCACTGGCTGCTCATTTAATTGATAATCGTACTTGGTTTTATTCAAACCTAACCCAAATACGTCCTACAGCAATATTAGGCAGCTATTTTCATGTCACAGTGGACTAAAGATAGACTGTGTTTCTTTTCTCCTTACACCTACCATTGGGACAACAATATGTGGTTTCAGTGTTTTCTTCTTAAAGTTAAAAATACTGAATTATTTTAAAGTTTCTCGTCAGTCATGGTTGGCAGATCTCTGACATCACACATATATGTGGTATTTAGGTCAACATATTGACAACTAACAGATCATAAGAAAATTCAGCCAGTAAACTAACTCATCTTCTCTTTTCAATGTAAAGACATACCCAGCTCCCGAGGCTGAGTCACCTCGTGCAAAAACAGCTAACTGAGGTAAGATGAGCATGTTCTGAAGATACCTATTCCTTACCACTGACAACAGAATTAGTCCAGGTTTACTAATTTCTAATGAAAGATTTACAGAGAGTTGCTAAAACAAGAGCTGGAGAAAGAGAAGTGATCTATTATTGCTAGAGCCAAATTGTCTATCAGCAAATCCTGAGTTCTTGAAAACCACAACACCTGTGGCATGTTCCTGTAATAGCCACCACAGGCCCAAACAGAGACCAACAGCTTCCTGGAAATATGAATAATTTATTCTTGCTTATATGCTTTTGTGACCAATAGTTTTCTTGCAATTAGCTAGCCCATGGGCTGCAGACATTTGTGAGAAAGCAGGAAATGCTGTGTATGCTGGACAGGAGGATGTGATCACCACAATATTTTTGTTCAGAGGAGTCTCCTGAGGGAAAAATAAACATTCTGTCAGGATGTTTTCTACCTGGTCTTTGTATTATTATACACAGAGTGACATACAAAGTATAAAGACTCTACTGAATGCACCCTCAGAGTGACCTGACCAATGAACCTCAATGGGTTCATTGAACCCATTCTCAGACAAGTATCCAAAACACATCAGCCAACATTTTATCCTCTCTTAGCTATGAATAGGAGACAGATATAGGTAGTCATTCTAGGAGGTCTCATCCCGGAGCCCGAATATCTTTTACAGTAATGAAGAAAACATTTCTAATGGAAAGCAAAATCTTTGTTTTCTCCCCAGAAGCAAGGTAATACTGGGAAAATTATTTTTAAAATTATGTTGACCACATGCATTATTTACCAAGTTTTCTCCACTCTGTCAAAAGGAAGCCCTACTTTACTCCCAATTTCTCTATCAAAAGTGACCTGTCTCTCTAATGTGGGAGAAGGGAGCCCACCAGTGCTTTTTCATTGACACAATCTGGGCACTCAGAAGAGTCCCCTCCCTTTTCAAGAGTCTGAGGTTTTTTCCATGTCTTTTGATCATAGAAAGGATGGAGCCAGACAGGCAAATGCTTCCCATCACTTGATGTCCTAGCCATTATTATCTGAACTCCTTTGAAGCTGAAAACCTGACTCTCTTATCTGTGCCATTGTCTCACCTTTCCTGTTAACTTCTGCAGCCTTTCCTTTTAGAGTTTCCTTTGCCTTCATAAAGCAATCAGATAGGCACCAGAGAAAGCAAAAGCACACAGAGCCCCTGAAAGATTGCAGTTTTCCAGAATTGTCACAGAGGCAGTTTTAGGGCATGGAGAAACAGTGGGGGTTTTTGAGAGAGTCTGCACAAAATATCCCAAGAAAGTGATTTCATGGTGACTGTGACAAATCACATAGTGCATGTTGGATGGTATTCCCTGATTTCACCACGTGCCTGGAAGCTGCAGCATAATGGACCGAGACTGCAGGTCCCCAGAGGCTGAGGCATCCTCCCACTTGGGCCACTGGTGACAAGGAGCCCTTAGATAAAGCTCAGGTATTTGTAATTCTTTCTGTGGAAGGATATTCTGTAATCTAAAAGTTATATGTCTAAAAACTGGATTGAAATCCTTGCTGTGTTCTGACTTCTAGAGTGCAGATTTTTCTGTGCTGATATTCTCACCATGTGATACACAAATCTTTAGACTTGTGTGAATAGTTGGTTACCTGGTAAAACAACAAGGATCAAGACTTAAGTATATATTTTGGATAGATGAGTTTTAAATTACATAATTAAGTGCTTAAATTAAGAGATTAGTGTCCTTTGCATTTCCCTATAACCAGTGGGGAAAACTAGAGAGGCTCTCCAAAATACTGTCTAGAAAATATCTCTCTCTGAAGGAGTATTTTGTTGTATTGCTAATACAAAAAGTACAGGTAGGACATTATTTGCAGGTAGATTTGATATCTATTACTGGTGGAGGTGGAAGAATTAGACAAACCTTTAGAAATAGAAACATTTCTTAAGGCTGGAAAGAGAAGCAACAAATGCTTTGACATCTGGAATTAGAATTGAAGTTGAATAGTATATCCCTGTTAACACTTTTGGTGTGCAAAGGAGGGGGTTATCAATATGAACTGTACTGAAAAGGAAGGCATCCTTAGGAAGATATATTGTCAAGAACGAGAAGAAGAACTGGTTTTAATTGCTGGATTTTTTTTTTTAACAACTTTCAGTTTTCTTTCAATGGCTTCCCATAATAACTAAAAACTTCTCCGTAACTGTCTGTAGTACTAGCATTTTCCTAGTGAAAGCTGCAATCTCAGCTTTTTTCTGGTTAGGACTGGAACATACACAGAGAAATAACATCTCAGGAAAAAACTCATATGAATATTCATATTTTTGTTTGGTAGAATAACAAAAAAGAACAGAGAATGGAAAAGTGAGAACAGTTGCAAAAGAAATAAGTAATCAAGTTAAGATTTTTTTTTCCTTTTGAACCACACTTTTGAAAAAAGATTTTTGGATTAATGTAATATGTTTCAATTCCAAATGAAAGGTATTACTGGTAGTTCAGATAACTTCATATCCTTTTTTTAATTTTATCTTGTGGTTTGTTTAATTTAAGGCATTGCTTAAATTAAAATATTGCTTCAAAATTAAAAATTAAAAAAATAATTGTGAATGTATCCAAAAATCCATAGGCAGCCTCCTGATAAATTCATACCACAGATTAACATTATAACAGTATATTGTGGGATTGTAGATCTTCTTTACAGGTAGACTGTTTTAAAATCGAATGTCAGCAGTCTTTTGCTATGTCTGTGAGATAAAAATGGACTTTTACTCTATGTTTCTAGAAAAGCTTGCCCTAAAAATTCCTGTTGTATGTGTAGGACCCTGAAATTACAGCCATGCCTGTGACTTGCTACAAGTCTCTTAATGGAACTTTTTTGGACAGACACAGGTGATTAATCAAGAGTGAAACATTTCTCAGAAATTATATCACACTGACAAGGTTGTGAAGAAGCACACATGGGTTTCAGAATCTGTGGATTGTGAAAGCTTCCACATGAAAGCTGGCTGTACCCTTTTGCTTGCCTTGCTGATAAGCTACCAAGTGGATTGCTGAGGAGCTGAGCCCGAAGGCTGCCAGCCTTTCACCAGCACACATGGTAGATAAATAAGCAAGACTATGAAACGCATTATTGTCAGAGGTTGGTGCCTGTGCCTGGTGCCACAGGGTACAAATGTTGCAAGCAGTGTGTGCCCAGCAGTGCTGCTCAGCTTTAGCCTCTCTGGAGAAAACCATGTCCACTTTCCGTATGTCACTAAGTTACTTCTGAGCACCTTGTGTTTGTATATATCCCTAAAACACTACACGCTAAACAGATGCTGACCAACGAGCCCAGAAAATCCCTGGCACTTTAAAGAAAAGCTAGGATTGCAATGCAGAGCATCACTTTGCAAAACTGTCCAAATGCCAGCAGGACTTTCATTGTTCAGACAAGAAAGATGGCAACAAAAGGACTACCTTAAATGACCTCTCTTCAGTGGAGTATTTGCTTATGTCACAGCAGAACATCAGTAGATCTTGAAAGCCAGGGGAACATCATTAATTTTAAACTGAACAGATGAACAGGCTAATACAAGGTCAGAGACAACAGCACTGACATTGTAAGAAATATCCAAGCTAAAGAAATGAAAAATAAAAGTCAGACATCTTTCAAAGCTGGGTTTACACCCATAAGGGAAATTTATACAGTGGATGTGAGCAATATATTTGGAGATCAATATCATTCATTACACTATGAGAGAAAGCTCTCCCCTGTTCAGCGTTAAAGTAAAATCCCAACAGCATATGATCAAACCTGAATTTTTAGACTAGTCCTTGCAAAGTTCCCTTTGTGCAAAATCAGAGGATGGCTAATTTCTTTTCAAATCAGACCATAAGTAAAGAAGGCCAAAAAAAAAACGGCCGTTGTAGAGAGGAAGGATGGATGTATTCACTTCTATAGACACAGAACAACTCATAAATGTGGTAAAAGATAATATGGTCTCCACAAAGTAAATTTTTTGAGACACATCACTGATTTAAAATATTTTCTGTCCTCGGAGACATCACAGCATGTTTGTCTATATTACATGTTATCTTTTGGAAAAATAAGGCACCAGCTGTCTTGTATTTGGTAACAAGCTTTTTGCATGAAAATAAAGTAAACATGATGGTAAGACAACTACCAAGGTCTAAGTAAATAGCCTTTTTTACCCTGAGGAAAGACAATTGAGGACCATAATCAGTGAATCTGAAGATAGCGATATTCTGCTAAACAAAATTAACATTTCATAACAAACAAAATAGAAATTCCATCAAATAAGAACAGTATTTTGGGGTGAGAAAATGGACTGCAGTAAGGTCAGGATCATCATGGCCTGCTTGACTGAACAGAGGAGGAACAGACGTAAGAGTGTGACCATTCCATTTCAAAGCTGGGATTGAGATACAATAAAAAGATTACTGAATAGGAACAAAATCTAGTGTAGGAACCTTGATCCTTACTTGTCCACAAGTGACTCCACAGGTTGTGTTAATATAGTTCTCAGGCAGCAAGAGAGGAAAAAGTGCAAATCAGTGATTTGTACGTGTCCTACCAAAAACTAAACATTCAAAAAGACAATTTTGTTTATAGTGTTTTGTTATAAAAATGTACATGATGCTACCCGATAAAGTTGCAGGTAGCTGAAGCTGCCATGCAAGTCCTGAGAATACACAGAAGAATACTTTTCTTCCATTGTGCATGCATGGCTTGGAAATTGAATACCTTTAATAATGTCAATGACACAACTAAGGTTAGAGAACAAAAGTGCACTAGAACGAGTGCAGTCAGAGCACGCACCTAGCAATCGAATAATGAGAGAAAGAAAAGTCTGAGAGAGCTGAAACTCTAGCCTGGAGAAGAAAAGGCAGGTGGAGGTGGATCTTATGAAATGTGATAAAAGTATACATTGATATATTGATGAGGAAAAGGCAGCCAGACCCTTCTCAGTGGTGCCCGGTGATAGGACATGTGGCAATAGGCACAGGTTAACACACCTGAAATTCCATTTGAAAGCAAGAAAAAAATCTTTTTTTACTTTGAAGTTGATCAAACACTGAAACAGGTGGTCCAGAGAGGTTGTGAAGTCTCCTTGAAGATATTCAAAACCTGACTGCGCATTTTCCTGGCCAACTTGCTCTAGGTGACCATTTTTGGGCAGAGAGGGTTGACTAGATCATAGAATCATAGAATATGCCGATTTGGAAGGAACTCATCATGATCATTGAGTTCAACCCCCGGTCCTGCACAACATCCTCAAGAGTCCCACCACGTGCCTAAGAGCATTGTTCAAATGCTTCTTGAACTTTATCAGGCTGCTGCTGTAACCACTTCCCTGGGGAGCCTGTTCTGGTGCCCAAACACCCTCTTGGGGAAGAACCTTTTTCTAATACCCAACCCAAACCTCCCCTGGCACAACTTCAGGCCACTTGCTTGAGTTCTGTCACTGGGCACCACAGAGAAGAGCTCATTGTCTGCCCCTCCTCTTCCCCTCACAAGGAAGTTGTAACTGCAATGAGGTCTCCCCTCAGTCTCCTCCAGGCTGAACAGACCAAGTGACCTCAGCCACTCCTCATACATCTTCTTCTCAAGGCCCTTCACCATCCTCATGACCCTCATTTGGACACTCTCTAATAATTTACTCTCTTTTCTGCTGCACCCAAAACCACACAAAATATTCAAGGTGAGGCAGCCCTGGTGCAGAGTAGATCAGGACAATCCCCTCCCTTGCCCAGCTGATGATGCTGGGCCTGTTGCACCCCAGGACATGGTTGGTCCTTCTGGCTGCCAGGGCACTGCTGACTCTTATTTAGTTTTCCACCAACAATGATCTCAAGAGCTCCCTTCCACCCTAAATCACCGTGTGATCCTGAGGCACTTCAAATGGAGAGAGCAAGCAGTTAAGCTGTGTGGACAATCAGGAATTTAACAAGGGCCTCAGTGCTTGAGATAGCCTTCTTTGTCATGGCAGTGCAGATGAAGGCATTTTACAAATAGATTTTCTCCACAGTCCAGACAGGAAGGCCGTGAATGTCAGTGAGCTAATTGCCCAGTAAGGTAACTAAAGGCAACAGCTCCAAGTCCAGACACAACATAACTTGAACTAATGCAATTACAACTGCTTAGCACACAGCACATCAAGACACATCTAAATGGCAGATAGATGTTTGCCATAAAGTTTCCTGCTCATGCCATGGGACCTGCTGGATCTCACAGTAACTTTATCACTGCTTGGGTAGGTTTCCCTTGCAGGACCTGGCTGTGTGAGAGGTCACCTTCTTCGTAATTATGGCTGCTAACTTTTCTTTCTACCATGAGGGCAATATGAGGATAAAGCCTTGCTGGGCAAAGGATGTGTGCTGCAGAAATATTGGCTCACGTCTGCACATTCAGAAGAGTCCATGAGAAATTAGGTCCTTTTTTTCACTCCGTTTATCCACACATCTTCCATCTGGATTTCCCAATAAAGGATGACCGAAGTCCTCTATTAACATGGCTATTTTGTTTGTACTTCCTATCCAGCCAGCAAATGTGTGCAAAATCCAAAATCAGACATACTGCAGGCTACCTCTTCTTCCAGAGGGGATGTAGGAAGAGAACCCAGTTAATTTACAAGTTTGTTGAATCATCAGTGATAATTACTAGTTATTGTTATTTTTGTATTTCATTAGGAATAACAGCTATGAGGGAGCAGGAATGTAGGAAACACATTTATAACACAGTAGATTCATCATTTCCACTGTCAGTGGAACAGCTTGCAAACCTTTTTCACACAGGAGTGACCAATTCACTTTCAAAGAGCTTAAATTGTTCATTATTCTCCATCTAGTGACTCAGAATTTTATTGATCTGTCTGTACACTGCACCATTTAAACATGGGCTATCCTTCAACTAAATGCCCAGTGAAAGCTTTCTTACTCACTGATTTTTTTTTTTAATAGGAGCTGAATTGGAAGTTCCCAAGCTTCTTCCTGTGACCAGAGATCCACAAGCACTTATCATTTTCCTTTTTTTTTTTTCTTTCAGATCACAGAGTTTTCAGTGATCTTAGAAGAAAAACAGAACTATCTTGATTAAAATATGAGATAATATCTGTTATTTTGCTAGTCAAGGACTCACACTGTAAAGCTATTACATGGAAGAAGTTGAAAACACGGAAGAATGGAGGTAGGCTTTACCTTTATTAGACCATGCTGTTTGCCAGAAGAAAATTATTCTGATGTTTCAAAGAGGCTGAGGGTAGGAAGGGGAGGTGGGAGGGGGGGAAAGTGAAGACAAACTTTCACACAGATTTTAGTTTGATTTTTCTTTCTAGAATGAAATAGTGGAAGCTGCAGCTTTTATAATTCTGAAGAAAGTTTTCTGGAAATAGGTTTTCTGCAATTAAGTTAGATGAAACAATAGAAAAGTAAAAAACAAAAAAGGGATTTAAACCTCCAAAATGAAGAGAATAGTAGTAATGAAGATTTTACAGATTTTATAGAATTGCACAGTCTAACCCTGTCAGCATCAGATTTAACCAATGTAATTACTATTTATTTTTTCAGTTATCATAACAAAGGACAGCAAATGCTCTAGATATTTTAGAGAGCAGACACAACTAGGCAGTTATTAACCAATGTTATTGTGTCTAAAACTAAGCTGAAAATAAACACGCTTTAAAAAATTCCATGTTGGAGCTGCTAGTGTGTAGCGTGTAGATTTTAGTATCAAGCGTAATAACCAATCCGTAACAGAAGAAACCATGAGTATGTATATTTTTAGAGCTATAGGAATGTTTTGAATTCAACCCGACTAGACTATATCAGAAATACTCTCAGAGAGGATGTTTCTCAAGTTATTTATAAACCCATGGTGTTAATGATTTATTTTAGCCAAGCAGGTGAGATCCTAAAATTCAGGGCATAACAAATGAAATATTTAGTGTGTCTTGCACCTGCTAGTCAAACTGAAAAAGGCAAAGTGAACAGCCAGAGCTTTCACAGTTTGCGATGAGAATAGATTTTATGTGAACAGTAAATATGTTGAAAGGGGAAATTCTGGATGCTCAATTCTGTTCTTTGTATTAAACAATAAAAATATTTTAAATGTGGGCTTTTCTTTCTTGATTTAATTAAATTTTAGACCGTAGATCAAAACCCAGAGCAGAGCAAGAGTACCCAGTGAATGCAGTCATCAGAGAACCTGTCTCTTCTCACTGGTTGAATTTTAAAGAATTTTGCAAATCAAATGTACCTTCCAGGTAAGATTATCCCTTTTCTGCTCACACTTCAGAGATGCAAATCTAAGCACCTAAAGTTAGGGTAGGAGTTCAAAGTACTGTTTTGAAATTAGAAATTACTTTTTCAGAATTTTCTGGCATGCATAAAAGAAGAAACTATCCATGTAGTATAGGAGGAATGTAAAGTGTTATGATAAAGACCAGTGAAGTACTTAGTGCATGCTGTATATTAAGACCAAATTTTATGCAAGAGACATTGTTTTGACAGTGGACAATAAAGTTTATGAAACCATTAATGTGAATTAATGCTAAAACAAGACAAACCATTCTTAGCACAGGCTCAGAAATGACCTTCCTCAACCGCCCAGTTTCTGGTACAACAGAAGTTTGAGGGAAGCAGCCATTTTGTACTTGGGACTAGCTGCAATCATGCAGCTAGGTCAAACTAAACATAAAATCTATTGGCAGAAACTTATGGAACTTGACCAAGAATCTTATAATTTAGTACTGTTTGGTTTAGAAGAGAAAGTGTATTTCCTAACTCAAGAAATATGGAAGTTGAAGAGAACATAATTCAGTTTTATTCCCAGCATGAGGTTACCCAAGTTTCTCTAAGAAGTCACTGTCAAGCAAATATTTATAACTCTCCAAAAAACTCCAAATTTACTGCACATTTAACTTCTGAACAAGATAATGGGGTGATGAGAATTGGAGGTGTGGATGGCCCATGATCTGTGTCAAGTGGTGGGGCACATCAGCTTTCACTGTATCAAACAACAGGGTTTGCCCCAAAATCATGCTTTGGGACGTAGTGGAGAAACCAGTAGCAAGTAGCTGATCTATGCCATAATATTTCTTGTGGAGAGGGAATCTGTAGGGTCCCATAGATCCCAAGGACGGGGTGACATGAGACAGGGGTGGCGGAGGAGCTAATGGAATCCCGAAGGACCTTACACTTCCTCATCCTCACCCCAGACACAACAGCATCAGAAATAGTGGTTATAAATTTCTGAGAGAGAGGCCAATGTAGCAAGTGTGTTCTTATGTTCACGGGAGAGAGAACACTGGTTAAAGAACTTCAGTACCATTCTTTGTGTGTTTATGTGTGTGTATACACATATATATACGTATTTGTTGATGTCCAAGGTTTGCTATGCATGAACTATTTACTTAACACATGAAGTCACTGCCAAGGAATATTTTTCTTGTCAGTTGAATTTGGCAAATCGGTATTCTGCATTCATCTGTTACTATTTTGCTTTTGTCTTCTTCATCTGTTACAGAATTAGGGATTTGAGTCTGTTCAGAAGGTGTCATTTATCATTTTGAGCATCTTCATGTGCTTCAGTCCTGAGTGATGACTGTTCTCTCGTTAAGCTTATGCGTTCATTCACTGAGGTCAAAGAAGTTCCGGTCATATTCACATCTCAGTGTTCATGTAACATTCAAATATTTGGATTTAGGCCTTAAGGCTGCAAGGCAGTGGACACCTGCTGTTTGATAAAGAGTTCCAGTGTTTACCCAGGAAATGAAAATGAAATGCAGAGTTTTATAGGAGGGAAATGCTATATATTTTGTTTGTCTCTACAAGGAGGTCAGATGGGTTAATCCACCTGCTGTTGTTCGGTGAAAATGGGAAGATCAGTTCCTCCAGTTTCTTTGTCATTATTGTAGTTTTATGAATGTGTTGTCCTTTAAGAGGTTTATCCTTTTTACCTACAGACAAATATATCACACTCTTACGTGTGAATGATTTGTTTGGTTTAGGATAAGAACATATGCATAATGATTTTTCTATTGGCTACAATAAATTCTGTGGAAGAAGTGTTGCAATTTAAGAGTATTTCAACCTTGATTGATATCTGTATCTTTTAAAAAAATCTATTTATTCACCTTTATCTGTATCTTTTTAAAAAATCTATTTATTCATCTTTCTTGTGAATAAATCCTAGAATATTTTTTGCCAAAATTTATACTTACATTTTTTATATTTTGCAAATAAAGGCAAAAATTTCTACTCCTTCAGGCAAATCTTAGATGGTAGGAAATGCTGTAAGTGTTCTCTCTATGAGGTTTTCTCTATTCAAACACCTACTGCTATAAAACCCAATAAAATCCAAATTTTCCCATAAAAATTAAACAAAATTGTCTAACAAGGCTGTCCTAGTTCATACTGAAAGTCCTTGAATTCCCATCTTCCATGTCCAATTGAAAATAGGAATAAAGCACAACATTTCCATTAATTTTTTAAAAGGAAAGCATGAGTTATTTTTGTGCTTTACTGCCTACCAGTTTAGCTGTCATTGATGCTTTGCTGTGGCTGATTTGCTGTCATGTTCTATTTGTAGTCACCTGCAGCCATAAAAAGCTGCCAGACACTGCTAAAAAGACAGCACAGAAAGGCTTTGCACACATTTTGTCCTACTGTTTTGAAGAGCTTTCCCTTTAAGAATACATTTTAGGAGAGACTTTTTAAGACATATAATTGAATAATAATTAGAAACTGATTGTGCCACAGAAGCATTTCTATCATTTGTCAAATTAATCGTCAATAACTTTCCATATTGGTTTGTCACGTTTCAATGACCGAGCAGTTTTGAGCCAGAAAGTCATTCTAAAACAGTTTTTTTTCTTTTTGTCCAAGTGCAAGGAACTGAATCAGGAATGGATTTCCACAGCCAGACTAGACATGGCACTTGAGCTGATCTCCTTCCTTCTGGGGGCCATCCTCGCAAAGCTGAGCTGTGCACACCCGGGCACACAGTGTAAGAGAGGGGAACAGACCTACACCTTCTTTTTTCCTTCCTCCTCCAAATACTATGGAACACTATTTGTATGTGGACCAGAACACAGGCAGGCAGAGGAGTCTGACATAGACTAAGTCTTCTCCACGGATCAGTATAACAGTTATTTAAACCCAGTCTTTTTTAAAGAGAGTGGTGTTATCCCTCCTGCACCTAGTACAGATCTGATGTGGTAGACTTATGATGAAAATGGTGAGGAGAAAAATTGGATGCGGGGGAGTTGCTTCAATTCTTGCTATCTGGTGATGTCTCCTTGAAAGAATAAGATAAGAAACAAGAGGGATTATTGTGAACTTTATCCCACAGAGTCAGAAGGATGTTTACTTCCACTTATCTGGTGGCTACCTATGAGTTATTTCTCAATATCTGTCTGGAAGCAAACACACTTTTTTATGAGGTCTTTGTCACCTCACTCTGGGTTTATACTCAGTCTCCATGGAGCCTGAGAAGCAAACGGATGTGAGCAGTCTTGACCAACAGGTGAGTTAAACAAAGAAGATGCCAAAGCAGGAAGACAGCATTCCTCCCTGCACAGCTGTGCACACGCTGAGCAGCGAAGGGAAGGGAAGGGAAGGGAAGGGAAGGGAAGGGAAGGGAAGGGAAGGGATAACATTTTCATTTTAGGAGCTTTCTTCAGTACAATTTCTCTGTAACTTAGTAAAAAATTGAGAAAATGTAGGAGAAAGGATAGACACCTACTATCCTGATCCCCAAGTCAGTTTTGGTTGTTCATCCTCTGATAATCTCATAGGAAGGAGTTAGCTAGGTCCAGCTGGGTTCCACTAAAAGCTCTAAGGGCTCCACAGGCTCTTTGGATGAAAGATGCTAGATAGCATTTCTGTTCTGTTGTCAATTTTCTGTCAGTGTGCTAACCACCCAGCATCTCCCTCCTTCTGTCAGCACACGAGACACTGAGCTAATCAGCAGCACATGGGCATTGTCATTGTGTCAAACGAAAGCAATCAGTGGTTTGACGAAATCTCATTTTTCATTTTCTTCTCCAAGGGGCTTGGGCAGTGTTTGAGTGCCTGTCCTCCTCAACTTGAATCCCAAACTGCTTTAGATGACGGACAAACACTCATTTCCTAGCAACGGCAATCTGAGTGTTTGAAGGTGAATCAAAACTGGAACTGAAGATTTTAAACAGGCAGTAAGGTTTAATGGCTTAGTGAGTTTTAGATGCCTACATGATTAAGCAAACTGGAAACTGAGTGACTTTTAGGAACGTAAGTCGCACCATGGGCAGAGTTTTGCAGACTTAATCCCACTCAACATTTTTATCATCTGATGCCTTAAATGAAGTGATTCAATCACCTACAGCAGCAGGCTGATTTTTTTGTTCTTCCACCTTCTGTGTTTCCTTAACACAGAGTGTTCACATGAGCTTTTGTGTTTAGAAACACATTTGGAAATGCCTAAATAGATCTTCTGCAACTGCATTTACAGATCACAGTTTGGCAGTCCAAGCTGTCAATATTCAGAATGTAGCCAGTATAATTGTGTTTCTTTTCCCATGATCGGGAACCCGTGATTATTTTGAAGTCCCCACCCGACTCCAAATGGAGTCACTGTGAAGCATTACCTCTGAACTTGACAACAGCATTCACCTTATTTGACACATTTTGGTGCTGTTGCAATAGCTGATAACACAAGAGCAGGAGGGAGGGGACAAGGGAGAGAAAGACATCCCAGGGAATGAGCAGCAAGTGCTTGCACAAACCTTTCTTTCAGTTCAAGTATGTAAAGTGAGATAAATGGCCAAACTGCAGACATACTGCATGCAGCAGGAGCCAAAGGCTGCTCCCCAGATTGGCAGCTCCAGAAACCATCGGCACCAGATCCTCTTAGTAATTACCAGCTTGGAAATGTCCTTCCATTGATTGTGATGGACATAAACCAGCTGAGCCTCAATAGTGAGAGAACAGAGGGAGGAGGAGCCAGGCAGCAGGACACAAACAGCACCAAACACTGGGACCAGCTGCAGCCTGCAGGTCACACTTCCATGTCAATAAAAAAATGTTATTTAATATTTTTCAAATACTGGAGTAATTCATCACAAGGTGTAAGTGGATCTATAATGTCTGAGATTGCCGGTTGAAGATTAACTGGATGTATCACATTTCCAGTGCAGCAACTTAAATGGGAAACAAAATAGCCTGAACCTCATAGGCAAGGCACTTATTCATTCTCTGCAGTAGCAGGATTCCCATGCTGGTCAGCCTCAGCCATGCCATTTAGGAAATCTTCATGCCAGAACATTTGTACGCATGAAGGACGGTGCTAAAGCAGGACAGTGCCAGCCTGTCGGAATTCAGCTGATGTGAGAGTCTGATCAAATGTACACAGCTGCCTTCATCTAATCTAGAGCCTGTACAGCAAAAAATCACTGTGAATCACCAGCTGAGACCGGAAGAGCTTGATTATTGTTTAAACATAGAGACAAACTGGCAATGAATGGTTCGCTACTGGAGGGTGCCTCTAAAAATATCTACTTTCCCCTGCAGAGAGTCTTCAAATGGACACCAGGCTTCGTGCCTGTCAGAGGTGGCACTTCCAGAGAGGCAGAGTCACAGCAAGCTGCCTGCACTCACACACTGCACTTGCTTCACACAGATTCAAGATTTTATAACAGAACAAAGACCTTTAAAATACACAGCACAGAGGGAAGTCCCGCACGAACTTTTATAGAGCTTTTATATATAAGCTGCCTGCACTCACACACTGCACTTGCTTCACACAGATTCAAGATTTTATAACAGAACAAAGACCTTTAAAATACACAGCACAAAGGGAAGTCCCGCACAAACTTTTATAGAGAGGTGGAATTGTGCCACATATCCCAAAGTGTAGATGAAAAAAAAAGAGTTTGGAAGTGGCTTTTAATTTCTGGCTTATTACTTTTTAGCACGTCTAAATCAATCTATATCTGTGTCAATTGTATCTAAAAAACTCTAATAAATAATAATTCAACGCAGAGTTGTCCAGCAGTGGTAACAACTGACATTACTGTTCCCTGACTTCTGACTGTCTGCATCCCAGCTGGACTCCAGCACTGCTGACATTGCCTCAAGTCAAGAGCAATGCTCAGGTAGTGACTGTGGAGCAAGAGAGTTCTGACAGGAACTGCAATGCTGTCCCCTCTATTATTCCTTCAGAATAGTCACTTCCTGGGCCAGGAACACTGATTAAATGCAGCACTTTTATGCCACAGTAGCAGCTCTTCTACCAGACCTTAGGAGTGGGTTCATGTGCCCTACTGCAGGTGTCTGAATCTTAGATGGGCAAGTCTGAAGACAGCAAACAGAAAGAGGAAAAATAAAATCCCTCAGCATTTAAGCAAAACCTCTCATCTGATCCCAAAACATTTTTTTCCCCCACAATGTTCCTTCTATATATTTTGAAATAATGCATTTCTACTGAGAATAAAGTTCTGTGCTGGCAGTTTGAAAGTCTGGTACAGGTTTTTTCTCGATACACATCCAGTCCGCTGGAAAAGCACTGCCAGAGTCATTTACCTAGAATGAAGAGGGAGGAGGACATGCCTATTCCGGTTTTCTTTTTCAATTCTTTTGATTGTTTTTAAGAGCTCTCTCATTTTTCTGATAGCAGTACCAAGGCTAGTCAATACATACGTGTCTGAAACCAAAACTCTAACCAGCAAGAACTGATGGATATGCAGCCAGCAAAATTTCAAGTTCCCTTCTGATAAAATTCCATCTTTTAACAGCTTTATTAAGAGTTAGCTTTGCACTGGAGTGAAGGAGAGGTGGCAAGGAATATTCTCTGATGTGTTGTCAAACAAAACAACTTCACTAGCAATATAGCTTGTTTGAATTCAGTTTCATGTAAATTTGAAATAAGCATGCCCCTTTTTTTTTCTTAGAAACAGTCAGCATTGCCCTGCATTTTTGTACTCCCACCATAGTTAATAACAATCTCTCAGGGTGCCCAGCAGTACTTAGCAGAAACCAGTTCAGACCCAGCACAGACAAATTCTGCCCTAGAAGTCAGATATATTAATTAGTTAATAAATGAAGGGCTGAAGGAACAAGCTTGACAAGAAACTTCCAAGTGATGTTGTCAGGACAGGGACTCATCTCAGCATGATCCCAGCAAGAGAAACCACCAGGGAGGGAGAAAATTCCCTGCCTAACATGCAAGGGTTGGCTATATCCAAGGCTTTCGGCACAACAAGAGAGGAGCAGAGCAAAGCAGGACTTTGCCCTGCCTGGAGATGTGAACTTCGGATCATTTTTAAAAAAAGGAGGATGACTGACAACTGATGAAATCAATTTGCTTTATCAGAGCCGGAGGTCTCACAATTAGCAAAGCTTAGGACAGTTTCAGGACTTTCTTCCCTTCTAGGTTTTGTGGGTTTGTTTGGGCATTACTTCACATTACTGCATTACTCCTGCACTTTTCAGCCTGAAATGACTTTTTGAGTCTGTGCTGAGTTCTCTGCCCTGCAAGCTGATCCATGAGGTCAGACCAAAGAAGTCTCTGCACAGTTCAGGGGCTGGACTGGGGATAGGGCTCACCAAGATGAGGATGTTGGAGATGCCGTGGTGGAGGAAGCTGCTACCCAGGAAAACAAGTGTCAGGCGAAAGAAAGGGATTAATCCTTGAATTCAAAAAGGCAAGAGGAGATTTTTAATTGACAAACAAATGAAGAAGGGATTGATTTAAACACTCCTGACTTGTGAGAATGCAGAACAGCACTGCACAGAATTAGCAGCAGCTCTAAAGGAGGTAAGAAAATCTATCCTGGGGAAACATGTTACAAGATTTGGTACTGTCCTTCCCGTTCGAGCTTTCCCATGAAAAAAACAAAAAACCAAACAAACACTGACAAAAAACCAACACAAGTCGATCTTGATTTGTGTGGGTTTTTTGAAAGAAAAAAGGATAAACAAGTCATGTGCCTTTCTATGTAATTCACATATTTTACCACTTTGAAATATGTAACATTATTTGTGCTGTTTATGCTGGTGGTGCCTTCTTACAGCCTCCAAATCACCTGAGAGGCAAACCCTGCTGTGCACACGCCATGGGAGCCAGTCCCGTGTGTCCCTGCACACATATAGACACACAAACCTCCCCCCCGTTTCTACTCAAAATAAACACAGTAGGCAAAAGGTCTGAAGAGAACCCACAACTACAGAGCTGAAATGTCCTTGTTTGCAGTGAGGCAGCAGTGAGGCAGCATGTTGATGGGATCCTCGCCCAGACACTCATGCTCAGCTCCACCAGGAGGTTTTACCACTTCTAAACCCACTACTGAAGTTAGGAAGCCAGGTCTTTACTTCGAAGCTGAACAACTCTCCTTCCTTCCTTTTGAGACATGGACTGCCTGCTTCTAGCCAATAACGCAGTCTTTAAGGCTCAGTTCTGGTTTTTGGCAAGTGGAGGAAAGCAGGAGCAAAAGGAGAGGAAGCTCTGCCTTGCCTCCAGCGTGTTCAGTTCATGCCACTGTCAAAACTCCGCACCAATGGAGACACAGGTGAGCCCTGCTCACGGGGCAAGCAGTCTGGATGTGCCTGCATGGGGTCATGCAGTGTCCAAACACCTGCCTTTTCTCCTGAATCCACACCACAGCCTTTCTGGTTTCTTGTCCCCACAGGAAAATATGTGAATAAACACTTCCTTGTTCTACAGGGTGTTGGAAATAAAAAATACATGAAAGACAAAAGATACTTGGACTCCACATTAAGGGAATCATCCTTCTGTTCTGCAATAATTATTTTAGCAAAAAGCATCCAACTGTTACCAATTTTAAAATGTTTTTTTTAAGTGCCAAAATGTGTGTACAAATGCATTTTAAGAGAGAACTCGATGCACTCTGTTCTTTAAAAAGGACAGATCCCTCTCTGTGCTGATTTTTTTTAAAAGTCCTTACAAAACAGTAACCTGTCCTTCACCACCACCACCCCCGGGCTCTTACCCAGAGGCTCTGCCGTGTGCCTAACTAATCAAAGGGTTGTGTTATGATTGCCATGGTGACTGCAATCCAACAGCTGCCTTGACATTTCATCTTCAGCTGCTTTCAAAATCCTTTTTTTTTGCCAGGGAAAACTTTTCACAATTATTAATTTTTTTACTAGGCATTGTTCCCTCCACTTACAAAATAAACATTTAGGAAAAAAATCAGCAGAAACTGCCTCAGTTCTAGCAGCATATTTTGGTAATTGCTTTTGTTCTCCTCTCAAGTGATTTTAAAGGTTTCTGAGGCTCTAAACTAAAAAGCATATGCTTTGTTTTGCAGATCAACCAGTGATTGTGCACTACTGTGTAGGGTCACCACAGGCGGCCAGGAGCCACCTCCAGCCCCCAGGTGCAAGGGCAGCTGCCCAACCCTACCCAGCCTCCTTAGAGGGATACACCAAACCCATCCTCACCCTCCGAGCCACTCGAATAAAGCCGTCTCACTTTGCTGTCTCCCAGTTTTGCTGCTTGCTCTCCCACCAGGACTTTCATCTCCATGCACGCTTCTCCTGGAACTTTCAGGCTGTTGTTACTTCTCCTGTCTTTTGAGGTGAGGAGATGAGATAGTAAAGAATACAACTAAACATGTCTGTTTCTTCCTGTCCTAAAAGAGGGCAGGTTGTGCATTGTGAAGTACCTGGCTGGTATGGAAGCTGCCAGGAAACATTTTGGGGAAGCCAAAGAAGGTGCAGCAGTGGAAAACCATGGTTCCCCACTCATGGCACAGCCATAGGGTTTAGCATCTCAAGTGGCTACGTTTCGTGTACAGACAGGGATAAGAAAGCCCCATACAGATTTTAAGGACATACAGAAGAGCTCTGCATCAGATGATGGATTTCACTGGTATTCATTTCACAAACAAGCATTTTTTAATTAAACAAGCTGGTCACCCCCTTTTGTTTTCCAAAGGAGGGAAGGTCATAACTTTTCTTTGATCCGCCTAGGACATATAATAAAGAACCTTCTCTGCAGTCTTTCAAAGCACTTGCCCCCAAAGGTGTTTTCCCATCCTACCCTGCACTTGAGGATGTCTCAGCTAGACTGATGCCATGAAGGTGTGGCTGGAGACATGCTGGGCATGGAGACGTGCACGGGACATATTGAAAAGAGATTGATTCAAAATCCCAGTAGACTGGATCATCTGCAGTTTGGCCAAGGTCGGAGAGACATGATATGTGTGTGTGTATGTGTGTGTGTATGTTGAAAGGATTTTGACAACAGTAAGAATAAGGTTAAAACTCTGAGCCATTTGGGCTGAGAAGGAGTAGGGTTTAAAATGAAAGCTTCAAAACACTTTTTAACAATTTTTCTTTAATGATAAGATGTGATGACAAATTCGAATTAAAAGCCCTTATCCGAAAAGCTTGTATGCTTAACAGGAGGAAGAAGGAAAACACCTTCAGAAGCAGTCAGCTTCCTGTCTTAGGTTTTTGAAGTTGAGCTGATGGCTCACAGAACGGATCTCAAATATGTATATATATAATCCCCACAGCTAAAAGTCGTCTATTTTAAAAGACAAGTGTTTGCTCACCCGAGGAACATTGTACTCAAGCTTCAGACTTTGTGATCCATATGGATTTCATCAACTTGTTTGCCAGGAATTTAAGAAAAACAAACTTTATTCATGTTCCTTAGAGAAATGAATCCACTTCATGGTCTGCACAAAAAGAAATACAGCTTCAAAAATAAAAAGCCATGGGCATTCCTGGAACTGGAAGGTCAGCGAGCCAAAATAACGGATCCACTTAATATGAGAAATGAGTGACTTCCAGTGGCATCTTTATCAGCACTGGAAGTACATGTTTTCAGCTTAGAAAGTGATTTCATGTCACATCCCATAAAGGACCCCCAAACTTGAAGTGCTTTCACAAGCCATCCTAGAACCAGGCACTGCCACTTCTCTGAGAGCAGCATTCACCTTCAGCTTCAAGATGGGTTATATAATCCACTAGAAACACATGTGCCTGGAGGCTTATCTTTGAGGAGTTAAAGCTAGATGAGATTAGACCTAGTCCATATTACCCTGTAACATGCCTTGGTATATTCGTTTGTGTGTAAAGAATTTAGTTGTATAACCCTAGGCTTGGTTTTCCAAACTTGATAAAAACCTGTGGATCTCTACATAATTTATCAGTATTTTGTTTTCTGTATCACAAAGAACAGGCAGCTCCTGCAAGATGTGCTAACATACATTGCTGCTGCAAAACAGAGGCATTTATCTCCATTGACACTTATTTTAAAAGTACAGTCTAATGCAGGAAATACAAATTCTGATTCATTCTTAAAGCAAAAAATTTTGCAGATTAATCTCTATACTGCTAAAATTTAAATAGGCAGCCTAAAATTAATGCATTGCAAATCTTTATGGTTGCAACATTATAGTATAGTATCTCATCAGCTTTTAAAGAAAGCTGTATTTCTGCTCTGCGAGCAGTTTGTTATATTGAATTAATGTTGCATTAGAACCCTTTCAGTAAGTCAAATCACATTACTCACTCATATAGCATTCTTGGCAAGCATCAAAAAACATTTTTAATACTTAGGAACTGCCAGGAGATTGAGCCAGACAATGATCTGATGTTTAAAACAGGACCAGGCACCTTAAGTCAAAATTTCAACAGAGAGGGAAAAAAAGAAATCCAAAAACTATTTAGGTTCTTAAATCAAAAGGCACCTACTATTGGAAAATGTTTCTACATACCCCTGCATCCTGAACAGAGTAGAATAATTTAGTCTTTTGTACACACGTTACTGTGAAAAATAACTTGTGAAACCACAGTTATTCTTCAAACAATGCTGAGAAAAAATCCATAGCTGATCTGTTCTTAGAAAATGAACCTGATCTATTTTAATGGTGCATGCGGGACCTGCACAGCCTGGTGCTGGCAGGGAGGGAGGTACTGTCCCCTTCTGTCCCCAGCTGTAAAGGCCTCAACAGCATTTCCTTCATCCCTTTCTCTGAGCGGCGTAAAGGGACCAAATCACATGAGCAAATCCATGGTTACCCCTGTTTAGCATTCAGGCGATGACATTTGGCTTGCTTTTCTCACGGCAGCAACCTCTCTCAGATGTATTCAACCTCTTGGGTGTCCACCTTCCAACGAGTCTTCAGGTGGCTCATGGATAGACACTAAGAAAGTGAAAAGTCCCGCACATCATGGGTTAATTTTTATGCTGATGATGACTGTAGCTGTTTACTTTTCAAATAAATGCCTGATATACAGTGCAACTGGCTGAGTGCACAGCCAAAAACAGACCACAGGAAATATTTCTGACAGTGAGGATGGCAGAATTGTTAGCATGGGTCTGCATTACAGTTATTATTTTGTTTTTAAATAAAAATAAAAAGGTTGTGAGATCTCAAGGAGAAAAGCGGATGTTACAAAAAAAACTAAACCACAAATGGCTGGTTTCTAAGAAGAGACATCTATGAATAGCACAGGCATAAATAACTTTTTCCATTTTATCTGAAGGATTATTGTGGCTTTTCACCCCAGTTTATTTCAGCGGAAGTAAAGACAACTCTGTAATACCAAGCAAATAAACCAGCCTAATATAAAATGTTCAGTAGAGATAAGAAAGCACACTAAGTTATTTATTGCTGTGTTTTTATATTTTGTTTCTGTTCTCCTTTGATCTGTGCTAACACAGGCATTAAACTGACAGCTTAGGGTCACAATACGCACCAGGATATTGAAAGCCGGTCATGTATAAGGGAGTATCAAATTGTTCATTTAGAGCAAGTTACAAGTTTTGGTTAATCACTTCTCGGGAGTCTAGTTCCATCCGTAAAGATAAAATGTTTACTGGCTTTTTTTAAAAATTAGTAGATAGAGAAACTGTGTGTGCTCCTGGTTTCTTAAGGTGTAAACATCTGCAGCAGATACCGGGGTGGATTCTACTTCCAGTTACAGTGGTGTAACAAGTGTTGCTTCACAGACGGCAGAGGAATTTCAGCAGTAAATGAAAAAAGAATAAGGCTCATTGTGCTTTTAATTTTGTTTCATGTAGGCAAGAGGGGAGAAAATTGATTTTAGTCCCAGCCTTTTTTTTCTCATACATGTCACTGATGCATTTTCAACCCTTGGAGAATTGGTGAACGTGGGAATACAGGCTCTAATACAAAACACTTGGCCTGTTTTCAGTTCCTAACACATACTCCAGAGTTCATGTTATGGTTATCAGAAAGAATCTATGAAAAATGAAGCTGCACACAACTGCAGACCATCAGCATGGCTTAACCCCGTCAGGCGGGGATGAAGCAGGAAGTGCTTTGTGACACTGACTGGCAGAAATACAAACTGATGAAGAAAACACGCGGCAGGAAAGAGGGTCTTAGACGGTGAGTTAGAGCAGGGGACATTAACTACGACTATACTCTGCCAGGGCCAAGATCAGAGGAGCTTGACATACTTGTTAAAGGTTTCATCAAAAGGATTAGTTCCAGCAGCTTTTTTTAACCTTTCCTACAACACAATTTACCCAAAGGTGGCCGAGGGCAACAAGGGCTGCCCTGTGAGATAACATTTTTAATTGTACAAATGCCATTCTTGATGTCATAATCCCGAGGTTAATGCAGCTGCAGGTCCTGAACAGATGTGGTGTAAGCTGCCCCGTCGTACAGAGAGGTGGCCAAGCAGGCAGTGAAAATGGCCACAGTTCAGCAAGGAGTTAAGCAACTGCCCTGGGTGTTTTCCTACACTTTCCCTATGTACTTTTGCACTGTATTAAATGTTCTCTGCCCATACGTAAAGCAAGCAAACAAACAAAAATATTGCTCATACAATGTGTTACCAAGAACCAACAGTCAAGTGAGTATAGCCACTGCCTAATGGCACAGCTCGTAAACAGGGCGAGGTGATCTGTGAATGAATGAATGAAAGAAAAACAGGAAGAGCCCAGAAAACATCTGGATCCCACCATGCTAAATCTTACACCTTGTTGTACTTTAGCAGTGCTGATTAATAAGAAATAAGTTTCAAAAGGACAACCCTGACATCTTCTTTAAATTCAAATATACCTGCTAGATTTTAGCAGAGATCATATTTTGCGCACTTTAGGAAGAATCTTTTGATGGGTTTCTGGATGATGTACTCTCTTCCTCCTTAAAAAAACCCCCGAGCATTTCTTAAAAGAAATGTTCACACCACACAGTTCAAAGAGAAAAGATTTCTTCACTTTTAAACAGACCAAATAGTTTGCTCAATGTGTTAAGCTGTTGCCTATGTCACCAGCTCCCAAGAAGAAAGGCATGCCTTGTTGATGTGACACAAGCATGTGAAGGTTGCAGATCAGTTAAATAAAGGAAATGAATCTCGGCAAATAAATTTCACGTGGGACCAGCTTGAATATTTCTGCATAACACTTCAAATATCTTCAACATGGTACAGAGTAGTTCAAAGAAACTCAGTCATTGGGATGGGAATGGGTGAAAAGCAGCAGATGAGGACACTCTGATAAAGGACAATCCCATTTTGTGTGTCAGAATTTGGATTGTGTGTCACTAGGAGGTGCAGAAAGTTGGGTCACTGTCATATAGGTTTTAGAAAAGCTAGGGAAAATCAACAATAGGTCATATTCTTGTTTTGTTTGTCATCTGTGTGCCTACAAAAGAGGATCTGCCCCCATCAGACACGTCAATTGTGATTCAGCATCTTCTGCCCTTAGACCTCACTTATCAGGGGTAACTCTACGCCTCACAAGATTGAAGGGTATCTTTCCATGGATGCACATTTCTCTGCTAGTGACCACGTTCTTGTATCTCACATACGGCTGAGGAATTAAAAGATCATTGGAATGATGCTTTGATTATCAGAAATATGGTTTAAATTTTGGACTTCTGGGTTATTAAATCATCTCTTGAACCATTTCAGTTCTACATACCAGTTCAACCTCATGTGTCCGTAATTCAACAGTGAGGTACTAATGCAGTTTACTCTTGCAAGACATTGCACAGAATACATCTCTTTATGCAAGCACGACTTTGCAGTTATTAGGGCTGAAATTGCCACACAAATCCCGTCCTGAACTGCTCTGCATTGCTACACCTTGCAGCATTTGTCAAGGAGAGCCCAGTGTTTGCAAAAGATATGTAAAGGGAGGATTATTCTTCCTGAAAACTGGATAAGATAGGAATAAAGATGAAAATGATCATACAAGGAAAGGATTACTTAGGGCAGTGGAGCCAATTTACTCAAGAAAACTGATGGAATTGCAAAAGGAAGGCATTATTTCAAATAGGATTTGGGGGAAAGCTAACAGGTGCTGGGGAACACTCAGGTCAGATGAAGACATCTGCTAGAGATGTCAAGAGCACAAAGGTAACTCTGTGTCTGGGAGCAGAGGGTAGGATAAAAATGACAACTGAACAGGAAATGTGAAAGGCTGGGACTGCAGAGGTACATCCCAGCAAAGAAACAGGGTGTCAGGTGGCAGAGTAAAATACAGACAGACATACAAAAACTGTGAATGCAGACACATGTGGGGAGCCAGGGGAAAAAAAAAAAGAAATTAAAAAGAAAAAAAAAGAAACAGGTGCACTAGAAGGCTGGATGGCTGGCACAGAGAGATGATGATAACTTAAAAGCATTTCTGAAATGTGACGGGGTGGTAATATTAAGGCAGAATATCCTTCCATGAGTCGTTGTAACTGAATGAGATGTCTTTTGAGATACTTTCAAGCTCCTATACACATTATAGACTTAACTCTAAACTGCAAGCTGACCTATTGGCTACATTGCATTGGAGATCTAATAGGATGTTTTCAGTGACCCTGTGACTGAAATACAGAAATGAACCAGTATAATATAACATATGGGCAGATCAGCTTGCATAGATGAAGCAATTTATATCAGCAGTTCTGTGAGCTTTTAAGTCATTGAAAGCTGATCTTTTTCCTTTAACAAATGTGTGACTACATTTAGTCAACTTACGGTAAAAGCACACTGAAACATGCATTCATACATTTAAATGAGTGAAAAAAAAGAGTTAAAAAATAAACTGCTAGAGCTTTTATGCAATATACTTATGTTTAGTACAAAGACATAGAATCCTTTCAGTTAATTGCATGTTTGATCACCAATATCCTGTTTTTTTCAAGTAAATAGTCCCACGTAAGAAATTCAAAGAAGGCACTCCTGAGTACAGAAGCTTTCAACTACTTTCAGTTTTCTTATCTAGGTTATTCCATGTGTGGAGTTCATCTTTCTCACAACAGGACTTAAAAATAACCTGTGTGATGAACTTTAATAAAATGCAATAAACAGAGTCAAGAGTGTAAATTGAAATTAAACACACAGGATCAGTAGGAGTATCACATGATACAACAGGATTTATGAAACAGATCTCATCAAAACACTTGATTAGTTTCAAAAACACCTGTATCTAGGACATGTGCAAATTCACACTCTGTCTACAAGAGAACTGTTTTTACAATAGGTGAATGGAGCTTTGCCCCTGATTTATGTACAAATAAAAGTTTGTAAGACAAAGACGATCCATTTCCACTAATTCCGTGGCAAAAGTCCCATTTTTGGTAGTGGTACAGGACAAGGTGCCCACCCAAACACTCCCGAGGTGTCCCAGACACCCAGCTCAACCCAGAAGCAGGGGTACCTCCTTTCTGTAGGTTATTCTTGCTTTTTCCATTGTCAACACAGGCAAAGGAACAGTGCTTCTAACCTCAGACACCTCTTGTGATTTCTGGTGCACTTAGACTCCACGTTTGGAGTGTGAACCACAGTATGCAGCCCTCCATGTGGAATTCATGGTCAAGAACTGTCCTTGGACAACTGCTATTAAACCAGCCATTTCTTGCAAGTGGCAGTCAAAAGATGAAAGAAAGGCCTCATATTTCTGACATGTCCAGAGAATACTTTAACCCTGGCTCCCTTCTTCTGTTGGCCTTTGTGAGAACAAATGCAGTAAGGTTTATCCACCTCTGGGAGTTGTTTCAGAGCTGCAACCCCAATCAGCAGTAGGCGTTTCTTTGGAACCTCAAAGTCGGTGTTTCACTTTCCGAAGCAGTGCCTGAACCACACTGTCTAATAAGTATTTCCTTAAAGCTAGCTAAGCTTTTCCAGTCTATACTGACTTCTGTGGATCTGCTTTCTGGCACTTTCTCTCCTCGTGGCTTGTTTTCACTACTAACAGAGACACTGATTCCTCTAATCTAATGTCAGCAGGCAGAAGGATGAATGTGAAATCCAAGCTGGCCCTCTCTGCTCCCTCTATGGTAAGCAGAGAGGAATTGGTGATTTCAGACAGAGCCACAGCCCTTGCCACAACAGCCCTATCTCAAATGCCAGGCTGGATCCACTTTTAAAAGGAACTTACAAAAGAAACAACGTAAAAGGAAATTGGGAAATATGGTGTCAGTTAGAAATTTTCCCAGTTTCTACTCAACAACAAGAAGAGTTTTTTGAACATTTTACCTAGATCTTTAACACCAAGTGGACGTAAATCAGTTGGTTCCTGTGACTGTAGGATCTGAATACATTATCTTCCAGCTCAAGGCTATATAAGGCTTTCCAGTCCCACACAATGAATATTAGAAATGGCAAGAGCCTCTGCAACTCAGAGCCAAGCTCTGACAATGTTTGAAGTCAAGCTAAAAATACAGCCCCTGTCCAGATCCCAAACAAGGCAGGCAACAAATGCAGATGATTATAGGGGAAAGACTGGCAGGGATGTACAAACAAGTGCACAGCAAGACACATTATATACACAAAGTTGCTTCTTTCTCATGTTGATTGCTACTTCCTTTCCTCGTATTTCCAGGAGTTTTTTACCATTTTTTAGCTATTCTACATTCATTCTGAAAGAAGTTTTACCAAGTTCACAAATTCACATCAGATTGGGCTTGGCTGCCTTTCTACAGGCTTGTGTTGTAACTCATTAACTCAAATGGCTTTTCATCAGTCCTTGTTGAGTAGTGCAGTGTCCATTCAGGTTTCTGTTATAACCCCTTATTCACACATTCTTAGCACGATGCAAAAATTTCCCCCAAGTCCAGAGTCATCAGATCAGTCACTCCTCAGTTCTTTATGAGACTCCTGCTTTGACTCTCCTTCCTTTGCAGCAGCAGTAGGAAGGAGACTTCAGTGCCCAGAGATCAGTGTTGGGAAATGAATTCTATAACTTTGGAGAAAGTCCATCTTTCTTCAACTGATCTTGTTTCTTTATATAAACTAACCTAAAGTTTGTTTAACCTCTTATTCACAAACCTCTAGTGGTAGATTTCCATAGCCTCTAGTCTAGTTTAGCATTTAGTCACCCCCTACAGTCACAGTCACACCCAGTCAGAAAGGTTTTTGGCCAAAATCATTTCCACTCTAGATTAATAAAATTATTTAAATTATTTATTTTCCCAATGGACCTGAAAAGAAGATTAATTTCCTCCTTTTGGAGGTTAAATTTAAATGCTATAATCACTCTCCCCTCTTCCACTATATCTTCTGATGTTATGCTGGGCATCAGCAAATAGTTCTAGCAAGTAAAAACTGTCAAGGATAGAAGCACCATTCAACATTTAAAGAAGTCCCACATGTGGTTTTGTGCTGTGGAATGTTTTGAAGAACTGTTGCAAGTGTCTCTGTGTTAACCTGGTCATTGTCTGGGTACCTTGACTTTCAGCTGAGAACTACTTTTGTTAGCTCATGGTAGGATATAACTTGTCTAAATATTAAGCAACATATAGTCAGCTAGCCTAAGCATATTGCTTAGACTACCCCTGAATGAAGGAGGGAAGAATCCCTGGAGAGAGAGAACCATCCTTATTTCAGACCATTCCTCTGGAGTGGGATGAATCCAGTACCCCTGACCACAGAGGAAGCTTAAAGGATAAATTTAATTTGGAGTGAGATTTTAAGCCTAGCAACCAACTCTGGGGTCCCAAATCTCGCCTTGATATGCACATTTCAGGAAAAAAAAAAAAAAAAAGTGGTTTTCAAGTGAAGATTTTTCAGGAGATACAATAAGAAAGTTTTTAGCACTTTTCAGTCCATGTCCTATGTGGTGCTGTAGGACATCAGAAATACAACCTGATCCTACCCAAAGTATGTTGGGGGCCCATCCTGCTTGAGAACTGTTTTTGCACAATTTTGCAAGCAGTAAATGAGCCCTGTAGCACGATGTGGGAATTCACACGCCCTGTATGGAAACAAGGAATGTGACACATTAAGTTACAGGAAAAACTTAGGCAAAAACTCGGGCTTAAAAAGACAGAAAATAAACCTTTTAAGTGGCTCTGGCCTGGTGAAGACCAGAAGGTTAGACAGTGTTTGGCTGTACTGATACTTCTTATAGTCTACAGAAAAAAAAAAAGGAAAGCAGCTCAGCTCTTTCCAAGCCCAGGAGGATGGTGGTGGGGAGGATATTTTCCCTGCTGATATTCAGATACACTTCCTGGCACTGCACCCTGCAATTTAATTTAGTGTGAAACTGCTTTAAAGCGTCAGTCTATCTCTGAATAAAGACTAGTGGATATGGTTTTGTAGCAGTACCGAGGGTTTCTTTCTTTTTTTTTTTCCTTTCTTTTTTCTTCTTAGTACTGAATGCAGAGAGGAAAAGGCAGGCAGATGCATGTCATAAATAAACCCAAAGCGAACAAAGAACAGATGTCCCGAGGAACTTGCTGTCTCAGTATTTGGAGCACAAAGAAATGAAGTAAGCACAGCCCTTCATAGAGGAAGTCCTTCACTTCCTCAAGAAGTTTGAACATGCCGAGAAAGCAAAACAATTTCACAAGGCCAGAGTATACAGGCTTCTAATCCCATGAAAGTAATATATGCTCTGCCACAAATCCAGAGCCAACAGAGCTTTCCTTTAACACTGGTGCAGTATAGTTAAACCATGGGCCTAATACCAGGAAGGTTGCCACTTATCACTTGGGAATTCTATTAGAAAGTGTCAGGAGGTTTTTTGCAAGATTAAAGCAAAGATTAGAAAAAACCATTATCCTGGTTGCTCCTTTTTTCTCCCTTAGCTAATTCAGTGAATTATAATACAGATGGATATCAACATTTTTCAGACCTGGGCAAGAACACGAAAACCAGGATTTCAGAGCACTGTCTGCTTCAAAACTCTGATTCATGATTATTCATATACTGTAAAAACCTGTAAAACAGAATGAAAAACAGGCAGAACTCACCATACATCACAAAGAAAATTTGTAGGATTTGCTCTATTTACTCTGCATTAAATGCAATTGTTTTATTTCCCTTTCAGCAAATCCCCTAAAAGCAGACCTGTGAGTGAATGCAGAATTAGGGATGTGGAGCAGAGCCAGACACCTCTGTGCTCCCGGGGCTGCTGCCACCCCACACAGGGGCTATGGGCCAGCAGCAGCGAGGCCACGAGGAGACAACAGCTGGGGAGGGAGGAAGTCGGAGGGAGAAACTGCTCCAAGCAGCACAGCTCCGGCCACAAATATTTACTGATAAGTGCTGCTGGAGTGATGATGGTCTAGGAACACAGGCAAGGAAGGAGCTGGAAGGAGACATCATATCGTTTATTAGTCCTAACCACTGGAGGAAAAAAAATAAAGACAAGATTTCATAACCTAAAGCTGAGCCATTATATCTTGAAGTTGCCTATTTTTTCAGTGATATCAGCGTCTAAATAAAAGACATTGCCTCTCCCTGCAACACTTGGTTCATAAGTATTTCCAGATCAGTGTTTTTTAGCAATTACATTTCTAATCCGGCCTTCCAGAAAGCTGATGGGAAAATAAAAATTAAGAAGCCATCAATCACAAGCTGGAGGAAGATGTAAATAAATAAATAGACTGGAAAGTTGTTACAAGACTAAGAACCACATGGTCCTTGCCAGTTGCAGTTTTTGGACTCAGACACACACCTGTTTTGACAGCTCTCAGTCTTGGCACGTGCTGAAAAAAAGAAAAAGGAGGGAGGTGGTACCTGGAGTTCCCTTCTTGCCTATCGTGGTGCCACAGCAATTGACAGACTGGAATGCAGGCAGCTGGATCCCACTTCCAGCTATGGTGGAAGATGGTCAGGAAGGACAGTAAGGACATGGGATGTCCAGTGCACAGCAGAGCCATGACTCCTCGAGGTGTGAGTCTGGCCCCAGTGCTACAGGCAGCATCTCTCCTTGCACCACATGTAGGGGCTCTGTTCTTATTCTCACTAGACTGTCGCTCGTGCTTGTCACCACATCCCACTTTTGAGCTTTTTCTTATCTTGCTTTCTTTCTGCATCTGCTTGCGTGCTCCTCTGCACCTCCCTGCCCCACTGCACTGCCAGAAGCCCCTGCCCAGCTCTGCTCTTGTCCCTCTGTCTCTTCCTCGGCACATCCACCTCAGAGCCTTGTTAGCTCTTGCTCCAGCTCTGGACAGGAGCTGTTGGGCCCATCCACAGCTCCTTCCCCACCAGCACGGCAGCAAACTGTCCCCACGGCACTGCTGCTGTGCTAGGGCACAGGGAGGGATGGCTTCTCATCTGCAGGGGACAGCTCCTCCCAGCCCCAGCTCCTGCTCACCCCTCGGCCTCCCCGTGCATCGCCAGCAGTGGTGAGAGGCTGCAACCAGCAAAGGGAGACCTGTGGACTGAGACATATTAGACCACAAACAGCTACTTCCCATGGGATATCTTTTTTCCACACAGCCCAGGTTTCTCTCACATCACCATGAGCAGGGAGCATTGTGCTGCAGAGGGAAGAAGAAGGGGGGGATCATGGGGTCCAATTCATCTATCTGAGTGCAGGAGCAATGCAAGAGGCAGGAACATGCCTTAGTTTTGCAAAGTGCCCAAGGAGAAACTCATAGCATTCTGAAAAATCACATCTATAACTATATGACCTCTTCTTTCTCTCATTCAAACCTCTGTATCATCTTTTCCCCGTACACACACATCATCTTATATATTATCACAGCTGAAATGACAGTATTTGCCCTAAAAAGCCACAGAGAAAAGCTACAAATACTATTTATTCTTAGAGCATGTTTTTATTTCTTCTGGTAAAATTTAAATATTTTTCTGCAATTAGATTTCAAAGGGTTAACTTACTATGATACGGAAAAAAAATAAAATAAAAGCTTACAGCTCCTGAGATAGTATCAGCTCATTAAACATAGGTAAGAATATGAGAGGGAAAAAGAAGGGAACAGATATTATATATGTAAGGAAAATTAAAACTCAGGATGTTGGGTGTGGGGGGAATGTGCTTTGAAGTACAAAAGTTCCATTGTTAATGTGGGACAAAACCTCCCCAGTATGGGACAGAGATAAAAAGGAGGGAGTTTCTAACAGATCAAGGTCAACCAAGATATATGAATAACATAAATGCTATTAATCTCGTACAGCATGAATCAGAGAATTGCAGCGGGGTATAGCTGTGTGGCAGAGTTCATGGCATGAGTGTTTTATGCCACTTTGTATTAGATAATGAGCGTATTCATTACAGACTCCTACACATCATCCAAACTGGCAGAGAAGGAGCTTTAAGGAGCTTGAGAGAACAAATCAAAGAGCTGGATCTAAAGCTCGGAAAGGTAATAGGGATGTTCAAATACTGCCCCAAGTTTAGATATTTGCAGGCATTCATACAATCTGACTCTGCAGGAAATAGCGTGAGAAAGAAGCTCTTACTTGGACAGCTCACTGCTTATTATTTATCATGCTGCCTCTGTCATAACAGCTGATATTACAAATTTAAAAAAAAGACATAGGGCAATACAGGAAAACACTACACAGGAAAAAGTCTTCCTTGCCTTTTTTTTTTTATTTCTCATGGCTGCAAATTCAGAGACAAAGAAAATCAATTTTTATCTTGGAGGGCTTAATCTGAACATAGTTGGGAAGCAAGAGACTGAGCTGTACTGGAGTCAAAAAGTACATAACCAGATATAATTCTGATTTCACATGTTGCATTTCCACACATTATAGTCCCCTGGAATTCCAGAGACACATGTGTTCCACAGGAGAATCTTAAAGAATAATTCATCTTGGGAGGGAAGGAAATGAAAATGTATACATGTGTGTATATAACTTTGATAACAATCTGCAACCAGATTGTTTGTAGTGGTTTGCACTTCCACCTAGTTATTCCAAACAAACATTTTAACTCAATGGCATGGATTTATGTAGCATGGTTTTCTTGATTATTATGCTTTCAGAATTTTGAAATAACGCTGAAATACAGTTGGGACCAAATTAAAATTCCAAAACCGACTAATTCTTTCTCTCTGAGGTTAGCAGGGTTTTCTCAGCATGAACCTAGACTTGCATTCAATTCTACATTTTGGTGCCATGTAATCAATGGAAAAGGGCAAGCCCCGTAATGGGGCCAGCTCTCCACAACGAGCACATCCAAACTTAAAAAAAGAGATTTTCAAAGAGGGGCTGGTTGTTTGTATGCAGTAGCATCTAGAGGCTGTGCTGCATTTGGAGCTCTTCTGCAGTACTCCGTACATGCCTTTATAAAATACATATATAAATACATGCTTTGTGTGTGTACATTTGCACTACCTGTGCATATATATGTGCACTTTACATACATATTCATACAATACAAACTGCTTCTCTACCTGATCTGTAGGAGGTACATTGTTTGAACTTAGTGAAGGGAAGCTGGAGCAGGGGAGGGGAGGAGGAGAAAGAGAAGAAAGGGCTGGAATGGTTCAAGGTAAACCACCCCTCAGCAAACATCTGAAGACTGGTCAAAGGCAATGCCAGTACCATGATCCAGCTAATTTACAAAATGGGCTTAAGCTGGACAAGAAGAATAGTGGAAGATCAAAGGATAAGCAGCAGATGGGTTTCAAAATTGTCAGCAGAATTATCATTTTGTGTAGTGAAAATCAGGTGAGGGCAAGATTCAGTCAAGATTCAGACCACCAAACTCTCTCTGTGGCTACCTATACCCAAGGAGCCAAAGGATCCTGAAAGCCTGTACTGGACAGCAGCACTGAAGCCTGAGGACCCTACAGTCCCTCTGAGCCTCTCTGGTGAGCCTGGGAGCTTCCAGAACCCCTTGTCTTGAGCAGAGTCCTCTCTGTGAAGAGGCACCCATCTTCCACACGGGCTCTGCAAGCTCCTGCTCCACATCCTGCAGACCTTACCTCTACTACTGAATATGACAGACTCGAGATATTAAAATGCTCTGCCTCTTGAAAGAGGTGCTTGCTGCATCCAGGGTCCCTTCTGGGCATACCTCTGGTGCCCTTTGTGCGTGGTTTTAGCTCAGCTGGCCAGATCATGCTGCTAATAATGCCAAGGTTGTAGGTTCAATCCCCATATGGGCCATTCGCTGAAGAGTTGGACTCGATGATGCTCATGGGTCCCTTCCAACTCAGACTATTCTGCAATTCTGTGAATGTCATGAGAAGGTGATTCAGGCTTCCCCTGCAAAGCTTACATAAAGAGCCCATAGTGAAAAGAAGTACCTTGCCACTGGAAGTATCTTGCCCTTCTCCCTGGGCACCTTACCTGGCAGGACAGGCCATCAAAAGTGTGAGCTGGAGGAGGAGGAGTCTGGGGCAGAGAAAACCCTTCTCTATAGGCTCACTGTCAGGGCAAAAAGCTGAGAAAGGGGAATCATAAATATCAGACCAGCTTCCCCATTTTTCAAGTCAGTGCATGTCTTAGGTAAGACCCATCCCCAGTCTCCTTCCATTCCCTAAAAATTCCTAGCTGTACCAAACAGGTACCCTCAGGGAGATGTTGCTCACACAGAGCTGGGATGCTCTGGTAAGGGGAAACTAAGGCAGGCTCTGTTTCTGTAGAGGGAAGAAGCACGATGAGAGGAGGCACAAGAAATGGCACATTCCAATGAAAAACTGAAGTGTGTCAGCATCTTCTTTCCAGATGTGGAGAACAAAAATGTGAATGCTTCAGTTCTGATGGCAGCCCCACAAAGCTGGGAAGGCAGCAGGGGACAGTTGAACGTTCAGTCCTACTCACCATACAGACACAGCCAGGGCACAAGAACAAACAAACAAAAAAATGGTGATATTCATAGCTGCATAGTTACAGAGTTGTGAATACAACATTTGGGGGTTTTCAGTGTAATTACTACATTCCACGTATTTGGATTTGTGAGACCAAAAAACACCTCTCTCATAGGCTTTTACCTCATAGTTAAATATAGTGGTGAAGCAGTTAACATAGTTTTATGCATCACCGTGTTGGCATGGGGTTTTTATCTTTTATTGGCACCATTTTATCCCCAGAGACAATAGGAGATTGTTCTCGCTGTGTGTAAAAAGATCTTGTTCTGGCAAGTAGGGTTTTCCCAGTCAACAAGTTTGGAATCCTTGCTAAGGGAGAAACAGGCCGTGTCGGGACTGGCCTGCTAAGCACCTCCTCGCCACAGCACTCACTGTGCCATTCACTGCTCACGGGGTGCTGCAGCTCAGAGCCCCTGCCTGCAGCCCAGTGAGGTGAAGGATGGAGCACCAAAGCCACAACCCTCTGCTGTACTGCTATTACAGAGATGGGACGAAAGTCTAGACTGATTTTCTCTAAGCATAAACTACACCATAACTGCTAGAAACTATCTGGCAAGAAAAAAATACGTGTGCGTAGAAACCATCCTCTTTGCTAAAAGCCACAAAATCCGTATCAAAATAAAGATTCTGATTCTCTGATTTGGATGATTTTGTGTACACCTAAAAGACGTACAGGATTTTCTTTTTCATTCATCTCTTCCTGGTTGTATAAATAGTGCAATACACAATTACAGCAGTCAGAGGCATTAGGGATAAAAAGGTATTTACATCAGAGATGTACATACGAGATTATGTGAGAATGGTGAAGTTTTATCTCCATCTTTAAATAAATATTATGCTTCATCCACACCCAAAGTCTTGAAAGAAAGCTGTTTTAGTGTAAACAATTAACTTCCTGGCCAATCATTCAAATTTTTTGATGACTTGCTGCTGAGAAATTCAGATTCTATACTGTAGACTACACCTTACAAATTTTGATCAGTCAGATAATCCACCCCAAAATCACCCAGACACTGCAGTTTATTTGCAGTCATACCACAACATTTGGCAGGCCTGGTATTTCAGTTGTTCCTGCTTGCAGAGGCTATAAAGTGATTTAGTTGCTACCAGGTTTGACAGCAATTAGGAGCACAGGCATGAGCAATGGCAGCCTCTGCTGTATATTTCATGAGTGCCCACAGCTCTTTTGCCCTTCTGCAAAACATGCCTTGGATCTCAGATTACATTGGAAAATAAAGCCTCTTGTAGTTAGAGCTGCAGTCAGCTTTCAAAATGTTTGCTGAGCGTATGGCAGGGCAAAAGTGATTACAAACCCAACCAAGCCCCCGGGCTCTGCGACAACAGGAACCGCCCAGAAGGTCAGAGCTGAGCTGAGATCCTACAGCCACCACTATTTTCCAGATGAACTGAAATTCATCATCTTGCGGCAGACAGAAAATGAAAAGCTATCTCCTTGCCCTGCAGGGATCAACCTGCAGCTGCATTTCCCTCGCTGCCTTTTCTCTGCAAGGCCCAGCAAGCTAGAGATGTGTCAATAAATTCCTTAGGTTTTTTCATTTTACTTAAGTCTTGAAAATAAAACACTGAAAGAAATTAAAAGGCATTTTTCCAAAGCAATATGGGACTTGAAGAGCAGTGTCCTAAATGAGATTGAAAAAAACCAAGCTGTTTCGGGGCGCATGAACAAGAAGCTGCACTTCAGCATTATCTGCAAAATGAAGGCAGTAGTGCTTTTATTCAACAGCTAGCATGCTGGATTTGGGAGATACTGGTTCAGGATGTGGAATCCTTAGCAGTCATCTCATGGGAGAGGATCCTGCCTGCCCTGACAAAGCAGCCCTGGTCTGCCAAGCTCTGCTCCTGGAGCTGTTCCATCCCTTTGTATAAAGTAATTACTTAAATATACATTGAACAAAGAGAGAGGGAAATTACTTTAAGGCCTATCAGTTAGGGCACTCTGCTGGGAGGTAAAGCAAACCAGTAAATAATTCATTAATGATGTTGCTATTTCAGAGACCTAATAAATTTTTATTGGTTAAGAAAAAAGTCATCATCAGGGACTGGGAAAATAGCCCCCAGACACCGTGTCATTTGGGGGTGCTGTTTTGGCATGGCATAATTGTCATGTTTCAAATGGATACGGATTGAAAACATCCCCTGCAGGTAAAATGAGAATTGCAGCCTCCCCGGCAGGTGTTTTAGTGATACAATTTTTAGACAAAATGGGAAGTGGAATTTGTTTCAGAGCCTTGAAAAGGCTCACATCTTAAAAGAAGAGAATTGCAATTACAGCTTTTAAGGAGCTCAAGTCAGACCACATCTTTAATAAATTAAATAAACTGCAGAGTTCCTGAACTAATTGTTTTAAACACATTCTTCCTGCTTTATTTGGAGGGTCTGGACACTGGGCAGGATACCTCCGGGTCTCACCAAAGTCTGCTACAGCTCCTTTGTTTGCTGGCACCATAGCCCAGGAAGAGGTGGAGACAGACAGATGGCCTGAGAGCAACTTAGACACCACAAAAATTAATAATAAGCTCCGACATTTCCTGAGATATAAGAAAGGAAGAAGACCAAGATGCTTGACAGTGCCACATCAAAATCCCCAAGTCTTGCTGAAACAGGAACTGGGAAATGCAGCTTCATGAATCAAGTGTCATCAGGAATAATGACCATGTCTGTCATTAGACAGAACTTTATGTCCATATATTTTCAGCTTCAAACCACAGCAAAGAAAGGGAGGATGGCTAGCTCCGAAGGTAAGCTAATGCAGCACAACGCATGTTGTTGGAGGGTTTAGACACTCTTGCTGCAGAAAGTGGTGACACGGTGCCCTGAGGAGACCTCCTTGTCCCACTTCTTTCCTGGCCACGGAGAAGTCTCCCTCTGACTTCCAGAGCCTGAAAACTTTGCCATCTGTTCTCACTTGAGAAAAAAATCTCATTTTATCTTTTTCATTTGTATTAAATCGTTTTTAAACAGGAGAGGCTTAACACGCAGGCTTTGCAGTAGTGTATGATACAGTTAATTTCTCTCGCCATCTAATGTTAACAACATATGGAGACTGGCCTGAGCTGCCAAGGACATAAATCGATCCTTGCCTCCTGGTTTGTTCAATGAATCTCAATTTTTTATTACTGCACATTCCTCCGAAGAACTTCACCAAAACACCTGGTGGGGACCTTCCAGAGGAAAGAATTGCACTCTTCTCAAAGAAAAGACTCCTCTTCACCCTACCCCCAGAAAACAGCCCACCTCCCATCAGTCTCCTTTCCCCCAAATCTGGATTCCAGTTTCCATTGATAAAGCACATTCCAGTAACAAAAATGATTCATGTTTACAGTGTTATATAAACGTCTACCATGTTTCTTTAATGTTGTTTGACTTGTGGGTGACTTCAGAGCTCCTGATGGCATGGGGCATTAGTATCAGCTGGAGCAAAACCAGTGGCAGGCAGGTATTGTGCCAGCTTCCTCACCATTTTGCCAGCTGACCTCACTCCTGACACGCTGCTGTTCCCTTCCCATGCCAAACTATGCAGTGGTTTTGAGATGCATACAAATAAACTATCCAACATGCTGAATAAACCAACTTTTGAATTCATGTTCCAGGATGAAGATATTTACACAAACCTTGAACTCTGTCACAACCAAATTTGGGCATTTCAAAGACACTGGATATCACTCTCGTAGTTTTTATTACTTACTGTGGAGAAACAGCAGATGAAATACTGGGATGCAAACTGTAATGACAATTTTATACAGAGCTGCAAATGGGCTTACAGAGCAGCTCACTGGAAAACCATGGAAAAGGAAGCAATGCTGCAGACTCGAAATGGGCATTTTTATTTCACTTTCCAAGTACAACTTCAAGGCAAACATGGATGGTTTTGTCCTTCTCCTTGCACACAGCATTAAATGGTGCATTCTTAAGTACGCAGACATAAAAGATGGACTCTGCTTGCAATCAGCATGTGCATCTGGTCTCTCACAAAGCCTGTATGAGAACAGTAAAATGGAATCAAATCCAAGATGTGAAACCTACATCTGCCTCAGGTGAAACCAGATGTTAATTGATGCCTGCTTATTCTCCTCTTTATGTATCCTGTCTCTTTACAACACATGTAATGTACATATTTCATCTTCACTGTAGCAGTATGAATATCTTTCAAGTCTGTCAGAGATGGAGGACTCAGCTGTCATCAGTACAGCCTATGAACTCCGTTCAGTTAAAGCAAAAGTTAAGTATTTAAAGCTAACTAGTGGCATTTTTTAAAAGTCTTTGTTAAGTGTCTGTGGAACAAATCTGACCGAAGTTGCCTGTGGAAGTTAACTCAGCACTATTTTCATAAAAAATACCTGGCCACATAATTTTGAGCAATAATTCTTCTTTTTCAGTATTTACTGGAGTATCATATGATGAACTGGATTATTCATTATAGACTCCTTCTGCCATATTGTCTTGCATACTGTGAATGCATCTGGATTTCAAAGGATGTGTAATGTTACATCTTAACTTTTTCAATCACTTTTATTAATTATTTTGCTCCAGGTTTGGGCCTTCTCACCCAATTCTAGTTCTTAATCCCATTTTCAGGAATACATTATGCCTAAAGAATACTTCCATGTAAAAGGTATTATTTCAAGGAACTATCTTTTCTTTTTATGGAGAAAGTAATCCAAAGTTTATGCTTGGGGAAAAACCCCAAACCTGAGAGCAGCAGGTAGAGGAGGAGGAAGCAGGGCTTGTTATGCCCTATCCAGACAGAAGCTGGGATCTCTCCTGGCAGAGCATGACAGGCCAGATCCCAACCCATGGCTTTTTCGGTGCTGGGACGCACTGCACCTTTCACAAGCAGTGAAAGAAAGGACGCTGTACAGTGCAAACGCGATTTTATTGCTATGTCAACAACTGCATGGGCCCCAGCATTCAGCAAGAGATGTTTGCATTGGACCTGAGAAGTTTCTCATCAGCCGGGGCAGACAGCACACACCAGCAGTTTCACCACAAGGCCCCTGTTTGTTTTGGTGTCGATAGAGCAAGGTGCAGAAACACCGTGTCCAGCTGCTGTATTTCTCGGCTGGAGAGTTCAGGTCAAGCTCTCGCTGCCTCAGTTAGGCCCCATGGAGAGGGGATAGGAAGGCAGGGGCAGCTGTGGGCCAGAGAGCACAAGGAGCTGCCTCACATCGACACTGTTTGCCAATGTGGAAAGGAGTCTCACAAATAGGTCACTCATTAAAACTTTATATAGCTGAATTCAGGAAGCCTCCTCTCACTAGAACAATAGCAAAAGGAAAAAACCCCAACAAAACAGGTTTTGATTGAGCCTTCTGGGTGGGTACAAACACCAGGGATGAAGACAAAGCTCAGGTGAAGGGTTACCTTCCAGATACCCATCCAGCCCCTCAGAGAGCAACCGGCTATCCTTTATGCCTCCGCCAACAGCTCTGCCATCCTTTCTGGACCTCATTACAAAAACCAAAGGAGGAAAAGCACGGCTAACATATTAAACAAGTCACATTTTCTGTGTTTGTTCTTTAACCAAAAACATTGATTGAGATTTAAAACAAATCAGACAAAACCTCAGTCCCACAAAGAAAAGCACCTCTTCTAAACTCCCCCACTCTTCGAGAGCAGGGGGATCACTTACAAATGCAAAGCAAAGATTATGTGCTAACGTTGGCAGGATTTGAGGCCTTACAGCTTGCGAAACTACCCCAAGTGTGGTCTTCTCTGCCTGGGCAGGGTGAGTGTATTCCATAACACACCTTCCTTTCATAGCTGTTTGGACCTGAGGATATTTTCAGAGCTCTCTGAAACTTCCTTCCTTTGTACGGAAACTGCCCTGCCAGAAGATGGGATGTGGAGTGGAGGTGGGAGCGGGTAGGCACTCCCATGTCACACAGAATGAAAATTAAATATTAACATGCTCCTTCTGCTGCCTGCCTGGAAGTCACACAGTCACAGCATTTTAACTTGCACAGTGGTGGCAAGGGTAAGCTTGAGCTTACAAGTGGTGTTAGACTCTCCCATTCCCCATTTTGGATCACTTCCCATTACATGTAACAGATTTAAACATTCAGGCTTAACCTTCTAAATCACAAGAAAATCTTGCTTATTTTGGAGCAACTGAATCAGTTTTCCAGAGCTGAGAGGAGTCTCTACTTCTTCTTAAACAATATGGAGGTTTTTCTCAGGTTTTACCTGACTGAGCTTGCATCAAAGTAAATTTGTGGTGTCATGAAAATAGGTTTTCAGGTTGTGCCCACATTGGTCAATGAAGGAGTTGTGGATTGAAAGCAAGCATCAGAGCCCCAGTCTTCTGCACTGAGGAGCTGTTAGGTCATTCTCTGCTGCTGCTTTGGACTGCTCTGAGTAAATTCTCTCCCCGTTGACTGGACTTGGATGCAGTTCAGGCATGAAATTATTCTAGAGGAGGCTCCCAACAGGCAGTATGACTGAAACTGCAGCAGGTCTTTCCTCTTCTACTGTCTCAGTCCTCCAAACACTATCTCAGAAGTCCTGGGACAATTGAGCATTATATATATACATATATATATATATATATACATATGCAGCATGGATGCAGTCAGTCAGCTGCAGGTCTGCCATACTGGCACAAATGCAAGCTGCTCTGCACCACTGACCTGGGTGTCAAGGATCCCTGTCTGCAGCTACACTGCACTGAGTGTCCCAGGCGGCCTCTGAAAATCAGTTTAATTCATGTCAGTGCAAGTCCCTAAGCCCCATCTGGAAAGTGTTGCCTAGCTGCTGAGCAGCACTCCTGCAGCAGGATTGTTCTTCTTTGTGCCAAGTGTCTAAGTAAAACTCAGAACCAAGGGAGCTCTCACTGCTGCAGGGCAAGGATTCAAGAATGAAATGGAGCTGTAGGCCTTGAAGCACCTGGGTGACCCCTCAAAATCTCAAAACTACCCAAGTAGCAATTAATCCCAAAATAACATCTGGAAAGACTGTTCATAAACTAAGTAAATGAGCCAGGAACATGAAAATTTTTGACCAGCAGCTTGCTTTGTGGCACTCTTAACACACCTTGCCAGATCTATCAAGGAAACATACAGCCCCCACATGCCATACCAAAAAGTAGCCTGGCCATGGAAACTGGTTTCTTTGGTCTTTGTAAAAAACTCGGCCACTTTAATCACAACAAATACCAAAAAACTGGGGGAAGGAGTCCCACAGCTCAATGGTATGTTTTGTGAAAAAACTTTGACATCTGCATAGTTGCTCCATTATGTCCTGACAATTCTTGGATCAGAAGGGAGCAAACAGCTGATCCTTATTTGCTTATGAAACCAAGTCTGTAGGAAAATAGGATTTCATAAAGCCCAAACCATTCCATTCGAAACACCACAGACTGAAGTCTATTGCCAAATACAAGGCAGGATCCGGGAGGCACCCAGGGGACTGGCAAGTCTGGAAGTTGTGGTATCCTCAGCCACAGGACAGATGTTCCCGAAGGGCAGGAGCACTGGAAACTGTGGAAAATTGCACAACTGAATTTCACAGAAAGAAAAGCCATTTTCCTATAAATGAGGAACTCTTCAGCAAGCTCCAGTGAGACCAAAAGCTATTGTTTTCTTAGGCACATTTTTTGAAAGGTACATTTTTTGAAAGGTACTGAAAGGTGCAGTTTGCAGTCCCAATATTTTAAATGCTGATTCCATTGACTCCATTTTGAACATACGGCCTTGGGTGGAAAAAAGCATCATTTGAAACTGCATTTCTTGATTTGGCGACAGAGTAATCCCTGGTAACTATCTTAGACTAGATGGCAAATGAATGCGATTTTTTAAAATTAAATTAGATGACATTAATCCTGTGGCAAGTGATCCACACACTTAAACCTACAGCTAGTCTGAAACAGCAATCACAGGAGAATACCCAGCTGCCATGTGTTGAGGAAGAGGCCTCATGAGGGAGATAATTTCAGGAATGATTTAGAGTATTCACAGCATCCAGTTCCCTGAGTGCTACAATGCTTAAACAAGCTGGCAGGAAATAGTAAAAGACCCACCATCCTTTTTCAGTGTTGGAAATGTGAGCAATTCATTAGAGTTGGACATTCTTCCCCTCCAAATGCCTTCTGTCCTTTGTCACTTGACAGCAGAGCAGTTTTCAGGGCTGCTCAGTAACCCAGAGACCTGGGAAGGAGGCACTGAGCACATCCCTCATCAAAACTTGGTCAGTGATGACAATAAACGAGGATAATAAAGCACTGGGGCAAGTCACCCACGGTGTGTGGAAAATCGTTGTGCTCTGGGGTTTTTAAGATCCATCTGACAAAGTCTTAAGCAACGTAGTTTGAATTCAGCACCAGCCCTGCTTTGAACAGGAGCTCACACCAGATTACCTCCTGTGGTCTGCTGCAACCTGAATGACTGACTGTGCAGTGAGTGTGGAACCTACTGCTCCAAAGCAAAGCAGGTAAAAAGCTGCCCAGCCTTGTAACCTAGCTATAGCGCTCAGATAGGAGCTGGGATTCTTGGGATAGATGATTCTTATTTATGCTAAATGTAGAAATAATCCTGAAAGCAGGAATTCAGGACAACCTGTTGTACAACCAAGCAATATACCTAAACCTGGCTTCATAAAGCAACTGAAATGTAACATACATCAGACTGAAACTCATTTCTCACTATCATCAAAAGAGAACTGGTTAATAGAGATAATCAAGATGTGCTGAAGAGCGTGATGCTCATGTGCAGCCTGGCCCCAAAGGCAAGTGTTTCAGCCTCACCAAATCTGTTTCACTTGCTTTACAACTAGCCATGTTGGACCCAAGCTGGCTCCCTATCTAAATTTCTGCACCATCATTCCCAGCAGTCCTGATGACACTAGTCACACAGTCTAGGAAACTAAAGATGGCTTTGGATGCAGCTAGATCAGTTGCAAAGGACTTAATAGCTCAGGATCAGGGACATTGGGTGGCTGTGGTAAGTTTTCCAAACTCAAACCTAAATCCAAGCTCTTAGCTCTTAGTATGGTTACTGTGACTGAACAGATCCAAGCACAGACTTGGGTGCCAAACAAGACCAGTGTAGGTGTCAGTCCCTGGGATTTACCACGTGGATAACCTGCCTCTGGATAGCTGAGAGTTAATAGCATGGTATATATCATTTGAAGTGCAAAACAACTCTGCACTAATTAGGAGTACAAATAGTACTGGACTGAATTCTGTGCATTTCACAAGCCCCAAATCTGGATTAAATCACACACGTGACTCGTAATGTGAGCTGTTTAATCACTTTTGTAACACAGATGCTCTATAATTAGAAGCTCTAAAAAAGATAGGGAGTGGGACTAAGCTAAACACTTGCACAAGCATTAACACAGGCATCAAAAAAAGAATGAGAAAAAATCCAAGGAAATAAGTATGCAAAAATCACCATTACCACTACAATTAACAGTTTAGGACTGAGATGCAGAAGTAATAAACAGTCTGCTGAAACTTCTAAACCAAAACAAAAGCAATCTCCATTAGACTTTTTATTTTAAAAAAGCCAAAAAACCCACACACCATCTTTTCTCTTGATAACTTAAATGTATACTGCCCACACATGAAATACAGTAGGTCACTTTATAGAAAGGGACCACAGAGATCAAATTCTATAGTATTTATATAGCCCAAATACCATGAGTAAATCTTTACAAAAGCTGCAGGGAAATAACAAGAAAGATCAAAAATGCTGTGATAGCATTTATGAAGTTTGTTGTAAGAAATCTTCAGAAGTCATCTAGTCCAACTACTCTGCAATAAGAAGGAACATCCTCCAACCCGGCCTTGAACATTTCCGCATGTGATGCATTCACCACCTCTCCAGGCAACGTTTCCAGTGGTTCACTATCTTCATAATAAAAAGTTTTTTCCTTAGATCTAGTCTAAATCTAATCTCTTTCAATTTAAAACCATTACTCCTTGTCCTAGCACAACAGACTTTGCTGAAATATTTATACCCCATCTTTTCTGTAGGCCCCCTTCCCTGGAGCCTTCTCTTTTCCAGGCTGAACAATTCCAACTCTCTCAGCCTTTCCTCACAGGAGAGCTGCTCCATTTCTTTGTATTCTTTGTAGGGAATTTTTATATCATGGATTATATGTGTGCTCACTGTGGGAAAACTCCAAATACAAATTCAACTCTAAGGGCATAATTGGAAGGACACTTTCTTCTGCTGAGTTGTTATTAAGGTCAATGATGTGCAAGGCAAGATATTACAGAACTGAAGTTACTTTTTCACAACCAGCAATGGTGAAAAGTAAAAAAGCTGATAGACTTATTTACTTATTTGGGGGAGTGGAGAGAACAACACACAATGGCTTTTGATTTGTTTTATTTCTTGAGTATACCTCCTTGATCAATTTGATTTTTAAATTCTTGATAATTCATTGCTCTTGTAACTTTCAGATTCACATTTCAAAGATGCATGACCCTCTAAAAACAAACAAATTGACTCAGCCACTGAGAACTGTAACATTCACCATTTAGATGTGTTCATCCTCCATTCATATTAAATGTGAAAATCAAAGTTAGAAGTAAAATAACACTGCAACGTGAAGAATTTAATATGGTACTCTAAATTTTTCACTCACTGAAAAATGTATTATATTAGACACAACTAATAAGAATTATTATTGTTCTGGTCTATGTTGCCCCTACAGCTGTTGCTGTTACTGAAAAGCTAACATTTCTAGTAGGCAGCAGTTTCTCTTCAAAAAGTGCAAGTTTTATGACTAAAATGGTAATTCCTAAGCAGCCTGTCACAAATCTTACTGACCCTTTGCATCAGGTAGTTGTAGAGAGGTCCTGCCAAGATCAGGAACAAGTGTTAATGAATGCATCATGTCCACCTCTGAGATTTTAAAAAGCATGCAGGGAGGGAACACACATTTTTCAATCCTAAACTTGAGTAGGTACCACACTAAGCAAAAGGGTAAGTAAGGCACCCGCACCGTGAGATTTGTGACAAATACCAAGTTGACAATACTGATTTCTTCATTAATGTAAATTTCAGTGTTGAAAGAGTTGAGTCCATGACATATCCAGAGCAGCATTAACCATCCTTATGAAGGAGGAATTAGGCGGAGACCTGAGCCCAGTCATACATAACCTGATGAGTCCAACATGTGATGTCAGCTTTCAGTCAGCATTCAGGAACATTTAACTCCTGAATGTGTAAACTTAGTTTTATAACCACAGGATTATGCTGTCAGTGCTTCTTGCACTTAACATGTCAGTTTACTACAAAAAACCCCAAAACCACCAAAAAATCAGCAAACAAAACAAAAGACCGAACTCCAAAAACTGACTTCTCAGGGAAAAAATAGCAGCACTTGATAATCTAAAGTACAGTAACATTACAATTGACTGACAATAACTATTTACACCAGAAATTCCTTTTTTGCTTAACCACAGCATCATACTCTTCTCAAATAAACAGCTTTTAAACTGGGATCTGATTTACATTTCAGGTAGAAATGGCTATTGATTTAATCTGCAGAAATTATTTCCATTGTTCTGTATACACAGAAGTGAACCAATAGTGCTGTCTTCAGAAGTTCCTTGTTTCTAGAGGCAGAGGTAAATTTGATTCATCAAAACCAGCTTGTCATTCTCTAAGACAAAAAACGCTATAAAGACTTCCTATGGAAATTTCAAGAGATCACGTCAAATTAATTAACTAGAAGTCAAAGAATCAAAGAATAATTATAGAATCATATACGGTTTGGGTTGGAAAGTACCTTAAAGACCATCTAATTCCAACCCCCTTTACATGTACAGGGACACCTTCTACTAGACCAGGTTGCTCGGAGCCCCATCCAACCTGGTCTTAGACGCTTCCAGGGATAGGGCATTCACAGCTTCTCTGGGCAACCTGTTCCAGTGCCCCACCACAGTAAAGAACTTCTTCCTAATACCTAATTGCAACCTGCTCTCTTTCAGTATGAAGCCATTATCCCCACATCCCCTCATAAAAAGGACCCATCCGGTTCTCCTGTAGCGCTGCTTGATGTCAGCAATGGTCCCACAGGTGCTCATGCTACCAATTACATGATGATTAGCACTGGCTTTATCCCAGTAACACTTCCAGCAGTAAGACCGGCAGACTGTGCTCAGATACCCAGACAAGATACACCTAAGACTTCAGACTCCAGGAGAAAGCTGTGCACAACAGAAGTGGATTAACCAGCAACACTATTGCAATTATATTAAACTACCAGGCTCAGTTAATGAATGCATCCAAATGAAGCATGCTTCCATGTGTAACTGGGCATTTGGGAGTCACGGGACTACACCATCCTAGAAAATTAAGAAAGATGGGCATCTATGCAGCCGTGCATAATGAAGAATCAATGAAGAATTTCTCATATTACACTAAGATCCCCACACTTACACAGAATTTCTTTGACCACAAGAAAGATTAGGAGAAAAGACTACAAGAATGGAAAGAAAAACATGGGGATAACTGTGACCATCCCTCAGCATGAAAGAACCAAAACACTTTTAGCTTTTTTTGAATAGACACCATTCTTGTTTACATATTTAAAACGGAACAAGAGCTGGAGATCTGATCTGTTTGCAATACTTTTAAGCCTCACTGCATTCCACTTACCTCAAGTAGAAAACATACTACAGTAAAAATCCAAGAAAGCTGACTTTATTTCATTTGAAAAGGGTTGAGGGGGAAAGGCAATTACATATCATAAATAATAAAATATGGTATGGGGATACCAACCATCATTGCAAGAAATAAAATACCCTTCGGAATTGCTAAGTGCTTTATTTATTAACTGCAGCCAACATGCAGTAGAGCAGCCTTCTGCCCACCCTTGCAGGACCATAGCACACAGAAAGGAGAAGGGATGTGGAACTGGAAAGCATATGCTAAGTGGAGAACATAGAGATGGTAAAAGTGTACTCAGAATTATAAAGAAAAAAGATAAGGATCTCTGGATGGTGGAAAAGAACAACATACACTGGAGAAACAATACCTTGGACTCTGCTGTTTCTGGGTAGCTGTGCAAACATTAATCATGCTAAAGCATGATTAGAAATATTTTTTTTGCCTTATTGAGAGAAAGTTGTTTCCATAGCAGAGGTTATTCAACTTCTCTCCAAAAGTCCAGGAAGCTACCTATAGTTATTTCACGAGATGTTTTTTGCTCAAGTGAACAATGCAAGCAACCACACAGGAGGGACTAATGCAGAGTATTATGGTAAAAACATTCTCAAAAAGTAGAAGAGAGATGAAAAGGTTTCTCATGTTATGAAAACACACGAACAAAGCCACTTTTCTTCACCTGTTGTCATCATTCAAAGGGAGGGAAGCAGATACAGAAAGAGCAGGGTGTTGAAATCAGGTTAAAAAGGTGTTGCAGGATGAGGACTCTGTCCATACTTTAGGTGAGGCAGCAAAGCAGAAGCTTGGAGACAACCTCTGCTCTGAAAAAGGACTGAAAGTGAGTGACAGATAATTTCTGAAATGTGTTAATAGAGTCCCACAGGCTACCTGAACCACATTCAAGATGTCAATCTTCCTGTGGTGTCTACCATCAATAGAAGTAGATGACAAAACTAGAAAAATTATGATAATGCCATCTGCTCAAATAAACCAAAATTTTCTCTCCCCACCTCCCCTCTTCAACTGTTTTTGCCCCAAGCTTCAAAGCCTTATTGCATTCATACAAAATCTGTTTACAGTCAACTTCACTGCGATACTGGAGCTTCTCCCCCCGCACCCCCAAGACACAAAGCAAAGCTGGCCAGGTGTCTCTAAACCACAGAGCCAGCTGCTCCAAACCAAGCTCACAGGAAATAGCAAGGAAAATACGCAGCATTTGACACATCTGGAATAGATTGCAGAGTCTTTGAAAATAGTGTCCCAGTTCTCTTCCTCCTGCTGATGAGATTTCAGGCTTCCAAACTGATGCATCAACTATAGAGGATTAGATAATGTGCACATTTTTAACCCTGCATATTCTTTCTGACCAAATAAGAATTTTTTCCAAGGCAGTACACCAAGTATCTGCATGAAGCTTTCTATAAAATGCATGGACCAAACAGAAGTAATTCTATCAGAAGTTGCTACTTAACATGGGAAAATTGACATAGTTGAAAAATAGTACTAGTTGATTTTGGTAAGCATAGAAAACGAGGCAATATTGCCCGCTTTGCACAGTTGCATTAACTCCTTAAAATAATTGCCCTCACAGTTTGTTGCCATAAAACATGAGATGAAAAAGAGCAGGGAGGATTAGTTAGTACCTATTTTGCCAAGTAATTTGTCTGTAATTCCATGTTGACAGAAATACTGCAGTGTGCATTTTTCGACATGATGTACAAAAAACCCGAAAAAGCATTAAGTCTTAATTAGCAAAACAAAGCAATGCTTTATTATTCGCTTCTTTTTCATCTGGACAATGAATGCAAAATAACACAGAAACAAACAGAAGTTTAGAAGGAAATCTCAATAGGATATTGAACATAATACTTAACTTTCTTCTTTCCATAAAAAGCTGAGAAGTAGAGGTGCCCCTAAAGTTTTAGTCACTACCATTTATCTCTGAAAGATTAGGAAAATGAAAATGTTTACATATGTATATTTTAAACATTCATTATAGATACAAAACTCAGTACAGCACTAGCTTAACACAACATAAACCTCACTGTTTTTAATGTTAGTAATAAAAAAGTTGAATTCTAATTAAAAAGAAAAATGGAGGAAACTATTTGTACTTTTTTCCTCAAAGGTGCAAACAACAGCCAATGTATTTTTGCAACTGAGATTCCAGTTGTACAAAGGACTGAGAGATGTCTTCTCCTATTTAAAGAAGAAGCATAAATTTCACAAACTTTAAAAGAAACCACACATGCATGAACAGTAGACAGTACCCCTTAAAGAGATGATATTTATAAGAACATAATGGTATACCTTAAATGAATAAAGGGAGAGGTAAAACACACATTTTCTACTTTCAGAGCTTTAAAAGATTATTTTTCCTTCATAGATTACTTCCCAAATTACCTTGCATTTAAACTAGTTTGTTCTTATGAAATGGCAGAGTATTTATTTTAAACAAGCATTATAAAGTAGTTGAATGATTTTTATTGAGAAGCACTCAGTGTGGATGTTGTATTTATAGTGACCTCAAGAATGCAAACCTCCGAAATTACATCTACTACTAACTAAATCTTTAATAGCCAATTAACAAAAAATATGTATATAGCTCTAAGATTAAACAAAATTTAGAGAATATGCTGTTACAAAATATACTCTGACATATTTCCTAAGAAGCAATTAAAACAGTCATTTATGCAGTTATTTACAGAGGACTCAAAGTGTATCAGTTTTAGCACAAACCATAATATTGGTTTGAGTTCAATAAAATACTGGTGAATATAAGTTTGTGACAAGGAACTTTGGGGTTTAGTAAACTTAAAAATGTTCTATACAATCATTAGATGAATCTAAATTATATAAAAAAACCTGTCTGAACTGGTTAATCTGAATTACTTAATGCATTTCATTGTACTCATAAGTTCAGATCACCAAGGCAGTGGTACATACAAGCTCTGAAACAAGTTACCACTCAAACCTTTCAGATACAACAAGCACAGATTAACTGAGTCTGACTGTACCTAATCTATACTTACAGATAGTTTGTTCTTACTTCAGCACTATCTTTTTAACAAGCACATAAACAAATGTGCTAAAACAAAAGGCAGCAATTATAAATATTTACTAGAATGACAAGAACTGTTATTTGAGTATAACCATCCTGTCATTCATTTTTGAAGCCATATTTTCACTAATTTGTCTTCTGGTTTTAGTAGTCTTCAATCTTATTAACTTGGAGGGTTACAGATCATCTGGAAGTTTCACACCAGCATAGGAAAGGAATGTCTGTTCGATGCAGTCTGGAGATAAAGAAGAAGTTGTACTTCAGTTCATCGTTGTGACTCACCAGAAGCAGCGTTGCTAAATGACCAGCAAACCTGAACTGCAAGGAGAACAGCAGCCTCCCTGCCACCCCATGTCAGAATGGGAGGAAAACCCCAAAAATTTACTGTTATTTTGTTATGATTTCAAAAGAACACCTGAGAATATTTTCTAACTGTAGGGGTGTTGTTATTTATTAAAACTAATAATCAGTGCAGAGGAGTCACTGTAGAGGAACTTACTTGTCTATGCAAGAACAAGGACATTTTAATGTGATAGCACTTAATTCGAACTTTTTGTTTCAGTACTTAAGATATTTCAAAAACATAATATTTATGTGTTCATCTCTCTAAACACCCCACAGACCTTATAAGCCCATAACCCTTACATCTCAGTGCTGCTTACAGGTAAAGAAAAAATGCAAAGCCACTGAACTCTGACAGGATAATTCATTAACTTCAGTAAATGCTGGGTTAAACAATGTTTTGTCCCAACACAGAATTTTAACTGCAGAAGAGCAAGGAATCCCAGACTGCATTATCTTACACTCTCACAGTTCTCTTCAAACTACAGTTCCCAAATACCATTTAGTCCAAACAACTGTTTTTAAAATAGTATTTTTAATCCGTATTGTACTGAAAGCTAACAGATATTTTCAGTCTCACCTCAACAAATTTCAGTACTCTGAAGAGATTACCACAACACTAAGAAAAGAAGCCTTATATAACTACTGCAAAAAAGCAATGCTGCCATGTAGCTGCCAATTTAGATTGGTTACTAAAAGGCAATATAGGCCTCAGTTAATTAACTCACTGCATAATTTGGAAAAAATGGCACATTTAAAAGAAATGTTATGTCACAGTTATGTTAACAGATTTTTTTCATCATCAAGTGTATATGGTATAGCACAAATTCATCCTGTTTTTAAATGTTTATCACTGTCTTATTGATCCTGCGACCAATCCTGGAGAAAATTTTTTAAAAACCTTTTATTTGTTTGCAGCAAACATAGCTTCTCAGGTATGTCAATATGCAGTCTTTAAGCATTTTTGGTGAAGTGCAGAAAAATGAAAATGCTGCAATACTTAGTTCTAGGCTTAAATTTATCTTGTCATGCAATTTAAATAAAACAAGTTGAATGCAAATAAAGACCCCTGGTTTAAGTTACATAGTGAAGTCCAATAAATCCACTTAACGGATAAATAGCATTAAAGGAAAAAAAGAGTGGATATGTGCCAGACTGATTAGTCAGCTACCTGAAGGATACATAAAGCACATTGTTGCATACACAATAATCATACTTGTACATGACTGTCTTAATCCAGTCATGTAAAGAGAGACAATACTCAACTATCATTTGCATGTTCAGACCCATGTCAATCAGATTTAATACGCAGGCAGATTAGTGCTTCCTAAGTTGTTGACAACAGGGTGACTACTAAAGCCAGTTTTCCAACACAAAGGACAGTATCCTGACAGCAGCAGATACTGTTTGTAAGGAAAAACAACATGTTCTTCTTAATTTTTGTTACTGAACATTAGTTCCAGGGAAGACTGGAGGCAATGAGGGTGCATTATGTACTCTCAAATAAGAGACTTCACACATCTCCAAGCCCATGAAGAATATATATACAATATTCATGACAGATGTTCAAAAACCATGCAACTTCTGCTTCATGACAGAAATTTGATTATTTATTTTTAGTATTTCATTCTTCTCCATTTTCCTGGGAAGGATAACCTCATCACTAAAAATTGCTTACCTTCAGTACAAGAAAAAAAATCTTGTTCTGTGAGCAGCTGCCATGCTTTCAGACATATTTCTGACTTTAAGATAATTAACAAAGCCTCGAAAGAAGAGAAGGAGTCCTGAAAGTGGAGAAAATGCACAAAATTCAGTATATTAACATATATACAAACTATCCCACATTATTCTTAACATAATTTTTTAAACCTAGCTTATAAAGTAAATTGAAGTCTTTATCTTTCACAAATTCAACAAGCAAGTCAGCTTTCATCTTGTGATACAAGGATTAAATTTTATGGAAAGCTTTTCAGAAATGCTAGTGATTTTCACTGCAAGTATCATCTGCTAAAAAGACTGCATGAAAATACTTATAAAGAGGAAAAAAATCCTGAAAGGTAAAAGAGTCTAATTTGCAAATTCTTTTCAAGTAGAATTCTCAAAATAGTCTTCTAACACATTAGTAATTTATCTGGTTCACAAAATGTACCTTTAGCAATGTGTACAATAAATGTACTGCAAGTCAAAAGACGAAAAAAAAAAAAAGACAAAGTAAGGATTGCTCTAGCAAGAAGCCAATAATGAATTATAGTAGATTATGACTTGGGATTTAACCATCTATGAAAAAACACCTGTCCAAGAGGAGGAAGAACAATTGCCAAAGAAAATTACTCAACATATGTCAATATTACAGTTTTTGTCAGCTCCATGTCTCAAAATCTTTTAAAAGATTTACATTTCACTGCATTTGAAAGAATATTTCAGCTAAGAGGAAAAAAATGTACACAATAGTCACAGAGAAGTTACATTAGCAATAATGGTACCTTGAAGATATATGCTTATGTGAATATACACATGTGCATTAAAACTCCAAAGGTTCAAATGAAAATCTAAACCGAGGTGTTACAAGTTCAGCAAAGGATTTAACTCCTTTCTTTCCCACATGATGCACTTTTTCTTCCTGCTGTCCTGTATGAGCCCCTGATTTTTTCCAGTGATCATTTCTTCTATAAATGATTTTTATTTGTGATTTTTTTAACTTTCCTTTTTCTTTTTTAAACCAAAGCTTTGTTAGGACATGCATGCAAGCAAAAAAAAAAAAATGATAACAGAGAATGCTCTGCTAACCCGTGGAACTTCAACTGAGCTGGACACATTTTTGTGATCAAGGTGAATTCTGCATGGAGAAGAAAGCAATAGGATCTTGACCACAAGTCTACTACAAAACCTGCTACCCAGAGGCTACCAGAGGTAGTCCCCCTTTCAACTGAAAAGAATTTGAAACAGCAAAATGAGGGTAGGCAGCTCTTTAGGTGCTCGATAGCATATTTTCTGCATTATACATGTTGGAAAACCAGTCCAAGCTCAACCCGTATTTTATATTTCTCTGCTAAGGGAAGAAAAAAAACCACCCCACTTTCCATTGTGTTCCTCAATAAGAAACATTGGCTAGCATTTAAATGTAAAATTTAGAATTGTCTCTCTCCAAGTTTTTCACTGTACATGACAGCTCTTTGGAAGTAGACCACTTTGCTTTTCTGTGATGCATAAGCAGATTTTTCCAGATGCTGAAAGGAGGAGAGCAAGCAGAAACAGATCAGTGAACACCAGAAGAGAGGAGATGGCAGTAGGTGGACTCAAGGATGTCAAAGGGCTATGCAAAAGAAAGGCTCCAACTCACTCACTTCTGGAGGGATGCTGGACATACTACTTTGTGTGCTCTAAGGGAAGGTTATCAAAAACAACAAAACCCAGATCTGGTTGGCAGCGTTCCCTTGACATGATAATACTCCTCCATGTCCTGATAAGGAGCTTTTTTGGGTAGGTGTTCTAGCAATCCCATATAGCCACTTCATCAGTTTAAAAACACTGTTGGCATATTTCACGCAAAACATACCTAACACAAGGGAATGATAACTGCCGGATGCACACTGTATGCCTCAGAGTGACTTTTATTCCATGGCATATTATAAACTTTGTGATTTAAAGAAAAAATAAAAAATCCTCAAAGACTTCAGACCAAAAATAAGGCTTTCCCAAATTAAAGTGAGCTATTTCCTGAACATGTGCAAAAGACTAGTAAAAAGAAAAACTACATAGACATGCAGTGGGCAGAGTGCGTGCTAGGGAAAGAACACTATTTTCAACCTAGTGAAAAAAGGTGTAAAACTACAATCTCAGGCACCACAGGGCTTGGTTTTAATTCAGGACTTATCTTGAGGTGTTTGTGCCTGCAAAGTCATTTCACTTCAATGTCTGTTTGTGCCCGCAAAGAGTCATTTCACCTCCTTCAATACAATAACCTCAAACAATACAAAAACATTCAAGGGACCAATGCTGTGGTGTGCTAAACATTTGCAGTTTCTACATATTTCAAGCAACTAAGTGCACCACAGCAGAGCAAGGTGAGCATTAGAAAGTCTGATGAATGCCCTTGAACACTACTAAAAAGCAGACAGAGAAAGTTTTAGGTAGTGTTAAGACTTTTGGCATTTCTTGCAAGATAAATAGCAATTCACAATCAGTCAAAATCTCAGAGTTGGTGTTTTTTCTAAATTTACTCAACACTTCATTCTAACATTTGCTGTTAGCCACTTGAATCAATTGACTCAAAGGGAAGAGTGCCACCTACTGAACCAGCAGCAGTTTAGCATGCTTCCAGAGCTGGAAACAGAGATTAAAATGCATAGCAGCATTCACTTCTGTAAAAGAAAATCATTCTAGATTCCATATTTAAATTATAAAATCCACAGTTGGAGAAAAGGTATAGTGGTTGGGGTTTGGAATACCTTCATTAAAAACAAACAGAAGAGCAGAATTTGATGTGCATAAGACTTTGGACATGGGCAGGCAGAGCTCTTAAGAGAAAGCTGACATCATGGGACCACTGTGATCAGCAAGCATGAAGCCATTCTCTCATCCTACTGAGCAACTGCTGATGCAGTTTGCATTTCAAAGGACTCAAAAAGGACATTTAGTGACCTGTGCACAAGACAGAAGACTCCACCTTCCTGGGTTCAGTCACATTTCTTAAAATTACAAGTCTCAGTTTTACACATAATCACTTATGCAGAACAACATATTTTGAGCTGAAGGGTATTTGAATAGTCCACACAATAACGCTGCTATGGTAACCAATAACCTCGTGAATACTATGGAAATAAAAACAATGCACAGAACTACCAGCAGCTAAGGAAAAGCACACGGCTAAACATGTGACAAAATTCTTACTTACAATGATTCATCTTTGAGTACTTCCACATCAAAACAGAAATGAATTCAACTGCCACTTACCAAGTACCAGAAATATCCACCAAAGCCAGTACTGTCCATTGAAATATCCAGTAAAATAATCTGAAAACTGAAATTCATACATCAGGCTTAGCTGCAGTAAGATAGATGACTAAGACATATTTAATGCAAATAGAGAAAGCACAGAGGAAAAAGCAAATTAAAATAAAAGTTATGTATGCTACTAAAATGCAAAACTAGTATTTGTGCAGCAGTTTAATACACAAAACACTTCTATGTCAGTTGGTTTGTGGCAAAGTAATTCAAAATATCTAAAAAATATGTGTGTGTACCTACATAAAAAAAATATATACAAAAAAGGCCCTTGTATGACTTGGCAGTAATCCGATGTTTTTTATTATAATGAATCACCACCTGTCGATTTTCCTTTTTTCCCCCCAATGCCTGCCATCCCAAACACATTACAGCAGCCTGCTGCTTTAGATATTAACACGAAAAGCCACATTAGTTTAATCTTATCAGACAGGGATGTTCTGCTGACCCCACAAAAGAAGAGCTTTTGACCTTCTGTATACCCCCTACTGTTAATCGCTGCCACGAATACCAGCCCCATAAAGACCCCCAACTCATTAAAGTCTTTTCATTTTCAAACCAGCATTCAGTTCCCAGCAGTGAGCTGAACGCAACTAAATGAACCTTGAAGTGCCATTTCAACTGTTCCTGCAAGTGACCATGGCAGGCAGTTTTGTTGTCCCTGTGATGTGGGAGGCAGCTGGAGGGCAGGGTGTGATCATACTGGAGACAGGTATCTGTGCCTTTACCAGACTCCAGACTTCATGCTTCACTGATAAAAAGGCTAATCAAATGTCTCCAAAACCCACACAAAAAGTAGAAAAGGGGAGATGTATGAAGAGCTGCCAGAAGGAATAAAATAACCTACTTAGCAGCTCTGCACACTTTCCATACATTTCCACCCTGCTATCATTCATTATGTTTACTGCATCCTGACAGTGCTTACCATTTGCCCTTTCTAGGACATTTCAATATATCAGCCAAGAAGTAGTGAGGGGGAAATAAAAAACCCTTCATGAACAAAAAACACCCCCCAAAACCAACAAAAGAAAAGAAAACAAAACAAACAAAAAAACCCCAAAAAACTCAAACAAACAAAAAACCCAACCAAACCCAACCAAACAAAAGATACTGAGCCACATATGCAAACAATATATTGGATGAAAATCCAGGACATTTAAAGAACTCTAGATACAGCTGGCTTTTTTCTTCAATTAATCCACATGTTTTTTCAAGAATAAAGCCAGATCATGTGAATTCTTGGAAGATTTAATCTTATATACTCTATTCATTTCTATCATCAAAGAAAAAAGTAGCAAGAACAGAATTGCTAAGTTGAACTAAAGAATTGGTATTTACATTATTCCTATATTAATGCTCAATTCCTAGGATTTTGACAACACATTGACATTGATCCCATCTCACTTGTTAGTCAGTATTTTCAATTCAGCATCATATATGTGTGTATATACATATATATATACCCCACATCAATACACTTTTCCAAAAGTTACAATTTCCTTTAATTGGAAAGAAGATTTACTAAAACTAGCAATCAAATACTTCCCCATGTGCATTACTCTCCCCTCCTACTCTTCTTGGGCAGAATCAGCCATGGCTGCACAATTTCCCCAATAGTAAAACTGTGCTTTTGTTATCCCTGCTCTTCCTTCTCTTCAGTAAAAACTGATACAGATCAAGCATATGTGAATTCAGGCTTTTTAGACACTAAAAAGTTTTGTACTACTGAATCTGAGTGAAAAAGGGTGACCACAGGCCTTTGGAAGAGCTTGAAAGAAAGGAACCGAACAATTTGGTGCACACAGTCCTGCTTGTGTGTCACCATTAAAATGACTGTCAACACACACCTCGCAAGCTTTCTGCTCTTGTCTCTAGGAAGGGAGACAACAGAGCAACATTATGATCTTCACTATGAAGAAAACCCATCCCTGAGGTCTTGGAATTGTCCAGCTCTAATATTTTTGAATAAATAGCAGATTACATACAATAATTTAATTATAGTCTAGAACACAGTAATTCTACAAGGAAGGTTATTCTATATTAATTTTTATGTTTGTTTTGAGCACATTTTCCAGCAGAGAGGAATAATAAAACTGACATAATAAGCAAGTTCTGCCCTCTGTTTAGCATGCCTTAAGGAAATCTGAAAATATCTCCAATGAATGCATCGTTGAAAAATTTATGTCTTCTTTCTCCATTAAGATAAATTCCATCTTAGCCCCTAAATTCCAACAAATACACCAGAATCATGTCTGGTCCAGCAACATTCCCCTGCTCTGAATGAGCCAAAAGGAAGTTAAAAAAAGCTCTAAGAGGGATGCAGTACACGTCCTGGAAGGATCGTGCAATCTTTCTACAACTTTTTTACTATTGTGCTGAAACCAAATCAAGTTACCAACACACACACAAACAGGAAAAGAATTTTTTTAAAAAAAGTAATTCACGGCAGAACATAAAAGTTATCTAAGTTATGCAAGATCTTTTTCTTCATTAAAAGGGATGAGTTTTTAAATGTTGTGTTTCATATATACAAGTTCAGAAAGCAGCATTACATTTCAGCTAGCATGCACTTAGTTAAGTAACTTACTTGGCTAATATACCTTTTGGAAAAGTATCTGGTTTTGCAGTGAAAACATCAAGAATCAAGCATTTAAGGTGGTAAAAATGTGGCTACCTTCATACTCAAGTTGGACTTGATCCTATATGCGTCTTACAGGGAACGAAAGAATCAAATATCTAGAAGAAATGCTTTCTTATATTCCTTTCCAAACAGACCAAGACATTTATAAATCTTTTATACAGGACACCAGTGATATTTTAGGTACTTGCTCCACTTCTTCTGTAGACTTTTAAATACCTGTGCAAGGAATGAGTCATTCTGCATTTATTTTAGTGGAAACGTGAACATCAAATGCTATGTCAGGTAAAAAAAGAAAAAATACTGATTTTTAATTCCCTTATTATATCCTCGAATAAATTGTTATGGGTTTGTTCTACAGAGTCTGTACAGTGTGAATCAAGAAACATACCCGTACAATGAGAATCCATTTGATCAGGGAGAGACCAAATCCACAGATTGCACCATACCTTCCAGCTATGGTATTTGTTATACAGAAGGATAAACAAAATCCAATCCAGTTGAAAATAAACGCCACTATAAAATAAAAGAAACAGTAGCTTCTGTTAATCTGTATAGCTAAGCAAACAGCCTTAACAGTAATTTCACTTTAAAACTACTAAGGACATGCTTACACAGTCGGTAAATTCCCTTCCGGTAATTCCGGCTTTCAGAGATTGACTTTGAACCCAGACATTCCCCATGGTATAGTCACTTAATGACAAAGCAAATGGTAAACAGGCTGGAACCTACTACTTTACACAAGAGAAAATTCCAACATAAAAGAAAGTATTACACTGCAATAGACACCTAACCAGATTATACTGGACACAAAGGGTAAATTCACAAAAAGAACTATAACATACAAGATTTGGATTAAAACAAAGAAGAAGAAGCCTAGCTACACTTTTATAATCAAAACTATAGTTATATGCACACATACGTGCATGTGTCAAGGCTGCATATTGAACTTTATCCAGTTTGTATTGAACAGAATAAAACTACCCACTCTTGCTCTGTAAACATAGTGTAGAAAGGAAGATAAGTTGATAAGCTGATGTTTCATCGGTCTCCTTTAGATCTATATTCATGTCTTCTCTTTTATATCTATGAATATAAGACATAAACCTTGGAAATTTTACACAGGAGTTTAAGAAATCAGTGAACAAAAAGACTTTGAGCATAACTACCACTACTGCTTCAATTAACACTTTTACACAACCCCTGGCTTAACAACTTAAATTTTCATATCTGCATATGTACTTAGCAATCATCATCATCATCTGTATAGACTTCGGGTTGCATACATTACATCAGAGTGTGAGAACTCACAATTAGGGGAATGTCCCAGCTTGGGAATCAGTGAGGGCATCTAAAAAGAAAACCACCAAACTGAAAAGCTGGAGGAGCTGGTAGAAGGAGATAACTAGGAATTCTGAAGAGGACATGACAGTGCAAAATTGAAAGCATTAGGGAACTCCACAGTAAACACAAGAATCACAGAGGATGGAAATGGGAATGGAAAAGGGGCAGAGGGGAACAAAACCCCTGCCCACAAACCCTTCATGTTTAAAATCCCAAACATAGCTACATAAAATTCAGACATTAAATCATCACAGCAAAAATAGGTCTGTCTCTTCAGTTAAAGTCTGAACACACAACTAGGAACAGAAAATTCCTAGTTGAATTTTGAAACAGAAAATAGTTTTCTTTAATTAAAGCATTTTTAAGTATTATCTATAAAAAACAACTATTCTTATACTTTAAAACCTTCTTACAATTCTTCCAATAATCCACATGAAGATGCAATGATATGCTCACAAATGCAAAATTAGTATGTAAAACTGCAGCAGCATTCCATGAACTGTAAAGAAACTGAAGTTCCAAGAGAAGTTTTGGAAGGCTTCACATCAACATAAGTCACTTAGAACAAGTGAGAAAACATCTTGCTTTGGTCAGACACATGGGTAACAGATGGTGGCAACAAGAATTCTTACTTTTATACAAATTACTAATATAAAAGGACCCCAAAACCAAAATTAAAAAACCCCACAACTTGGAACAGATGCTGATCCAAATTGGCATATGCAGAGGGAAAAAAACCAAAACCCTAAAGAAAAAAAAAAAAAAAAAAACAACAACAAAAAAAAACAACCCTACACAACAACACTGGGACCCTAACGTTTACCTATCTTTCCAAGACACTTTTACAGTTGAGAGAGCCTAGATAAACTGTTTTGGTTTCCCTACTTTAAGCAAGCTCTCCAAACCCACTATCTTTTAGCAGTAACAGATTTCAAAAGCTCCTTATTCAATGCATCCTCTGATCCTGTCTCAGTGGAAGAGCTCAATGTTCTTTCTCCCCACTACCCAAGCTACAAAGGGTGACTTTGATTATGGTTCCAAAGACAGGTTATCTGTGATAAAAAGGACACAGGATTAACATGTTTCTAATGGTCTACGAGGACTAGAGGAATTCTCAGAATATGTACAATTTTAACAGATATGCATTTTTTAAAATTACCGTAACTCATTTTTAAATGTATTATAAAAATTAGAGATTTCCCAATCATAAATATAGAAGGGGTAAAAAAGGGGGTTTATAATTAAAGATGAACACTGACCATTTTACCCTACTTTCAACCTGAACTAAAGGAATATTCAAAATAGAATCCACACTGACTGCATAGGTATTTGATGGATATCAAGGTAACTTTTAGTTACCTTGATACCGTAAAGTAAATGCATCAGCATGTTCCAGTCTTGTTCACAGTAAGGGTTTTTTTCTCTTTAATCAGTCTGCTGTTCCATCAAGTTACATAAGCAGTTAATGCAAGAAGAAAAGACATAAACCTTATAAAAGTTGTAAACTATGCAAGTTCACACATTCCAATAAAACTATACATAGAGAAGAAAAATCTCATTATTTAAGTTTTTGTCTGTAACCATTTGCTAGAAAACTTGTACAGTGAGGACCTAATCAAAAATTCACGTCTTCAGCAGCACAAGCAACACGTTATTTCTACCTCTCAAACTCAGGCAATGTATTAAGGGGATCCTCCCAACACTGCCTTGGTGTTGCATCATTTTAATAAACTTAAGATAATGAAGTTAAGGGTAACAATAATGTATACACATTTTCCATCTTTCCCATTACTTCTCTTTCACGTCCCATGTCCTACTGCTACTCTGAATATCATTCTCCTTGTCTCATTCCAGTTAAAATACATTATTTGCTTTCAGAAATGCATCTCCAGCTTCTGAGCAGACAACAATTCCTTTCAACTGCTTTTCTCTACACCAAGATCAGCCTCATTTGTTTATCTGTCTATCTTTTTCCATTGTGTCATCCACATGTATCTTCTGTCAGTCATGCAAATTCTGAGCTTTACAGCTTACATTGCATCTGGTAAAAGTTACTGCAGTTAATTCCTGTCTTAACTTATTATTGCAATGGAAGTCGTTCAGAATTTCCATCCCTATCTTGCCATAGAGAAGCCACAGCATGAGTTCCCCCATCAAGCTGAGGGAGAAAATAGACTGGTGAGGGGAGTGACCAGTAAAAGGAATTATGTACTAATTTCTCTAGAATTACCAACTTCCTTCTCTATCTACTTGAGACAACTAAGTCATTGTACAAGTTCCTTGCTGTAACAAATGCTATCCTCCACTACTTTTCTGCATCCACTCACTTTGTGAAATGTAAATGACACTGCTCAACTGCTCATCCTTCATACCACATCAGCTTCCATTGTCAGGCACGGACAATGTACCTGCCATGACACTAATACACGCTATCAGAAGGAAAGCCATTCCTAAAACTGAGGGTGAAAAATCTAATGAGCTGCAACAACTACATCATGATTCTAACTAAAAAAGCATTCTCAACTTCTGCTTGCTCATCCTCTTCATGCAGCCAAGTTCTGTGTGCATCCTGTAGATCTCCACTGCAAATCAAACCACTCTGCAACAAGAATTGTTTTCTATCCCACAAGTGATTACATTTCTATTTGAGCCAAACTTTCAATTACTGCCAACTTTCCTTTAATAAATTTCAGACATTTAGATGAGACTCATGATGACTGCACTGGCATGATGATTTCAGTATCTACTTTTGATACTCTAGCACCATTCAGACAAGTGTGACTGACAAAAGTATGATTTTTGAATTTTAGAACTCCTAAGGTGATGACAAGAGGAGAGAGTAAGTCTATACTAATGTAATTCACATAAAAAGAACATAAACATTAGCATTATTTTCTCATGACAACAAAACTCATAATGAAACACATAAGAAATTGTTTTTTGGGAGGAGAAGGGTTGGACTAAAGGTCTTTTTTAATAAAGAGTGTTCTTGATCCAATGCAGCGCCTACATTTATGCTGTATTTCTCCTTAAGGTTTTCAGTAAGATAATCCCAGCCAAAATACAAAGCACAAGACTTTTGAGTTGTACATATTGAAATACATCAGATGAAACAATATTTTAAGTTTATATTCAGTATCATAAAAAGAAGCCAGCAAAACTGATCTGAAGCCTTATGTTCCAAATTTTAGCCATGGCTCCAGCCTGTAATAAGTTTATAATGGCAACTACATATACAAAAAGCAACTATGCTCAGTTATAGTCTTTATTCCACAATTTGTTTGTTCATTTACTATTTTAATATATAGCAAACACCAAAGATCTTAATGCTTTATACCTGGCCTAGACTTACTAAGCACACTGCAATAATAAATAATCCTCTCCAGATCTTCATGTGTCACTAGGAACTGCTCTTCCCATTCCTGCATACAATTTGTTCCATTTTTTAACTGGGACACATCTTTGCTCCATCCTGAGGATTCACCTACATACTGATGATCACTGAAACTATTGGCTATCAGTTTTCACAGAAAACAGACAAGTTTTTTTCTTAGTGATTAATGTGCAGAAAAATTCCTTGGCAATTCACTCCTACTTCTTCATTACTCTTGTTGCTATGTTTTTCTTACTACCCAGCTAGAAGCTTCCTCATTCCAATTGTTTTGTATTATATCTAATGCATACGGAAAAATTATATAAGTCAAATTGTTTCTACAGTAAGAAAGAAGTTAGGTGATTGTGTATGAAGATCAGTCAGCCTCCCCTAAAAACCAGAGAGAAATAAGCACTCAGAACAGTTCCTCTATCTCCTTCCAACATCTAAAATTTTAATTAAGTGACTTCCCTTCAGCTTCTCTTGCATGACTAAGGGAAACCTGCACAACATTTCTGATGCAGGCATACAGAAGTCAGGTTTCCTAAAGTAACACAGAGGAATTCTCCATGTGAAATTCAACCATGCTTAGCACTCTTCAGGAAGCATGCACCAGGAGGCTGTGCTCACCCTAAGGCTGTGCTACAACTCTGCCTTCCAACTTGGGCCCAGCTGAATCCCCCAAAGTAGGTATCCCAGCTTGAGTGCAGTTCATTGACTGTTTGAGACACCTAACAGTTTGAAAACTGTATGAACATTAATGTACAAAACTTTGGTATGATTATTTTCTGTTCAAATATAGTGTCTAGGACAACATGTACATTTACATTTCCCCATAAAACAAGATTTTATTGCTGTGAGTTACATAGTGCTTAAACAGATTTCTGTATGAGACTTTATGCTTCAGTTGTACTACAGAGCATTTTTCTCCATTTTTTCCTCCTTATTAACCCATCTGTGAAGTTCCAATTCATTTTTCTGTGTTGTAGGGACAATCCAAAACTCCCTTACATGGCTTCAAAGAATCCACACAAGCTCCACAATTCCTCTTGGGGCCCACAGGAAAAAAGGTTGGTTCTAAAGCATTCCTTAAATATAAAGGAAAACCATATAAACCTTTTATTAATGTCCAAAAGGACCTTCTTCAGATAACGCACCAGGATGTGTTTATCATAAGCCAAAACACTTCCACTACAGGCAGATTAAGCATGAAAACCAAATCCTTTGGTCATGACAGTTACTTGCTTTATCACAATTACAGCTGTGTTCAAAATGGAAAGAAACAGCTCAGAAATTCCTCCCTTTTGTTGTGTATCCAAAAAAATATGGAGAAACTTACCTACTAGTAACTTTCTCTGGCATTCTGAAAAATTTCTACTATGCTGTATAAGGCACAGCTGACTTCAAAATACATAATAGAAAAAAACACATGAAGTGGTCTGATGGCAGGCTTTTTTTCCATTTTGCGTTCATAGCAAAATGAACATATTCACATATATATTCATTTCCCTCAAAATGAGAAGCTGACAGACATCAGCCCTGACCATTAGACAGCAGAATCTTAGCTCACCAACATAACTACAGACTTCAAGAGTAACACAAATTTCTTGAAACGCAATTTTCACATTAGAAATAAAATAGGTTGTTTTCCAAATTTTTTGACCAAGTTTCTGCATCAAGCAAAAAAACCCACCTCTTCATGGAAAACACTTCTCTTCTTTAGTGTGTACTGTCTCATTCTGTTTAGTTCTGCCAAACAGAAAAACACTTTATAGCTTAGATGGGAAACAGGCCTGTAACTGGCATGCACCAGGCTCCTAAAACAACCAAACTCCTCAACAGACAACAACCAGATCTGGCCACTAGATGGCCTCGAGACAGCAATATCATGGAACGCGGGCAGCTACCACTAGATGGTGGCTACATGTCACTGGGTGATTGCAATACGCAGGTAAGCTCAGTAAAAAGTTTATTTTACTACACTTTAATAAAATGAAATTAAAGAATTCTAACTTAATGTTATATTTTAAAAAAGCTATCTGCCCCCACTGCCATCCCCAAGATCTTCCAATGCTGTACTTGACAGTCAGGGGAGAAGGTGGGAGAGCACATCTGGAACAAGCCATTGTTCATTCTCCTTTCACTAGAGAACAGTTCCTGATACAGTTCTCCTACATTTTAACTATGTAAGGGAACTTAATTGAGGCTCTCTGTGATCTGCCATCTCTACTTGCGGTGTTTGAAGTTATCCCACTCTGGAAAAACACCCAAAAGATAGCCTTACCATAAATTTCATTTTAATTGCAGCTCTCTTAAATCTACATACATCAACTTTCTGGAGACTTATCTCCTTATTGGACAAATGTGAATACATGACCCACTATATACAATATACCCTCATTATGTTAAGCTCATTTTTCATTTAATTCTCCAATTTCCTAAGAAAAAATGACTAAAAACTAACATTACAGGTCTGTTACCATCTATAACTGTTTTTGTGAACTCCTCATACTATGAGCAAGTTTATCAATTTCCCTATGTAACCAGTACCCATAATAACCAACACATCCCAATTAAACACACACTTGCATAAATACCTTACAATGTGTAAGCACTCATTTTATGCATTTCTTTCATAGGCAGAGTTTGCAATAAATAGTCTCAGAACAATCAAGAAAAATTATGATCTACAGAGTATTTTTGTCCAATGAGCAAGAGTATTGATCTGTGCAGTCAGACTCAGCGAAATACCTATTTGAAGAGAAAGTTGCCAGTTTATCTAAGTAAACATTTGCATTCTTGAAGGCGGACACAAGGTTCTGGGAACACAAGTTTGGACAACCATGACTTAAAGAACTTTAGACATCTTAAAGCCAACAATCCCCTTGACCTCCAAGTGTAGTGCCAATGAAGGCCTGAACCAGAATTTAAAAACAAGAACAAGTTCACACAATAAAGGACCTAAATAGGTTAAATACAAAAAGTTACAGCTCATAGAAAAAGGAGAGAAAAGAAAGGGAAAAAGAAAAATGAAATCACACCTCCCTCTGCCTCCAAGAATATACTCTTTCTATGCTCCAATACAGAAAGAGGTCAGACTACAAAACTCACTACCCTGTGTCTTTATAGATTTGCTGTGTGAGGCAGACACATATATTTTTATCCCAAGACACAAACAGCACATTGTCCCAGTACATCACACACCAACAAGAAAAAAATCTTCTGTGAAAGCATTGTAACCTGCATCAGTAACAGTTAAAGAGATTGCAAAAAAGATTACAGAAGAAAGAACTACTATGAAACATAGGTTGAAAGACATAATGGAGGTTTCAGTGGATAATCAATCAGCTTTAATCCTGATGAATTCTCAGCAGAACAATATATCCCCAACACCAAGCTTCCATCCAGAGTGCCAAATACATTTATTTCAGAAAGGGAAAAAGTCCTCAGAAATTAGAAAGAAATAAGTAATTGGTAAAACTTACACATCTTCCTTGTAGAAACAGCTTCTAGTTGCTAAATCTAACTTTGCTTAATGCAGTACACAAGTTACAAGACATGCACAGTGTGCACACAGTACATGATGAAGAGCTACAGGAGGGCTGGTTGCAATCAGAGGTTACCTGAAGACAATACATTTTTATACGACAGTTGTTAGTTCAACCTGAAAATGAGTATGGTTGGATTTGCTCCAAAATCCATCCACAGCTGTTTAATTCACTATGCTAACATCAGCAACTTTTATACAGCACATCTCTCTCAGTTTTTTCTAGTTAGAAATCAATTGCCAAATTCCTGTGACCTGGCCTTTAACTCAAGTAGGTGGTCCAACTTGAAGATGACGGAATTTCCAGTGCTAGACCTTCAAACATTTACTATGATTTTGCTTTGTCCCCTTATCTGTGACAGATGCCACAAAAAAAAAAAAGCAGAGTATTTGTATCTGGAACAGGAAGTGTTTATATCTGTGCACAGGCAGAAAAATCTGTTTCATTACAGTACATTAATGCAATTCATCACAGCTGTCTTTTATATTCCATAGAAAAAAGGTACAATTAATATATACCTCAGTAGGTCTGGGATACAAGATAACTTACTGAAAAATGCCAACATGAAGATGCCATCATTGCCAACTCTAAGCTGATCTGCATCACTGAAATCATCCCGTGGTGGATACTCTTCTTCCTGGATTTACAGGTTAGTGATAATTTAGTGAAAAGTTTAGAATAACTATCTATAGGATAAAGTATTAATCATGTTTCTAAAGCTAGAAGAAAATTGACATTTCTGTAACATGTCCACATAAAGGAAGTTTTAAAAAAATATTTTTAACTATGAAACAAGTCCTATTTGTTGCTTATATTAACAGATCCCAAATTTTCTGTAAAATTTTCTGTAGAAGATATGTACATGCCGTCTATTCACCTTAAATGAAGCTACAATTATTTCAGATTAGTACTTTGACAATCAAAACCAACATAATTTTTTTTTTACTGTAACTATCTTGACATGTAGCCAAACTACTAAATATTTTTCTGAAAAGTCATCACATAGGATGGTCTATAGTTTTCCTGCTGGAAAGGTCTTCTAATAATTCCCTAAATATAAAATAAGTTATAGAATAAGGTTAGTATCTTAAAATCAAGTGCTGATGCCACAGCACTGCATTAACGAATTTTATAACCCACAGCAAAACATAAGCAAGCCAAAGAACACCGCCAGGGCCACTAGAGGGCACGAGCACATTAGAAGTGTCTAAAAGGCTTCTAAACTCAAAAAGCACAGTACTTGAAGTCAACAGAATTGTAGACTTTCAACAGAACTTGGCAGATCTTATATATGCAGTTCTACGCACAGGTGAAACATTGCTCCAGCTGTAGACTGGCAAACACAAAAGTTTTCACAATGACAGCACTTCCTAAAGAGCCTGATGAAAACTAAGACCAATTAAACACCATTTTTATACTTAAATGAGTAACATCAAAACAATGCAGGATGACAAGTTAAATAATGCTGTCAGTAGCAGCAGTAATATGGTCTAAACAGAAGCACACGTAACATTCTTTTCCTAATTTTTTCTCCTATTACCAAAATGTATTGGAACTGACATAAGAAATTACCTATAAAAACAAATTAAACTAAGAGAGATCAATTCAAGTGAAATTTACTTGGCTGTTTCACCCACAAGCACTTACTACAGAAATAATGTTTATGACTGAAAGAGCATTAAACAAGCACAGTGATCTAAAGCTCAGTCACACGTTCCCCTTTGTCAACAGAGCAAAATAATTTACCAGGGTATGGCAATTAGGTTAAAAATGTACTCAAATGACTGCTGTACCAACTCAGAGCAATCAGCTTCACCCTTAGTAACACGGCTGTGAAATTCCAGCTGTGTTCTGTATTTCAGATTAATTAACCAAGACACTGTATCAGATAACTTACTTTAAAAACACTGCTATTCACACAGATAGTTCCAGGGGAAGCACAAAAAGCCAGTTGAACAACAATCTTAAGGGGCTATAATTCAACTCCACATAATTTCAGGTGTCTCTAAATGGTCATTTTAAGTGACTAAGAAAGCATTAGTTTATTTAGCTCAACTTTGCTGCAGCTACAAGACTGATGGAGAGGAAGGGAATGGGAGGGAAGGAAGGGCTGAAAAGGCATTTAAAAAAGAGCTGCATTTGAATGTGTTTATCTCTGAAATGCATGCCACAAAAGTTCCTTTTCAAGACAAAAAAATAGAGTGTTTTCGATTTTAGTTTCACATGGTCTACAAAACCTCATACATAATAATTTTTGACTTTTTTTAAACTGCTAATTTCTGTACTTCATGCTGGCATTTCCAAAACAATTAGTGAATTATGCTCCATGCAAAAGTTGCCTCAGAAAAAAAGGAAGTTTTGCTCAATGTAACAAGTAACAAGTTTAGCAGAGGCTTCTCTGAAGCTTACACATATGAGAAACACAGGTCAGCTCAGGAACATGAGAGCAGACATTTGCAAGAAGCACTGTTGTATTAAGTGTGAACAAGTACTAATTTATCACACTCCATAGAAAAGAAGGAGAAACTGAGTTCTCTTTACTGTCTCCAAAAACTGGCATACAAAAACTGTAAGAGTGTTTAAGAAATTAAATACTTAGAATACGAAGAATTTAAATCAGCCTATATCTACATCATTTAGGATTATGAAGTTTTATGAGCAGTCCTGCAGACAAGACCCTAACTGACCACTGCTCAAGTCCTGCTAATACTGGCTGTCTTTCAGTGCTCTCATTTGATCTGGTTGGTGTCAATTGCCCTAGTCTTTCTTCAAAATAAAATTGTTTGCCACCATGCACTGAGGAATGAAAATGGGCAATGAACAACAATTGTCCTCTACGCTGATGCTGAGTTAAACATATTTTCACCAAATACTTCTGTTAGTGAAATTTTTATGAATGAGATTATATATTTTATTTATATTTTTCTTTCTAATGAGAAGTATGTAATACACAAATCTATAAGATATTTAACACTGTTTCAGTATCTCATTGATTTTTGACCAATTTAGCCAAGTTAAGGAAGATGGACAGCATTTCTTGCTTTCTAAATAAGCTGACATCTGTAGGAACAGAAAATTTATTGCTCCTATGACCAGAGAAACATCCAAACAGCAAATTATATTATCAACATAAATGGCATGTCACACAGAGTAATTGCTCTAAGCAAGAGAACATCAAATGGTACACAGCAGCTATTGAAGTTGAATCTATTAACTCCCCATAAACTACAGTGCTCTCTGTAGTATTTTGCAAGAGGAGGACTGTTTTTTTCTCAGTGTTTTTTAGTTTTTTTCAAACCGAAATGTAGCATGGCATATAGTGAGACAACCGCCTTTAATCAAGTAAAGAGCCACTAAACTGATATAACTCTTCCCAATGCAGTGTTTGCAGAGAAAAACTTCTGAGGGAAGGGTTAAATTACTTAAGAAACCTCATAAATGATACTTTTAGCATACAAACCAATATGAAGAAATTAATAGTGGGGGGGAAAAGGCACAATTAACCCCAGAAGCATTGGTTCGCCAGCAGGAAAATTCATAGCAAAGTCTAAACTAGAGAGAACTATACCATACCTCTGGACGACTGAGGAATATTTCATCAAACAGACTCCTAGATTCCCTAAACTGGGCGTGCTAAGCATGTAAAAACAGAAAAACATAAGACAAATGCAACTGAAAAGCATTAAGTAAAAGCCATTCATTGCAACATACAAACAAGTCATTAAACTGTTAGCACTATTTTTGTCTGTTTAAACTGACCTTTCAAAACTGACCTTGAGAATTTGAAAAGAAAAAGGCAGCATAACTAATGCTATCACTACTGATGACACATGGCTAGTACAATTTCTTTGATGAAATGAGATATCTGGGAGCATTTGAAAGGAATACATGTTTATACACAATTTATTCCTACAAGACAAGCTACACAAAGAATTATAAAGTTTCCGTAAATGCTAAGTTTACATTGTTCATTTTATCTGTTAATACAGGGCATGTGATGAAGTATTTAATATGATCAAATTAAGGATTTTTTTTTTTTAAGTGTTCTACATGATTTGGGGGGGGAAAATGAAAGCTGCTTATAAAATGTCCTGCCCTTTCATGTCATTTTCCTCTCTTTTGCTTAGGTAATAGATTTGTAACCTTCACTGCACACTTTGGAGTATACCATGAAAATTACCAGCTTCACACATCACTCAAGGTAACATTTAACTTCTTCCAACTGTTCACATTATTGCAGTAAAGAGGCAATAACTCCTCAGTTTACAAGGAAGAAACCAGAAGCACAGAACACAGCAGAGTTCACATTTGTAAGAGCACTTACTTCATGAAAATAAAAACTGAAAAGTCTACACGTGACATCATTTGTCTATGTTTTGCAAAGTGTGTAACATGCAGGTCAGGTAGTGTCTGCAGCTGTCACTTGTGAAAGTGAGAAAACAATTACACTTTGCACTACTGTTACATACATCTGTTCTTCCATGGGTATTCAGAGCTAAATTCTTCCCCCAAAGATTGCAAACCACCACTGAAACTGTAACAAGACCCTTCTTTCTTATTCTAGCCACCTGCCCCATTAAAACAGTCTCATTATATTCTTAGTCTATCTCAGTGTAAATCCAGAGGTATTAAATAAGGTAGGGATTTTGTGGCAGCATCACATGGTAAGATAATTAAAACAGCAGTAATTAAAACTGCGCTGGCACGTAATTTTAATATCATCTACAAAACTGAAACTCAGCTTCAGCATTTCTTACTTTTTCCCCAAATCCCGACTTTGCAACCTTAGTGCTATTTCTCTAATACAGCTTGTGTGCATGCATTTGCTTAAAAAAAAAAAAAAAAGAAAAAAACCACAGAAGCAAACTGATCAGAAGTACTGCCAAACTTGAGCTCTTCAGCAGTCAGCAAGAATGTGACTGTCAGATACACTGTGCAGACTTCTGATACTAACTTAGTACTGCCATAAGTCTAGAACCTTTTAGTCAATTTCTGTGTTGGGGGAATGATAGTATGTTCCTACTGATTTTTTATAAGTAAGTGAAATTCTTGTGGTGTCTGCATGTAGTTCTTGAATGTCAAGTTCTCCAGTATGTTCTAGCAAAGCAGACTGTGAAAAAGTTTTTCACTTCAACACTGTATCCAACTCTCTTGCCTTTTAACTCCAGATTCCTTTTCCCTCCCTGCTCTTCTTTTCTCACACACCAGCTTCAGCTCCTTTCCCAGAACTACATTTTGTCCCCACTTGGGTTCCTTTCTCCACCAATCCCAGTTTATCCTTTTCCCTTCTGTTTCTCATTTAAGTCTTTCTACTCTGTCCATACCACTGCTCTCCATTCATCCTTGCTTTTTCTTGTTTTGACTTAGACCCATCCTCTCTGATCCCTGCCAGTTACCTCCTTGCTCAATCAAAACCAGACTTCTCTTCCCACATGTAAGGTTCAGAGGCTCAGCCATTGTCTGTCTTACCTCCACCCATCACTGAAGACAGCTGAATCTAGTGGCTTTCCCCTTCCCTTCTAATTGAAGGCTAAGAATAACAAAACTACTTCAGGGCACACCAGAAATTGCTATTTCTCAGGTTCAATGTTTTCACCAAAAGCAGTCAAGAGCAGCCATAAGGTTTACCTACTCTTCGTTCTGTAATTCTACTCTGATACAGAACATTTAAATGTTCTCTGGGAACAGCACATCTGAAGTCCCATCCTCTTCAGAGCTACGAGCAGCCTAAACTTTTTCACGCAAGACCATCTCCATGCATTTACAAAATTTGAAGTTATATGTATCAACTGAAGAAACTAATTTTTCAAAAGTCTGTGGTTTGACCACAACCAGGCAGACTGTTTGAGGAAGGGCAAAAGATGTTTCTGTCACAGTGACTTGAACTTATAAGAAGGAGAAAATAAAACCTTAACATGACAAGACAAAAAATACTTGTTATTTTGGTTTGGTTTTGTTCGTTTCTTTTGCTTAGCTTTATTCTTGCAATTGGCTGAACCCCAGACTGAGCTGTCAAGGCAGATTGCTTGTATGTCTGGATTTTGCGCTTCATAGGGTTCTAGATGTAAGAACAAGAATCTTGCGAGAGCTGCACATCCTGTCTTCAACATCACAGGTACTCTAAAGTCTAGGGTTTGGGTTGTTAATGCTCCAAGTTTGTAATTTCAAAAAAAAGGTTTCATTCAGACCAGTATTTCAGCAAAAGTTTTACTTATGTGACAAGCAATAAGGACAGACTACAGAGAATCCATGCTCCTGTCGGAGTAGATTAATATATTACAATGGAGATCATCCCCTCACTGCTAAAACTTGGCAAGTAACCATTCAAATCTACATGGTTTCCTACCAAATTCAGTCGAACAAATTTGTGTGACACCATCACTGGTGATGACACACAAATCCACTTTAACTTTAGCTATGCATACCTTAAAGTGAGTGTTGGGCACCACGAGCACTGTGCAGCAGTCAAGGAAGGACCTGCATCCTGCTGGGTGAGTAAAGGTTTTTTTCCAGCCACAAGCACAGTGCAGCCAGTAAGGTTTTAAATGTATACCAAATGTAATCACATTTGATCTCAAGGAGGAGATTTTTAGTGAAAGAACTGGAAGCCCTTTTTTGGGTATAGTATATTACGGTCAATACTACCAAGCAGAACTTCCACATTCCAAAACCTGAGAGAAAAGAAGAAACTTGCTTACAAAACTAACATTTATCACTATCTGCAGATAGCAATCTTCTATTTTGAAGACTGTATTTTTCTTAAGGTTAATTCTTACAAAACTAGAAACACTGAATATATGCCTATTTACTGTTTACCACAATTCATGTAGAGGCTTTTTTGTTTTAAGTACTTGGAGCATTTCTTTGAACATCAGTATATACGTTTCCATAGAGCAAACAACAGGAACCTTTCCTTTTAAAAACAATCTATGTGATTTGGGGTCATGACACTTCCAGACTGTTGGAATTCTCCCTTCCTCTCTAAAGGTCTTTGATAATTCTTTTGTTTCTACCATCCAAAACACTAACAAACAGCAATAACTCTACAAAGTAACATTAGTAGGGGATACCTAATTAAAAGTTGACAAAATATTAGATAAACTATTAAAACAGGGCAAAATCTGGCTTTTAAAGCTATTTAGACAGCTATGTCTCTCAAAAGACTGAATATGATGTGCTTTTCATAGTATTTTACAACTGACTTACACTATCTATTATAAACACAAACATCCAAAATATTTACCTCATCCACCTACCATTATTACAGTAATGGGTCATAATATGGGCCCAATTGTTATAAATAATTAGCCTAACACATTCCACAAAACCGAAATGCAGCAGAACTGTATCACTTACTCGCTGGGCAACTTCAGCTGCAGCAGCTGCCATGGCTGCAGCTTTGGCCTTCTCTGCTTCATCGTATGTAGGAAGAGAGGTAGCTACACTGTATGGAGGTGGTACAGGATAAAACTCATTGTGTGTGTCTGTTCAAAATAAAGAAGTTATTTATTTTCAAACCAGAAAGATGTCAAGAATATTAACTTTCACATGCACATAATTATTTACCTTTAAAGTATATTTTTTACAGAGACTGAAACTAAGAATATTTGCATTTTAAGTTTGTAAAAAATATTTTTAAAAGAAAACGTTTTAACAGCTTGATGGTACTTTGAGCTACCACCCAGGGCAGAAACCTTAACACAGAAGCTGGCAAGGAGTCGCCAAATTTATGAACAAAAAAATCATATTTGTTTACTTATATCCCTAAGCATTCCAACCAAATGCTTTTTATCCAATCATACAAAACACATACACATAATAATCTTGGGGTAAAAAAAAAAGCTTTTAAATATCATTATCAATATATTACTAGCCATGTTGTATTCTTATTACTGTGGCTTGGTTGCCAAGTGAAGTTGCTCTCTGAAAATCAGTTTTTCCAAGATTTCAATTTCAACATATTCTTTAAAAAATGTTCCTTCCATCAAAATGGACCACAGACTTCATTCTTCTGCATTGTAACAGTAAAACATCGCTATTTAGAATAGAATTATTAACAACACTTAATTCAAAGTACTTAAAATATGCCTTGAGCTTCCTCCTACAGCCAGCAGTAGCTCGTTACAAGGCTGCTTACGTGGTAAAGATTTGTCAGCACAGGTCACATGGTCAACAGATTTGTCAGCGCACCAACACAAGGATGTTAAATATAGGGATAATTGCACACAGCTATGCGTTATACTTGCAAACACTGTCTCAAAGAACAGGGACAGGAAACTGTTCTTTTAACCAACATTAAAAAAATAGGTTGGTAGTTACTTCTAAAATATTTATTTGGCACATGGGAGACACAAATCTATGCATCTTTACTTAAACAGGAACTTCGATGTTGCCTACTGTTAAGTCTCCCATATCCCCAAGAAAAGTCACAATCTCCTAAGAAAGGGAGCAGTGAATAAATGGATAAGAGACCCATTACTCATTTTTCATGAGAAGTTTTATCAAGAGCCGTTAAAGCAAAATTAACCTTTTCATGGCAATGTTTCCACCAAACCATGCCACACACTAAAGAAGTCTGAGGGGTTTTTTTATAAAGAGGCAATGAAAATTGCTAATGAGGTCTAATAATGGAGCACTACTCAAAGATGTAGATTAAATGTGGAAATGAACTACAAGCAGACTTAAATAAAACCTATTTAATTAATGAATATCCATTTAGTCTAGCAATTTGGAACAATCAGCGTAGTTCAAGTGTGCTTCTCCGGAACAAACCAAAGGGCTGCACATCAAAGGACAGCTTTTTACTGCAATTGTGTACATGGAACAAAAAATACACGACAGCATCAGACCACTTTGAACCAAGGGCTGGTTCATACACACTCATCCCTGACAAGCTGCTAAGCAAGAAAAATACCTGAGGCTGCAGCTGCTTCCACAGCTATGCTACAGTAAGGTGGAGGGGAAGTATCTGCCTCAGGTAAGGCTGCTGTCTGCGGAGGCTGCGGAGTCTCTGCAGACGTCGAAGGCTGCTCAGCTGCAGAAGGCTCTGGGGAGTCATCCTCATTGTGAAGCTTAGGAGAAAAACACACACGTTTCAGAGGCGTTCAGGGAATACTTCCCGTGACAACCTAATACTTGCAGAGACATGTTCAAAGAGAGACAAGATTACTCTCATCAACAAAACAAATTATTTACAAAACAGCACGTGACCACTTCAAGTAGTCCAGTAAATTCTTTTAAGCAATCAGGTAAAGATTATCTTAACTGCCTTGCCTTTTTTTTCCCCCAGGAATGGTTTTCTTCTCAGTGATGTTCAGGGAGTCTTAAAAATTTGGAGTTTTTCATGTTTACTATATGGCAAAATATTACTATATGAATATTTTAATACCATTATATTTTTGTTCCTATATACAGTCATAAAATGTATTAACCTATTTTAAAACTCATCAGGTGAGAAATACTATTGTTTATTGTATTTATCTAGAAGAAAAAGAACTAAGACACATTTCTGTTTTTGTAACCGGGACTTTCATTCTCTTGTATCTTGTCAACGAGCTTCTCCATGCAAATTCTAAGACTTCTCAAAATATTCTGCTTTTCTTTACATTCTGGAAACAAACCTGTTCCAACAAAACTTCAAGTTGCTGGTTGTTTTTTTTTTTTTTTTCTTGATTAAGATGTAGTTTTAAAAAGACATGTCCAGTAAAGCATATAAAGAAATAAGAATTTGGATAAGGAAGAATGTTGATTAAAACTGTCAGATCCAGCAGTTAATATCTTTTCTTAGAGAAGACATTTTTGATTCTTTAACTAACTTGATAGTGCCTAGAATGTATAAAGCTTTTAAAAAGAAAGAATACTGGAATTAAAAAGATGTTACTTCCAGTAGTATGAACTACAAGATAATATGCCTAGAAGGCAACAGCTGAAGCATCACATGTAAAACCCAGACCAAAAAATAAGATTAAGTTGCACATCTAAAAGAAGAATTCCATAACTTCAAATTGCTACTTGTTACAAACATCCTACCGAAAAATATAACTTCAGTAACAAATAGTAAGAATAGAACTACAATTATATCCTATTAGGAAAAGTACAATCAGGTTACTGGAAAAAGTGCATTTTGAGAAGAAAGAATGTTAAGTTTCTTATTAAGCAGTGCAACACCCACACCAAATTATTTTAATATGCAGATTATATCAAAGCTCACAGAATGGTTGAGGTTGAAAGCGAGCTCTGAGCCCATCTAGTTCAACCTCTCTGCTCAAGGAGAGATACCTACAGCTGGATGCATGAGACCACATCCAAACACCTTTTGAATACCTTCAAGGATAGACACTACACTGGCTATGAAGAAAACCTGTTTCAGTGCTCAGTCACCTTCATGTTACTAAAAATAAGAAAAAAAAAGAAAAAAGAAAAAACGTTTCCTGATGCTCAGAGGTCATCTTCAATAGAAATGATAGGTGTTTTTGACGGTTTCTGGGTCCTGAGCAATCAGGTCATGTAGTGCCTAATCAGCGATCCAGAAGTAGCAGTAATATGAGAAATATTTTTAGTAATTTAGGGTAGTTAAAGCCAAAGGAAACAAAAACATTTCAAAATAACCTATGCTGGAATACAGAAAGCAAGTGAGAATACAAACCACTCAACTCTAAAAAGGTCAAACAGATCAGAAAAGCAAGCTGAGAGCTACAAATGTTATGGTTCTAACTTAAGTACAATCATTCACAAGAAAAATCTAGTATTGCAGTGGACATAGCCAAAATAAGCCCATTTTTAAATAAAACTGTCATTTGATTAGCTAAGATACAAAAAATACACTACTGGCATAGTTCTTACACTAATAGCTGGTACACTGACTCTCATTTTGGATGTGCGTGTAGTTCTGACTATCTCACCACAACAACCTGGTCTTTGGGCAGGGGAAAAAGTAAAGCCAACTTAAATGAATCTCTGTTACTTCCATTATTCCTCTCCCATCCTCCTCCTCTTCAGTCAGTGCACCTTTTTCTCCCTACCACGCCACAGTAAGTGCAATCACTATTCTGAAGATACAGAGATGACTCCTAAAAAAGCAAAAAAACTTTGCCATTGCCCAGAAATTTAATTTTACGTCTCCTACATGCTTTCTTGAAAGCTGTTTTACTGCAAATTATCTGTAATATACTAACAGTGGAGTAATAAGTAGATGATAGAGTTAACATGAAGATCAGACAAGAACACATACATGAGACTTCTTGCCTTCAAAGACAAAGTTAACAGGTCATTCAATGGTTATATCTGTTGCAATTAGGAAACAGAAAAATTCCATCCTAAGGGCTCCATACAACAGAGACGTGTTAAACCCTTTAGTGCACTCAAAGTGTCTTTATTTTGTAAGACTTATATTCAGGAACCAAGTATTTCTATTTATCCCCTCTTCTATGATAAAGGCCTCTCAGAAATTTCTAAAAGCACCCAGGTTAACCCAATGCAGCAACTTAAAGAAAAATTCTGACGCCTTTAATTAAAAAAAAAAAACAAAAAAACAAAAAAACAACAACAACAACAAACAAGAATTGGATTAAGTAGCTTGAGTGTTTATAGCTAGAATAATAAACACAAGTTGTTCCACAAACACAAACCAGCTTTTGTTAGTTCTTGTTCAAGTGTCCTGTATCCTACTCTCTCCTCAAGGCAGTACTTCAGCTCCTTTCGGAGGACGACTTTGCTGGGTTAAAAAAGACAAAACAAAACCCCACAACTGCAGTGGAACTTGCCCCAGTAAACTGGAAATTTTGCCCACACCAGCAGGGTAGACAGCAGTAGTTATATCATTTTGTCTTGTAGCAGCTCTGCCTTGTCTTCACAGAGCACTCTCCTCTCTGGAATCACCAGCCTGCCTGAAACAAGCAGGAATCTGACTACCTTTGAGCCTCCTCCTTCACGTTTAATTTTGGCTTCTACTGGCAGTAAATTTACAAGTTATTTTTGGAGACAGGGGAAGAAGAGGCCTGACACTCTACATAGACTTCATTGCCATAGAAACCAACCTAAAAACACCCAGAAAGGAACAGAAAATGTCTGTTTCAAGGTATTATTTATGCTATGTACTTAAATGTCACCTGAAGCAGCATTTAACATTGAAAGTATATAAACAGTACCCAAGATTTTCTTTTTCCAGCAGTAAGAATATTTTGCCTACTTTTTAATTAAAGGACTAAGGAGAACTCACAGTTCATCATCTCAGTCCCTCCCAAGCCCTCAATGAACCATTACTTGGTAGAAAGTAATATAGCTGCTTTTGTCAAGATTATGGTCAACACAATTATCAAGACCTATTAAACCACAGACAACTGTAAATTAGTATCTACCCCTATTCCCTCCCTCATATATTAAAAGCTGGTGACGCTGAAATTTTTTCCTTCACATTTTAGTCTGTACTTGGAGTATCTGGCTGACTACATGGAGCTTTACTATAAAAAAAGAAATGAGTACTTTGCTATTAGACACATTACTCTTAACCTGTTAATGGCAGTGTTTCAATCCCTGCTTTTGCAGTCCTCAAACTACAGTACATTACAGGCTCATATTCTCAAGATGTATCTATGTTAAGACATGTAAAATTCAAAGATCAGTTGAGGAGCAATGACTGTTCTGCTGACAGTGACTCAATCTCACGGTAACTACTAAAGGGTGAATAGCACAGGAAAACATAACAGTTTCCTTCATATGATTTTTACCCAACACTATCTTCAGTTTCCTTCCCAGAAGAAGATCTACAAAACAGTGATTCACTATTTCATTTCAGAAGAAGTTAAAATCAATGCTAGACCTTTCAGCACCAAAATATTGTATAAAATACAGATACCTTTATTTTCTACTTTTACATTAATAATTTCTTTTAAAAAAGAAAATATTCTTACACAACGAACACAATTATTCCTTCTACAATTGATTTCCTTAAGTCTGTTATTTTGTGTGATTATTTCCAAAGTAATCAGATGCAACATCTAAAATCAGCTGACAGCTTACAAAGAAACATGACCCACGAGAAAGCGCTTAGAACAGAAGCTTTTACGGAGAGGACTGATGCAGATACTTTAAACATTTAGGCTTATCAAAATAAAAACTAAAAATGGAAGATCTCATTCTCTAACATAACACTTTTCATCTATCTGCAGATAGTAACTTTATCTGAGATACAGATGTTTCCTTTCCTGGCTAAACAGTTTGTTTCATTTCTGATGAACTGGCTGATTGTACAAGAGTGGCAATATAGGCAAGTTATTCAATTATGACACTTAAAAAAATTCAGGAGAAAAGGATATAATGAGATGTCTTATATACCATACGTACACAAGATTAGAATGATGCTCTCTGATAAAGTGCATTGAAGTAGCACGTGCTAATTCTAGTCATAGTGTAAAAACACCACTCAATTTCTGTTACCTGATTTTACATTTCAAAAGCTATTCTTTACTCCTTCTATGAAATATGGTTTATGGAAACCAGCACTTTATAAAATTGTTACAACACAACTTCAACAGCATATAGCACATATTTTAAAAACCCTTTTTTTATAAACATATGCTTTTTCCACGCTGCTTACATAATTTCTTCAGTGTAGTGCAAAATTATGCAGGGGATATGACCATACAAGTTAAAAACAAAACAAAACCCCAAACAACTAGCCAGCTTTCTTTTCCTGTTTCTCTTAATACCTTTATTACCAGCTCATCTTGTCAAAATGTGACTTTTAGGTAAATTTTAGCAGTGATGGTTCTGTCTGGGGCACCACAGAGCTACACAAAATTCTCATTAGCAATCATAAATTACGAAGCATTTTTAACTTGTCCTTCTTTCTACCTTTCTGAAATTACATTTTTGAAGAAGCTTTGACTCCTCCAGTTTTGACCTCACACTGATGGGTCATGGGTGTGTGAACCCTCATGAGTGAGCCCTCATAGGTTCTTCCAAATTGTATTAAAACTAATACAACACACAGAAATTCCATTAGGCTGGACCTAATACTTTGCTTTAAGTAAAACTATGGAGACAATCAAGCAGATCGTGCAAGTTCAAGCTTTGTAAGCAAAATAGTCCATTGATACACTTCCTTCACAAAAAGCAACTCTTGGCAACTGAGATTTATCTTCTTCACTTCGTAGAAGTTACTTTGGCTTTCTATTATCAATTTTTCAGATTATGACAAAAGGTCAACCAAAAATACCCACTTATTGCAGCTTCTATCATTGGAGGGAAAGGCATCACAGACTCAAAATTGCCAGTGTAGTGCACAAAAAGAACTCTGCCATTTCTGCATTAGATTCATGATGTCTTCCATGCTGGTACACACATATTTATTCCACAGAAACCATAACATTGTAAATATTATAGGTGGGTAAATATCGTAAATATAACAGTGGGTTAGGAAAAAAGCTATCCTCTTCATTAAGGTTACAGGAACCTTCTCACATCTGTGTTTCACCTGATGCTTTCATTTTGCTGAAAAATTCAAGTCATTTTACACTTGCCTACTGGTAGTGATTTGTAAGTCTGCACTAAACTGCTCTCCACAAATGAGGCGTGAAAGCAGAGAGCTCTTGCTACATAAAAATAACTTCACTTGAACAAATACAGGCTGCAAATTTAATGCTTGTTTTGTAACCACATACTGCATTTTTCAGCTTTGCTGGTCTAAAAATAAGATTTATTTATCTGTAAGTAGCAAAATCTTAATCTTGGGATTTTCAAAACAACAAAAAAGATCTTGAAATAAAATTTGATTCTGAACCTGTTAGAAAAATACTTAATGTTGTTTCTGAATGCCACGTAACAGTATCAAGACCTCATACCATCAATTTTTTATTTTTAGAAAAACACATAAAACCTATATCGTTAAACCATAATCACTACTCATAGAGTCACAGAATGGGTTGGAAGGGAGCTTAAAGAAACAGAGTTCCAATCCCCTTGCCATGGGCAGGGACACCTTCCACTAGACCAGATCGCTCAGAGCTCCATCCAGCTTGGCCTTGAACACTTCCACTAATGGGGTGCCCGCAGCTTCTCTCAGCAATCTGTTCCAGTGCCTCACACCCCTCACAATAAACAGTTTCTTCCAAATACCTAACCTGAACCTACCTTCCTCCAGTTTCAAGCCATCCTCCCTTGTCCTGTAACTGCATGTCCTTGTAAGAAGACCCTCTCTGGCTTTCTTGCACAGCCACTTTAGGCACTGGAAGTCTGCCATAAGGCACTCTCAGACCACAGCCACTTTAGGGATGAACAATCCCAACTCTCCCAGCTTTTCCTCACAGGAGATGTGCTCCATCTCTCTCATCATGCTGGCGGCCCTCCTCTGGACTCTCACCAACAGGTCCATGCCCTTCCTGTGCTGGGGACCCCAGGGCTGGATGCAGCACTGCAGGTGGGGGTCTCACCAGAGCAGAGCAGAGCGGTAGAATCCCCTCCCTGGCCCTGCTGCCCACCCTGCTTTGGATGCAGCCCAGGACACGTTTGGCTTTCTGGGCTGCAAGTGCACATGGTTGGGTCATGTCCAGTCTCTCACCCATCAGCAGCCCCAAGCCCTTCTCAGCAGGGCTGCTCTCCATCTGTTCATCCCCCAGCCTGTGTTTGTGCTTGGGGTTGCCCCAGCCCTGGCATAGGACCTTATACACTTGGCCTTGTTGGAATCCATGATGTTTGCATCCACCCACCTCTCAAGCCTGTCAAGGTCCTTCTGGGTGGCATCCCTTCCCTCCAGCATGTCAGCCACACCACACAGCTCGGTGTCATCGGCAAACTTGCTGAAGGCAAGTGCTAAGATCAATCGGCTCTGATTTAGGTCACTAGTAGCCACTGAAAAATCGAAACTAAAACCAATAATCTGTAATTACACTTAGAGAATAATTTTAAGAGCAGAAGAGATAAATAAATCCTTCTGCAAAATAAATGTTTTCATTTTCTTGTTTATTTGGAAAGAAAACATATCCAGAACAGTTATTTGAAAGAAATATTTCACAATTTTCTAGAATACAAGAATTCTTGAGAAAATAAGCCAAATAAAGCACATTGTATTTTAACTTATTATCTTTCTCCTCAGTATCCGGTTTTTATCTTCCACAATTAAGGTAGTTTACAACATGTCTTTTTCTTCAAATGAGTGTTTTAACACCAATCTACCATGACCCATGCAGACCAGCCAGCAGGAAGGCAACTATTTGCAGTTCACTACCAAATGCATGCTCTGCTGAAATATAGTCCTGGCCACAGCCACAGCAGAGAAACACCATCCTCTAAAGACTGGTGAAACTTCAGATTAATAAATACTGAAGTACTATGAAATTTTCAGCTACTTTTTGGTTTTATGTATTCAAAACTGAGTGATCAAATCTGATTAGAATTTCTGACTGCACAGAACAGATGCAAATCATTTTCTTTTCCTCACCATCCCATCACTTGGCAAGCATCAACTATCAAACACCCAGATCTAACAATATCCCTTCATGAAAGCGAAGTGGGTTGGTTTGTTTTTTGGTTTTTTTTGGTTTTTTTTTTTTTTTCCCATGAGGCATCTCTCCAGAAAGTTTTCAACAGTGGTTAATATGTCAGAAGGTCAAAGGTGTAAAATCTGCACTAGAAGCAGGAAAGCCAAACAGAAGTCCATTGCTGCCATTCCACAGCTGTGTAGAAATACCAAGTGTGTCTGTCAAACAGGGATTTGATACCATGGAAACCCAGAACCTCTGGAGGCAAACTTCGACTGAAAAGAATCCAGAGATGTATATTGAATGCTGCTGAAAAATAAGTTGCCAGAGACTGGCTTTTCTACCACAGTGAATTTCCTTGTGCAAAAATACAGTAATCTGTAGCAAGTGAAAGTGTTTCACATGCATTTAAGTGATACTTAAATTATCTTAGTTCTCTTTTAACTAGGGATCTTTAGGCTATTAAATTTTTCAACGTTTTTAAAAAGAATCTTATAAATCTGATTTAAAAAAAAAAACCACAAGTAAAACAATGGTGATGAGGACTTTGTGAAGGAAAAGAAAATAAAAACCTTATAATGTGTGTGTAGATAGATGTATATAGATGTGTCTCTCTGTCCATCCCAATGACTATCTCACATACAATATTTTACTTGCTCCTTCATTTTACATGGATTATAATCCAGATTTAACCAATTAATTACATATTTAGTAGCACAACATACACATCTGCATTCATTCTCTATGGCTTCTATTGAGATGTACTCCTTCCAATCCCTCCAATCAACAGTAAAAGTAGAGCTATTAGTTAATATGAGAATGTACCTGGTGTGAACGTGTGAACTCTTCTGGAAAAGTAAATGTTCTAAGAGTAATGGTACTAGAAGTATGGTCTTATTCTTTAAAATATATTCATTTCTCTCCACATTTTTGAAGGTTTCTTATCTACTTAAGAATTATGCCACAATAATTTTGAATACTGGAATTTTGGTACGATCCAAACAGCTACATGCTTCATATTTATTGTAAAATTATAAATTGGGCATTGTTTCCGAGTGTTCTTCCTATTGCATAATTATAGGAATTAATAGAGAAATTTGCCACCAAATAACTGATGTCTCTAAATATTAATGAAAACAATGGCTGGGACCAACATTTTCAAATCTTCACACATGAGTATAAAAAAAATTCTAAGAAAAAAAAAGTTCTTAAAAGCTTACTCTAAAGCTTGTACACAATGCGGTACTGCAACTCTGATCTACTCCAGAATGTAAAAGTTACTAAAACAATTACCACCTATCATGTAGCCTTCTGTTTGTCAAATAGTAACTCTAGAACAGCTTGAGGAACTGGTTTAAAATCTATAAACAAAGTATAAAATGAGGTTTTCCTCCTTGAACACTTGCTAGATAGAAGAAACTCAGTAGCAAAACAGACGCATGTTACTGAGACCAGAGGTCAGTCTCAGGGCGTGTTCTGTATCCAACACAGTCATCACCACACGAGCCTTAATCACTTATTTGACACCCATTTTCTTCAGACTCCCCAATATTCACAGCAGTTCCATTACAGCTGGTAAAGTGTACATCTCTGCCTATTCCACTTGTATCTGTCACAGTTTTGATGCGAGTTTGTTTACTTGAATCTGCTGGTATAATCTGCCTGTATAATCTTGTGTATTTACAAACTGAGTATGTTTGCTTCTCCTTGTGTAGTTTCTTTTCTAAATCAAATCTTGATGAGAACTCTACAATTTTAATATTGCACAACTTGGTGAATAATAGCTCTACAACTGCTTTACCCACTGCCTTGGTGAGTCTGTAAGTGCTGGTTACTTCCAACTCCCACCACCTATTTTAGATCACTTTTAAGAAGTCTGCTTCCCCTTCCTTTCTGTAGCTTCCCTTATGAGCAACCGAAACTGCGTACAGTACCCAACACACGGGCAGGCCCTGTGTTTCATACAATGATACTTCCTGTTCATTCTCACTATATTCCCTAATGATGGACAATGTTGTATGAGGATTTGTTGGCAGCTGGCACTAACCAACAGCTTCAGCAAACCACCAGTCATGGATCGCATCTTTACTGAGCAGCAGCTTTATAGAATCAGAACAGAACGTAGATCCTGGTCACTCTTAAGTTACACAGAACATACACAACAAGCAAACTGTAAAAGTAGAGGGAACAAGAAAGCCTATGAAATTAGGAAATGTCACCAAAAGCAGACTCAATATTCAACAATTAGTTTCAGCTTCCATTTTAGCCTCTATGCATTTGGGCTGCAAAATTCAATGTAGATTGAAAAAGCTGAATATTATTCTAAATATGTTATACATATTTCACCTGAAGTACAATGGAAAAGCTCAAGCACAAAAGCTTCTTAAAGACAATGCAGGAGGATGCTATTCTGATGAATTTATTGTACAAGCGAGCAACAAAGATGAAGAGGAGTTTCTTTCTGGAGATATATTATGGAAACTGAACTGCTAAAGCAGCATACAGTTTCACCTCAAGGCCACGATCTGAAAGAAGTAGGAAAAAAAAGGACTCAAGTTTGTGTCTCCAGTCTCATGTATAAGTGTCATTAAAAATCCTTCAGAAAAACAATAAAAAAAACTTTGAAAGTCTCAAGTTTATCGACAACCCAGGAATTTTATTGCATGTGCACTTAAATAAAGCCAGCCAAGCAGAACAGTTTCCTACTAAACAATATGACTCAGTAGCCCAAAATGAAATCATTAATTAAATAAAATATAAATCAGAGGATACTATTAATCAATAAGAGCAAACTCTAGTCTTATTAGCTGGTCAATCATGCTTGACTTTTTCAGTATAACTCATTTTCTTAGTAACTGGAAATGGAGTAGTTGAGCTCCTCAGCTTACAGAGATAATACAGACAAATTCCAAAAGCTTAAAAAAACCCACACACATACACAACACCAGCTGAACCCGCTTACTGTGAATTGCAAGAACAGGCTCTACTGAAAAGATTTTCATCTTGATTTGCAACTCACACAATACTAATAAACATTCAAGGTCCTTCCTTTAAAAAAAGCATGTTTATGTCCCAACAGGTAGTTGAGAATTTTTTCAACCCTATTTTTAAAGAGCACTGACTGAGCATTTTAAAGCAATCCTACAAAATATGCGGCACAAAGGACAGTTCTCTGGACTTCTCAATTGCCAGAGAGATGATGCACATATCTGAGAGCAGGCACTTGATTATAAGGCAGCTAAACAAAACAAAAAAAGCAGCAGTCTAGGAAGGTCACCTCTTTGGAAGACAGCAGAATATGACCAAATCAGTGTTATCACTAATTCATAGTAAGTATTTTCAGGAGGAAAGAAAAAAGACATTGAGGCACACGAGAAAGGAACATAAGCCACACCGTTCAACATCAGCTATGGCCCAGCACTGCAGGGCTTTAGTGGCCAGCTCATTTATTTGAATTATGCACTCATTCTGGAATTTGGAACAGATTTTAAAGAGCAAACAGCTTGTGCAAGTCTTTTTCCTAACCATTTATTTCATGTATTTGATGCAAGTCAATTTTATGACCACAGCTCTGGAGATTCAATTAAGAGCCTTAATGCTTCAGTCCATTCCTTGAAAAATACCTTAAGGACTGTTTCTGTTTAACTTCAAAATATGACAATTGATTCATAAGTACCATGATCAAAATGGACAGTTGGCTTCACTATCAGCCAATACCCCTATCCCAATTGTTTCATGTTTTACCAAAGATGTCGCTTATTCCTCAAAAATGACAAGTGTTAGTTACACTAACCATTACCAAAGCAATGTTTAACCACGAGCTAGTGCCACTTTAAAAGAACCCTAAACTTCTTCCCTGAAGTAAGGAAACAACTGCTATTGTAAGTATCCTCTTTTCAATAACCTTTCCTCAAGGCTGCTCCACATAACCTTTTCAGATTAATCAGGGAAAAGCAAAAAGCATGTTCAACAGCTCAAGCTACATATACATCTTTACAAAGGATATGATTCTGACGTCCCCTACAAGAACAATCAGTGAATATTTATAGGATTACTTTCAACAGGCGAAATATTGTTCAAAGCTAAAATAGACAACTTATGTTTTTGAGTATGTTAAGTTACTCTGCAATAGTGAGGAGACCAACTTTTTCTTCACTTTTTAATAGGAAATCCACTTTTTACAAGTAAGAAGGTGACAAATCTCTGCCAAGCACCTAGTAACTAAAGAAAAAGAAAGATGGGTTTACAAACAAAAATAAAGCAGTATACATCTTATTGACCAGATTTTATTGTGTCTATATCACTCAAAGTTTGGAGGATTTTTTTCTAAATTGTTCTGTGCATTCCAAACACAGCTGGAGGCACAGCTGTGGATGAGGTTATGGGGGCCTGACTCAATATCTAATGTTTTGGCTATGGAGTGGTTAAGGAGTAAATTAGACTCTCAATTTTAGGCTAATCTTAGCCTACAATAATGGAAAAAATACTTAAGTGGAATGAACAGTTAAATGTTAAAATGGAAATGTATTTTTCACTTTCACTCTAAATCAGACATGCTCTGAGTGCAGGCTGTGCCTGACAAAACTTAAGCACAAACCAGAAAAAGTTAGTCATTCTCATTAAAAAACACAGCTGGTGAAGGGGGTGCCCAATTTACTAAAATCAGCTTCTTGTGACAGTACTTGCCCAGGAAGTGGGAGACCTAAGCCTGAGGCAGCTCAAACCCACAATCTTGGCTCTGCAGTAGTTCAGTTTCAGTAGGAAAAGTTGGCAGTGCCTCTCCAACTTAACAAGTTGCCAATTTTTTTTTCATTCTTTTTTAACTCAATCTCTTAGGACTACTTTTCTTCTTCATTCGAAAATGGCTTCCCTGATTTGAGTGTACTGGTATGTGTCCATTCGTTCATTTCCCTTTCCAAAACAGCTAAAAATCTAGAGGGAGATTTGAGGTTATGAAACTTTAAAAATACTGAAATCTATGACTGTAAATTGAACACTGAGGTCTCACAAAGTTAGGTGTGATGACATTACCGGTTGCCAAATCTTCCTTGTTTTGTCAACACTGTCGCTGGGAAGAAAGTTTCAAAATATGCCTATAATTAGCCATTTCTCAAAAGTAACTCATTTTCCCCATCTAGAAGAGTGCTGCTAACATTTTGTATTAACATAGTGCTTGATTTCTGAGATTATCCTGATGTGATCCCTACCACATTTTTCAGATACAAACAAGCTGAGAGAGGGCTTACAGTTTCTTCTTTTCAAAGTACCACGAAAAGAACATCTAGTTTGGCCACAACACAACTGACTCCTGCTCAGAACCCTGCTATTTGAAGTCATTTTATTCATGTTACTAAACTTTCCTAATAGGATTAGAAGACTTACTACATGTGACATGCATGCCACAGCCTGAAGCTGCTTTTTTACATTACATGACTTCATGTCACTGCACAGATCAGGTACCTCTTTCTTTGGGCTTCATGCGTCTTTCAAGAACCTAAAAATCCCCCAGTTTCACAAGATAGGCTCAGCCACACCAAGATCTTGCTGCCACTAGAAAGGCCAGTCTTGGTCCTAGCCTCCCCTCCTGTACTGCTTTTGCACAGATCCAACCATAGATTCCGGCCTACGAAGATCTATGGTGAAAAACCTGAGTGGAGCAACCCAGGCACATTTTGCTGGTTCTACATACTCTTTTATTTTTGCTGTTCAGTATGATAAAACTGGTACCTTATAAAACTAAGCCAATTTGTGTGCAAAATTGCTTAGGTCATTCTATGCCCACACCAAAAAGAAAGGAAACTGCCCACGTAAAAACCCAGAAAGTTACTGTAACCACTGATATTCCTGGTGTATCAGTAAGCCAGGGTTTCCTCCTGTGAATCAGCTGCAGAACAGGGTGTTATGCCAGTGGCCCTCCAAGAGATTCAAAAATCAGATTGTAATGACAATACACAGTTAAACCACCCTGCTTTAAATTTATACAGAAAGTATTGTACCTGTTCAGTACCTCAGCACCTTTACTTAGGAGCAACACATAGAGAGATTTGAAGCTTATTTCCTTGGTTGTATAAAATGAGAAAGTATTTAGAAATGTAACTAAAAAGTAAAAAAAAAAAAAAAGTAAAATGTACTCCTTTAACTATTAACTGCATCCCTACTGTATCTGCAAATTTCTCAACATTTATAATTTTTCTTCTTTGTTTGGGGCAGAATTCTTCGTAAAAAGATAGGGAAAAATGTTTATGAAAATATTAAAGCTATTCCTTTAAGAAAAAACCCTACTGTGTTATACAGAAATTTGTCACAGGTCAGTGCTACAAAAATAAATTAAAAACTTAAAATGTCTATTATTACATTCCAAGAAACAACTAAGATGCAAGGACAGATCATTGTCTGAAAGCATCTGAAATGAGTTTCAGGAGACCCTCATTTGCTTTTCTAAGCTATTAAAAGTCTATACTAGGTGTGTCATGTGGAAAAAAGTCAGTGCAATGAAAAATTTTATCTTCTTACAATTGAGGCTCATATCAGTAAAAATATCAGTGCAACTGCCACAAGCAAACAACCGTAACACTTACCAGTTATTGCATCTTTCCTCAGTACTTTTCAGCATTATAGATTTAGCCCTTCAGATGCAGAAATTTATCTTCAAGTTATGACATCACCTCATATCCGTGGAAAGCAACAGAATTTCCCTAAGCTAGCTTGAGCTGTTCAGTAACACCCATTACATAAGATTTTTCCTAAGACAATAAATACTGTAGAAAAAACAGTAGATATATAGATATAGGCTAGCAGTCTTATATCAAAGCCATAGAATTACCTATATTTGGAGGTTTATTTGCCAATCACTATTAGGCTCAGTCCCCTGAAAAGAAAGACGGAAGAGATTTTTCTTTGTTCACATTTCCTGTGTAGGTTGACTTTCATGAGTGTTACAAAGTCAACTTGACTTTGATCAAGGTTTTTGACCAAGTAACACTGGGAGAGTAAAGAGTCAGCGACAATGGAGGTCACAGATACAGAAAATAAAGCCTTATCAGAGTCTGCGTTTTGCTATAGTGTTTACAGTACAAATTTTCATCTCTTAGCCCCATTTCTATAAGCACACAGCACTTACACTCATACAAGATTGACATCCCTTTTGAAAAACCACGATTTCTTTACCCCTGTATAGTACCATACAACAGCAGAGTCTTGCCTCACACATCATTACAAACCCTACCAAATCCAAGTGCTACAGTGGCACGGCAAGTTCAGCAACAGCTGAACTGACATCCCTGTGGACAGCTGCCTTTGGCTCCACCCAAATCGGTTTGTTACCTACCCATTTTACCACTTACCTATTTAGCTCTGACCAAACCCTAAGTCAAAGACTCAAGACTACCCAAATCGGTTACCCAAAACTTTAATCAAGAAAGACTGGTTATTATAATTTGTGAGCAGTACAGCTTTTAAGTCCTGCAGCCTTCAATACAATTTCTGTGCCTAAATCACTCACGTGCACGTGAAGCCTTCCCTTATGACTCAGTTAGCTGGAAAACCACATTTCTAAGTAAAAGAGGCAATCTTGAGCTTTAATGCTGAGTTGCCCTCAGTTTCATGTGCTGCAGAAAACAGCTGCATTTCCTTTTCTTTGTTTCAGTACAGATTCACAAAGCATTCCAATCACTTTTTCTGCAAGCAGGCTGGACTAGAAGCAGACGTTTCAGACAAGACAGCAACGCTATTAAGGTCAGATGACAAAGACCTAGAAGGTAAAAACAATCAGGAGAATGACTACTGAAGAATTTTTTGTATAATTTTCCTAAAGTTGATGCCTTAGCCAACAAAGAGCAGAATAGGGGAAGAAATAAAAAAAATACAACAATAAGTAAATGATACAGCTGAACTAACTTATACCTGCAAGGAATGTCAAATGTAAAATTTAAGACACATTTACCAACAGGAATGCAGTCATGCAAGTGACTAAGGAAAAGAAAAAAGGAAGTAAAGCAAAACAACAAAGGTTGGCTAATTTACTTCTAATGCCATACTCCTGCAGGGAAGCATGACAAATTCTTACCCATCAATTATTTGTCTTTTTGCCCTACGAAGAGAGACAAAACAGGAGGGGCAGAAAGCAATACAAATCACACATGCCCGCGGCAGATAGTTACGTAATGCTGACGTACTGCCTGCTCTTTGCTCACAACACTTACTTTGCTGCAATTCCAAGTACCAGCTTTTAATAGCTGCCCGGTTTGAACACTTTTAAAGTGCTTTGTAAATAAAATGCAGACACACAAAGAAGAACAAGATAGCTCTAAAGCTTCATAATGTAGATAAAAGTAAGAAAAACTGAGGGTTAGCTTTATGATGAGATATTTTCTGTTTCATAAGAAGTCATAAAACTGGTTTTTTGTGATAAAACTTGAAACTAAATTGTCTGTCAATCTAAAGTCTGATTTACTTTAACTTACTTGAAGAAACCACAAATAAAAAGAAAGATAGATCCTTCAACTTCACTGAACTGCTACTGCCAGGAACAGAAACACAAGTCAGTAATTCTTTTGATAATAATATAGACCTAGAAATCTTTCTATTTAGAAGAGAACTTGCCCTGAATAGAGTGAAACAGATCAGCTAGAAGTAAAGGCCCTGGGTACAAGCAGGGCCAAAAACTGTTTATTATTAATCATGGGAGAAAGAAAAAAAAAAAAATACAGTGAACACAGCAGAACCAGTCAGATTTCATAAAACTAAATTCATAAAACATCCATAAAATATGATATTAGCCATATTTAGTCCTTTTTTCCTATATTTTGTCTTTAAAAATTAGAACACAACCATAAAATCTGCAATGATCTGTTGCTTAGTACCTATCACAGCCATTATGTAAGCAAATACATCACAACACTTAAGATCACATGCTTGAATAATCAGCTGCTAATGAAGTATATCTGCAATTGCCTTGTTCCTTCCTTTCTCTGACCCAAAACAGTAAGTAAACAACATTACAAAAATCTCAATCTCCAGAAGTCAGATATAACAAAGAAACTAAAACAATATACTCCTTCCTATGGGACAGTAATCAGTAAGGCTGTATTTTAAACTCTAGAGCACATCAGACTGATTTCCAACAAATGACTACACAGTTTAATATACACAGCAAACAGAGGAGGCCAACTCATGCAGTCAAACATTAAGATAAGGTCTTTTGGAAGGCCACACCAAAGAGTGTTTACCCAAAGCTGGGCACCAGCAGCATCACTGGAAGTTCCTAACAAGCATAAGATAAAAATATTACAGAGACAAATTATTTCTTCATGTGTTGTTTTTGTACTCCTCTGAGTAACTAAATTAAAGTTTCCCTTCTACCTGTCTGACCTTTAATAGCATATGCTTTCAAGGCCTTTTAAAACATGCCCAGGTTACCTCCGGCCTCAGGGAAGATATTGTTTGTAGGCTCTCAAGAAAATGCTCTGCCAGCATTTTCCTTCTCTGTTGCAGAGAAGAAGGAATGACTTTAGCACTTCTACTGATTTCAAGTTATGGAAGCACGGTGCAAGAAAAGCGTGCTAGTAAGCACTGACCCATAAAGCAGCTGGTGACCAACTACCATCCTAAAGGCATGTCACAGGGTGCGTGGTGTGTTTATCAGCTCTATGACAATCCCTGTATCCAAGTGCCCAAAAGCATACAGAAACTTATAATTCTGTAAGACTATCCAAATAAATATTCCAAATACAATAAAGGTGTTTTCCTATTACTTTTTCTTAGATCATAACCTAGGAACAATCTGAATGTAAGTACCAGTATTTGCATATGCACAGAAGTAAGCGTGATTACTTCTGTGGACATTCTTTTCACTGCTCAAGCTGTAAAACATAAACACTAAGATAAATAATTCAGGATTTAGCTGGAAGAGTGCACTAGAAATTTGAATCACAGAGAGTAACAAAGATTTCAGACTTTCTTATCTTTACATTCATAGCAAAGCCATAAAGTACAAGGAACTTAAGGATAAAATTGAAACTTTCGAGGAGATTGACTGCACCTAAGTCATTTTTGCACCCAGTAATCAGAAAAGCTTATATATTTTGAGTATAATTGACGTTAAGCTAATGCCTGCAAGATTTATGTAACTGACATTAAACTAATGACTGCAAGAAACAAACAGGACGATCAACTCGGGCAGGATGAAAATCTTTGTATTCTAAATGATTACTTCTGTGATTAAGTTCAGGAACGAAAGAAAAATTGGTATCAGTGACCCACAAAGCTGCAGACTGTTCTTGTGTGTACACACAGACACACACACACACTGAAGGTCAGTCTCCTCCCTGCATTTCACACTTTTCTCCCTCCCTCTAATCTTCACATAGGCCTTGCACTCTATCCCCGTGTCAGACAGCTACGGGCTATTAGAAATCACAAGCTTTTAGAGGTTCGCTCCGCGGCACGTACTCAGCAGAGACAAGGACGCCAGCCCCTTCCTCGCCCGGCTGCTCCGCACTGGCGCGGCGCGCCCCGCTCTCCTCCCCGGCCGCGCTCTCCCAGGAGCCGCCACCCGCTCCCGGCAGGGGGAGGCGCCCGGGGAAGCCCGCCGACCCCGGGCCGGGACCGGCCGCACGGGAGGCGGCGGGAGGCGAGAGGAAGGCGGGCAAAGACGGCTTCCCGAGCAGGCCGGGCAGCCGCCCCCTCCGAGGCCGGGGCCGTCGGGGGGGCCAGGGGGGCAGCCCCTGCCGCCCGAGCAAGGCCCGGCTGTCAGAGCCCCTCCGTGGGACGGGCCACGCTGGGCCCTGGTCCCGGTCCCTGCCAGACCCCCGCNGAGGCTGGGCGTGTGCGCCCTCGGCCCCCGCCCGCTGCCGCGGCCGCGCTCCGCTCGGGGCGGTTCTACCGGGGCTGCCGAGAACGGATCTTCGTCTTCTCCCGCTCTTCGCTCGGCAGCTCTGTTCTGTGAGGCTGTTACGTCCTAAGCCCAGGGCCTTGCCTAGATATTTGTCGCTACTGATCACCATGGGGCAAGAAGAAGTACAGCATGGCACAGAAGACATCTTGGGGACCCGGAGAGTGATTTTGAATAGGCATCTACCTAAAGGAATTAAGAGTCCTAAGCCCGTTTGCCTGCTATTCAAGTGAAAGCAAGGCACTGTTCTATGGCAAGAAATTATTGTGATTTTCCTCTTCTCTCTTCCTGCTAAGACTAAATGTTCAGAAGTTTATGACCGCCTGGAGTAAAACCAGTTTAAAACGCTTGCACCCATAAAGGTGTATAGGATGAGGCTGACTCATTTCTAGGTTCCTGAACTGCCAGATGTGTAGCTGTGGCATGCAACAATTTCAAATAGCCATAGATGCACCTCTCGGCTGCAGAGGAGAGGAGTGTTCGCTTGTGCTGCTATATAGCTGATCTGCAAGGCAAATGCTCTCACATCTCGCTATCGTTAATGGCCGGCGCGCAGAACTTTGTCCTGCAGCTCAGGTCATCACCTTTCCGTAGCTGCTTGCTGACCTGAGCAGCAGGGTAAGTGCTTTTGTGCAGGCAGTCACCACTGGTGAGCTGGGTGAGGACTTGCGGGAGTGGAGTGAAGTGCCAGTACCTGCGCGTGGGAGGGCAGAGAAGTGGAGAGCGAGCTCTATTATTGGAGTTATGTTTCAAGATGGGAGTGGGAGCGAAGATAGGCGGGATTATAAGGGAGGAGGAGGTGGAAGCGAAAGACTTTGCGTGCGTGCCTGGGACCTTGCTTGCAGCCCATACCTGGATAATGCAGCAGTTACTAAAGCTATCCAAAAGAAAAGAAAAACGTGTTTGAAAAGTTTGGGCCTATTCTACTTGTTGCATTTGTTTTTGCACACCAAAAACCCCAGCAGTTAGGACACAAAGTTGGCAGAGAAATATAGGTTAAAAATGGATTAATACTGTTTACCTAACAGAATTTTCACCTTTTTCCTCTTTATACACAATGAATGTTTAATTATTCTGTCCTAAAAGGAATAGTTATTAGTAAAGGTCATCTTGAGTTTAAGAAAGTTTGTACAGAGTATTGCAGTGTGTTTCAGCTACCAAAATCTCTTAATTCTATTTCCAGATTTCATGGAACTGAAATCGGGAAATTTCATGGGCGGCCAGGATGGATCACCACCAGCCTGTTAGCTGCTACCAATTTCAATGGAAAGTAGACCATTTGTGTAATCAATTTAACATCTTCTGTATCATTAGCAACAATTACCTCCAAAGTAAACATTTTTTGAAGTGTTGCACATGACATCTCGGCTCAGGAAGTTGTCACCTGATCTCCATGGCGTTTTAAGTGTTGTATCTCAGCTCTGCAATACACTGTCCTAGAAACTACAACTAGTTAAGAGCTGCCAAATGGAATTTGAGCCTGCAAATGAAGGAATACAATTGAGTAAGCAGTTATTAAGGTGTAGCCTTCCGTTCTAAATTCATGCAATTCATGTCTTTTAAGGGAAGAAAGAAGTTTATGAAGTGAGAACCAAAGTGTTTTTAATAGGAAAACTGGAAAATATTCCATAGCACTTGGGAAAAGAGTCACTAGAGGGAGGAGCAGATTCAGCAGAGATAATACAGTTGTGTGTGGAGAGGGAGTTTCATATTTAGGGACAAATTTTGGATGGGTGATGTAGCTTATATATAAGACCAAACTTCTTTTATTTCAGTAATGTCAGTGTATTTATGGGACTTGTATCAAAGCAGGCCATATGACTATTTTAGGCCTTAAATATGCCATTGTTTTGATTCTTATTCTTTCTGGATCATCAAAATATATATTTTTAAAGCTATGTAACTGGATAGGAAGTGATGTCATTGTATTGATAAAAGGCTAAAAAAGGAAGATCAGGCATTTCTTTCAGATTTTTGTATTTTCAGAAGAGTGTTACCTGTATATTTTAATTTAACTGTCTGGTTCCAGAGGTTTTGACCATGGTGTAATATTAATCTATGTTGTAAAGCAATTGGCAAGCATTAAGGTTCCTTCAAATCACAGAATCACAGAATGGCTGAGGTTGGAAGGGACTTCTGGAGGCCACCTGGCCCACCTCCCTGCTCAAGCAGGGATACCTAGAGCAGGCTGCCCAGGACCAGAGAGTTTCTGAATATCTCCAAGGGTGGAGATTCCACAAGTTTTCAGGGCAACTTAAGCCAGTGCTCAGTCACTGTGACAGTAAAAATATTTTACTGATATTCAGAGGGAGCTTCCAGTGTTTCTGTGTGGGCCCATTGTCCTGGTTCTGTCACTGAGCATTGCTGAGAAGAGCCTGGCTCCATCCGCTATGCACCTTCCCTTCAGGTATTTATAGACATTGATGGGGTCCCCTCTGAGCCATTTCTGCTCCAGGCTGAAGGGTCCCAAATCTCAAAGACTTTCTTCACAGGAAAGATGCTCCAGTTCCTTCATCACCCTGCTGGCTCTTTGTTGGATTCTCTCCAGTGAGTCCATATTTTTCGTGTACCCTCTTGTACAGAATATATATTTAATGTAGGAAATGTGTCTTTCAGAAGTGCTAGAACTTTATTACTTAGATGTACAAAGCATGTGGACTGTCCTGTTGACTAAAACACTTGAATGCTAGTTTTAAGATTTACTTTTTTAGTTTAACTTTCTTAAACCTTAAGGGCCTACAATGACAGTAATGGTTAAGACTATTTTCTGGATGCTACTGAACATTTTTTTTTTGTCAAAGAACTGTATTTTAAGAAACAGTGCTTCAAATAGCATGTAATCAAAATAGTTTCAAATTTACATTTAAAAGGAAGTATTGCCTCAGATTTTTTTTTAGGAAAAAAAAATTTAATTGCCATTAGTCAGCAAGTTTACAACAGTTTAAACTTTGTTCCACCATGACAACGAGCCGGGAAAAGATTCTTCTTGGTAGCAGCAGCTCTTGCAAGCCCAGTTCTGTGAAAAGTTGTCTTGAAGGATAGCATTTGAATTCAGACAAGTCTGAATTTAACTTCACAAAGGCAAGCAGTACAGGACTGTTAGAAATTTTAATCTTGTTTTTCATTCATTATTCAGTCAATGGCCAGCAAGTAAGAAAGCACAGTATTTATCTTTACATTTCTTCACCTGTATAAGCCTTTCCAAATTTTTAAGGTTTCTTATGGAACTTACAGAGTAGGTAAATTTCAGAACTAAGTTAATTTTATCTTAATAAAAACACATAAATCAAATACCACATATTTATATTATTCTATAATGTTGTACTATTTTAAGTAAATATAGCAATTACTATAATATTTTACTTTCCGTACCATATAAAGAATTTAAAAATGTAAAAATAAAACCTATACATTCCTATCCAAAACCTGGGAAACAAAGTAAAATTTCAGGTTTTATGCCTTCGTTTTACCTCTTTAGTATGTATTTTTAAACATCTAATACAGATAATGTCAGCAAGAAATAAATAGATTTTTCTAGATGTAAATCTGATGAAATTAATGTATCTAATTTACTTATGGACCAATCCTAAAGCAGGCTGTGAATTTATTGACTGTATTTATTTTCTTCTGTATTTTCACACTCCTTTTAGAAAGTATTTGCTTTTAATTATATGTTCCTGGTTATGTAAACTGCACAAAATTTGCAATCTCTATATGGGCTCAGATAGTTACGTTAAGCAGGAAGTTGGCTTAAACAAGCCACTGGGACTGAATTTCTTAGAAAGAAGCAGCAGGACTTTGGTTTGGTTTTCTTCACCTTTTCTTCTGCCTTTTAGGCAACGCCAGAGCCATCATTAATAGGAAAACTGGGCTACTTTTAAGATTTTGTAGCCAAATGTAGATTTTCAATTACATTGTCATCATTTGTGTTCAATGTGTACATACATGTGTATAGTCTAGGAAATCTGGCCTTTGGATATGTCCAAATACCACGCAAATGTGTCTGAACCAGACTTAAAAGTCATTGCTGCAACACAGAGCTTAGGTTGGGAAACATGTCAAATATTTGCCTTGGTCTAGGACAGATTTTGGAGCCTGCATGGATCTCTTCACTGCTGCAGCTATATTCTGCTAAGTCACAGAGACAGTTCTGAACTAGCTCAGGTATATTCTGACAACCTCCTACTTTTTCTAAGCTGGTAGCATGGTTAGATCCCTACACCTCTGTTGTCTCCCTTACAACCTACATTAATTACCTTTGCTGACTACAAGCACACTTGAAGCAGGAGACCACAGAAGTGAAGGAACACCATATTTTTAAAAGGCTTCAGAAAAGTTTAGGGAGCCAATGCTCACATTAGCAGCAGTACACCTTCTTCAGTACAGGTCAGTGGCTTGGCAAGGAGAAAAAAAGGAGCACAATGAGCTGCCATTGCAAGATGATTGCTTAGCCAGTTCTGTGCAGTAAGCTATGAGCCTAGAGGAAATGGTGCAGAGTCCATAAATAAAGGCTCAGGCAGTGCGTGCTTGTCTCTCAGAGTAGATTCTTCCTGAAAAGTCGTATTTCCACATAACGTGACACACTGAGAATGAAAAATGAATGCAACAGCTGCTGGTGTTTCACACAGGTGACAGAGGAGGGTCTAACACTGAGTAAAAAGGATCTGCCTATTGGGAGAGGCACATGTACTTGACAGAAGTCAGTTTAAAGCAGAAGAATCATAGGAGTAAATACACATGAGTGTGTGCCAGTTTGAAGTTGTTCAGTTAAAACTAGTTTGTCTTTTAAAAATTTGTGAGTTGATAATTATTTTTTTAAAAATCCCTTGTAACAAAATATAATAATTTAAATATTTGTGTGATATGAACACTGATGGTGGACACTACCTGAACACACCACAAATGTCAAAAGCTGAGAAGTAACTAGAATTTTCTGAAATTTATACGGCCTAGCTTTTCAGTCAGTTTTCAGCTACAGATCTGATGTTAAAAACCTGATGTTGACAGTTGCCAGCATGTGCTGTTATGGAAATACATAATGTTTAACAAACAAAAAAAAATCACCCTATGGCTTTGAAGTTTTCATTTAACAAGTGAGGTTGAATGGAATGTGCAGAAGTCAGTCAGAGTTGATAAAACCAATGACAGTAAAGTTGAAATACAGAGTAAAGAATGTAAATATACACCAAAATGTGAAGGAATGTGGGAAGTATGTGAGAAAATACCTCCAGCTGGAAGACAAAGAACAACAAAACAATCCCCAAACCCTTGAGCTCTGTTGGGGAAAAAATGAGGAAATGGTAGAAAATAAAGACATCTGTAGGCTTAGTGCATTGAAAGTCAATGCAGATGCATGCTACAAGAATAAATCCAACGCTGTTATGAAGTCGTATTTGGACATGATATTTCTATTCTGATCTTGGCAATACTTGTCATTTTTGTAATATCAGTAAGGCATGATTAGGTAGAAAACAGTTTTAGCATGTATTCCTCAGGAAAAAGATTATTCAAGTATTTGTTAATCCATTCATCTGAAAGTTACTTTGATATTAAATTGGCTGTATGCAAAACAAAATCTAATCAGCTAAGGCCTTGATGTTATCTGAAAATCATTTTGTTATACAACTAGAAGAGGAAAGAGCAAGCAATAGGTACACAACTAACTCCATGCTCTTGTAATGCCAGTGTTGCTGTAAATATTAACTGCAAAGCATGGTCTCTGTCCTAAAGGAACAGAAGGAAGCTGGATATGTATTCACAATAATTTACTGCTAGGTCAGTAAGTTTGAAGTGTTGGTATTTCTCCTAATGCTTATAACACAATATAAAAATCTATTTGAAAAAGCTATAAAATGAAAATTATCTTTTCAGTATCCAAATGATGCTGATCATTCAACTCAGATGTGCTGTGACACTGCCCTGCACAGTACAGATAGTGTTTTTTTTCTAAATAACTCTCAGTCTTTTCATTATTGTATATACAGCTCTTGAGCAGGCTTTATGCCCAAACTGACTTTCTTCTACATTAGATAAAGTTCCGTACAAAATATAAACCTCTTTTATTACGAACCCCCATTTTCTTCTGTGTTTGTAACACAACTGCATTAAAAACCACACAGTGGTTACAGAGCTGTTGAGCTGTTACAGTGGCTCCTTGTAATGCCAGCTTAGTCTCCTTTGAGCATAAGTCAGAATACAAACAGAAATTGAGCAGAATGTAACAGAAATGTTGTTAACCACCAGATCATCAACCAGACCTAGCCAGCTGCAATGCTAACTCAGCCTAAATTCTGGCTAAGGCCTCATGCCTCTAGTTTCCTGTTGACTAAGCATTCTGTTTCTTGGTTCAAATAACTCTTCAAATGACTTTCAGAGGGTTTCTGATGCACATAGATTTTATCTATTAGGTAGCCACATAAGCTTAGGTAGCACATGAATACGACCACTTTCCTCAACCGATAATTTGTTAAACATGGAGAAAAATGTTCTTTTTCACTGGTCCAGCACGCTAACAGTCAAACAACATTGTGTCCCACTGTCAGAATATACTGTGCTATTTCAGATGGAGGCAGTTGCCTAAATTTTATCCAGTAGCTGCTCAGGAACTAGTAATATGCAAACACATAAAAGTTGCTCAGGTCTTTTGCATACTCTTGTTTTGAAAAGTATATAGCTCTCTGGAAAAAATGCCTAGTTTGGTGAATCTGAGTGGAAGTGTCCATCAACCTGCAGTGGTAGAAAGGAAAAAATAAATTTTGAGAAATAATCTTCAGTGAAGATTTCCACTGAAGCTAGGTTTGTTCCACTGTGTGATATGTGTAGGGAGCTTCAGGCATGATATTTCATCATTCCTGTCAGTTTGGAGGCAAAGAAGGCAGTGCTGTGCCTAAAAGTCTTAAATGCTGTTGGTAATATGCAGAAGGACTCTAAAACAAGCAGTCCAGTAAGAGTTTGATCCTGCATATGCTTATGTGAGTTCAGCTAATATAAAGGAAGAACGATTATCTTGAAATATTTGTCAGATATGTTGCCCCAATTTATTCTACTATGGAGCAGTTAACTCACCTAAATTTAGATGTATCTGTCACAGATGTCTGCGCTGGATCCAGATATCTGGGTCTTTTTCACAGTGAGTGGAGAAAAAAAAAGCACTTCCGTGATGCAATTCACCTCATTCTAAGATTCATGCTCCTGGTCCTGTCACTGGGCACCACTGAAAAATGTGTGGCTGCCTTTTCTTCATTCCTTCTCTGCAGGTATTTTATACACATGGATGGGATTCCCCTCAGCCTCTCTTCTCCATGCCCAACTCTCTTAGCCTCCTCAAGGAGCCAACAATGAGAGGTGTTTTCCTGGACTTGGTACTTACAAACAAGGAACAATTGGTCAGGGATATGAAAGTTTGAGCAGCCTTGGCTGCAGTGGCCATATGACCACTGGGGTAACAGGATCCAGAAGGATACAGAGGGAAGAATATCCAGAGAGGAGGAAGCAGGGCAAAAATCAGGACTGCAAGCCTGCATTTTGGGAGCACAGTCTCCAACTTCTTGGAATAATCCCATAGGATATGACTCTAGATAGGAAAAAGGATCCAGGAGGGCTGGTTTATATTAAAATATCATCTCCTTCAAACTTAGGAAGCTCTATTCCAACAAGCAGGAGATCAAAAAAAAGGCAGCAGGAATCCTGCATAGATGAGCAAGGAGCTCCTAAACTAATTCAGATATAAAAAAGAAGTGCATGAGATGAGGGAAATGACAGGTGACCCACAGGGTGTGCAGAATGTATCTTTAATGAGGGTATGTTTCTCAAAAAAATAGCAGAAGGTACTTCATCTCAGTGTTGGAGCTCATTTTATTTTATTTTGATTATCTCATTTGATTAGCTCTTTCTACCTTGAAAGTTGAGGAAAAGGACATTCAAGGGCTAATTTTTCTCACCACATAATAGGGGAGGAAAGATGAAAGAGGAAAAGGATATTCAAGAGTTTGAATAGGAGTTTGAATAAGTTTCCTATACTTCTGGAACTGTGTTCACATACCAGCCATATTCTCTTGAGATGAAAATCTTGTGAGCATGAACCACCATGCTAGTTCTGTGGCCAAATCAGAAATTAAAAAAAAAAAAACAAAACAAAACACAGACCAGGTACATATCTCAGAAAAGAGAATGAGTGACTGGGAATCAGGACCATGACATGTTCCAGCCATAAGTCTGTCAGTACACTGAATAACAATTAAGTGAACTTATTTCCATGTAATTTGGAAAGCTCTTCAGTGAGAGCTTCCAGAAGTGCTGGATTGTGTGCTGACAACACTGCTCTTAAGATGGTGAGATCTGAAAATTGAATCTTATGTAAAATCTGCAGGCAATATTGAGTCTCAGAAGAAAGAGTAGGAACCAGACAAGGAAAAACAGATGAAAAATAATTTGCAAAAACCTTTGGAAACTTGGAAACCAACAAATGGGAGAAACCATATTGCGTACGACACTGGCTGATACTTTGAGAGAGTTTGACTAGAACCAAGAAATAGTCATTTGTTCCTAATACTTAGAGATATGAGACTGCTTTCCTAGGTCCGGTTTCCCTTGACCATATCCCAACTCCATTTGAGGGACATACTTAGGCATGCATTATACCAAATTACCTAGCCTTTGATATTTAACATACCATGTTTCAGTAGAAACAAAGCAAGGACTTGTGAGCTGAATGGGACCCATAGTGTTGTACAGCATTTTTTTCTGTTATTTCCAAATGGAATTGTGCCAGAATCCTAGTAAAAAGAATCTGCATGTAGCAGCTGTAGTTAGAAGTCAGGAAGTGCTACAGGAACTAGGCTTCAACTCAGGTGTCAACAAATTAACACAGAATGTTGTTCAACTCAGCACACAAATATCCTTTTGGTAGGATGTGCTGTTGTCAACTACTTTCACTCTTTGACAGATGTCCCAGTCATGCAGGAAGTGTGGTATTTGTTGGGCTCTTTGGGACATCAGACTTATGAGTGATAGAAAACCTGGTTCCAAATGTAGCATATACCTGTTCTGATGTATGAGCTCTTGCTGAGGTAAAGCATCTGAGATAAGACCGTGGTATTTGCATTTCAAAACAGTTTAGCCAAGCATGTGCCTTTCAGAATGACTTTTAGAGATGATATTTGATCTTAGCACTATCAGAACTTGGTAAAGTAAATGTTAATAATTCACTCTCCTTAAAGATCAAGGAATGCATCGCCAAGATTCAAAACATTTTCAGGACACTGTCAGCTGGACTGGGTGCCTCAAATGGAGGCATCTGGTACAGGGTGAGCTGAGTTATCTGTCCAGATTCTTCAGCCTTACAGCTCAGCACATACAGTAGCAATACAAGTAGCAGGCTGCAGGCTCTGTGTGTATTAAGTTGACAACACAGCTATTAAGACATATCCGGATTCATCTGGACCTGTATTGATCTACCTGAAGGTTGAGGTTAGTTTGTTTAGCTGTAACAGCCATTGCCTGATATCCAGGTGATGGTTACCTCATTTGTTTCAGCCTTTGCTTAGCTTTGAACAGCTGAATGGTATAAGGCATATTGCAGTATATATTTTTATAAGTAGTAAATACAATATGTAATTTTCTTTCTCTAGTGATCTATGATGATTTTAGAATAAAAATACAGGGTAGAGACGTAGAGGTATAGGATGATAACTGGAGTCTTGACAGTGGAGACAGGTTGATAACAGAGGCCCCTGGTTGTAAACAACTTGGGAGCAGCCAGTTACTGGCTGCCAAAGGAATACAGCCTGGGCAGACAGGTAAAACAATTTTGGGGTGAGAAAAGGAGGAAAAAACAGGTATCTGATATAAGTAAAACATGCTGTACATAGTAGATTTTGCTGTAATAGGGAATTGTGAACCAATGAATAAGGAGAAAGCAAATTCTGTTAGGAAGTACATAATAATGACACTAAGAAGACCCAAGAGTGAGGAGGAGGAAACCATCAATACCAACATCATATTTTCAGTAAAGAGAAGTAAGAAGCCCTCCACATCACACCTCTTCTGTGGATATCTTGCCATGACATGCCTAGGCCCCCTAGACAGAAGCCATCAACTTTAGGACAGGATCTCTGTGTCACCAGAGTGACACTGGAAGGGTGAGCATAATACCAGAGAAAGGGACAATTAGTATAAAGTTTGAGTATTTTGATTTTCACTCTATGATTATAGGGATGAACCATAATGTTTGTATAATTGGAATTATAATTGATAGTATCATTATATTCAGACTACTAAAAATTCATTGATTAGACTATCAAGAATTTAATTAGACTAGCAGTGAATTCCCAGTTCTGCATGAAATGTATGTGACCCACAGAAACTGCATAAGTTATATTGCACCAAATTGCCAGGGGTGACCTAAGCTGTAATTTAAATGCAATAAATCAGTACTGAGTTTGTGGAGAACCTGGTTTGTGGGCCTAAATTCTTAAAACTTTATCCAACTAGCAACTCTATTGATTTGATTTCCATGGACTGTAATGTGAGGTGTGGTGTCAAGCTCATATACAGGCATCTAGCTATAACCCGTGTGCCTTCAAAAAGATACTGAAATGTGTTTTGACATTCTCATTGTATAAGTGAAGGGATGCCGGGTACTAGCAGTCAATTCATGGATGCTAAATACAACACTCAGAGTTACAGAATGCTGTAGTTTATATGGGACATGTGAAGGTTAACTAGGCCAATTCTGCTCAAACCAGGCCCAGTAAGGTCAGGTTGCTCAGGCCTTGCCCAGTCAAATTTTGAATATCTCCCAGGATGCAGAATCTGCTTCAACTGGAAAACATGAATTCTGTTCTCTCTGTTGACTATAAAAAAGCTTTTCTGCTAACTTTAGATAAGGATTAATGAAACACTGAGGAACTCAATGTAAATCACTGTCAAATGTTTAAATGTGGATTGGTGTCACGGAGAGGATGCTGGTCTAAATGTTTGTGGGGTTTTTTTTTTGTCTCAGTCTAGCTACAATGCTTTTATACAACCTCAATTTTTTCCTCTTTCAGCAGTTTTTGGAGATACAGCCATAACTCTGAGGAAACATTCAGACGAAGGAAAGTTCCTCTCATATAAACTCCTCATACATTTTTTAGCGAAAGAATCCAATGAACACAAAAAAAAAAATTGGATCATACCAAGGCGTGAATATTTTTAGCACCAGATGTCTGAATGAACTAGAAGACCCTTAATTCTATCTGAACCAGATGTCCATAAGACCAGAGCTAAGAGGGGAAAAAAATACAGCTTTTCAGGCTTTTTTTCTTTTCTTTTTTTTTTCTGAAAGAAAGGTACTGCTTAAATAGAAAATATTTTTGTCATGGGAGTTTATGGATCTGTCACAGAATTAACCTCTGTGACCGCTCTGAGGAGGCTGCTTATCACCAGGACACAAAGTTCAGATATAACAAAGGACAAAGCAGTATGGATCTTTGCTGTAACTTGCTACTCTGCTGTTTCTAAACATTATACCTGACATATATTACTGAAAAGTGTAGTGATTCATATGTCAGGGAGAATAACAGTAAAGCAATTCAGGAAATCAGTGCCAGTATCCTCTCTTATTCAAGATAAAGAGGCTATTTTGTCCAAATCTGGCTGGCAAACTAATATATCCAATAGATCAAGTTGCTAATTCATTTCACTAGTAATACTGTTGCCACTAAAAGTGTATAATTATATTTAGTGCCTCTATTTGTAAACCCCATTAGAATTGGTTTATGTGATCCTAATCTCATAGCCTGGCTATAAGAGCTCTTAAATCCAAAAAACTTAGATTTAATACCTCTATCAGGAAAAAAAAATACTGTCTATGCAAAAACAAATTACTAAGGCAAAAATGGCAATGAGTCAGTCCATCCATGGCCCCAGTAGATAGTGACTGGCTTACTTCCCAACAGCATGAGTAGGGAAAAAACCAAGCCACTATGTGGTGATTAGGCTTCTTTCATTCTTCGTATTTTCAGTACAGAAGTCTGTCAATATTCAGGACACAAACATAATCCACACAGACATTGCTAACTAGAATATGTCTTAAATATGTGTACTATGTACACCGCAGCTGGAATATTCATAGATGAGTGCTCCAACTTGGTCCTTCAGAAAAATAAACAACTGTATGTTGACTTTGTATTGAATGTCATACAGAGTTCAAGATGGGGAGTACCTGCCTCCAAATCTGAGACTTATTTAAGTCCACAATTACCAGGAAAAGCTGCCGATCTTAAACAGCTCTCTGCTCTTTTCACAAAATGAAGTGTGCAAGAGGGAGTGTAATTATTGCTCGTGACTTTTGACTAGTCTCTTTATGATTCAATATCTCTTCAAGACTCTAAAATCTGCCACAATTTCCTCTTCTTTTTACTTCGAAGTTCAAGGTGCAATCTAATTTTCTTTCACAGTAACACATAGTCAATGATCCAAACTAACCAATTTCCCATTATGAGAGCAAAACAGAAGCAGCATCTGATGTGCAGCCCCTCAGCACCTGTTATCTCCTCAAGAGGGTGGCAATGGATGCAAAAAGACATAAATATAAGCTGTTTGGTGTTTTATGAAAACACATAGAGTTAGTTTATTAAGGCCACAGGAGGACCTTAAATGTCTGTCATGATTTAAAGACAAATAAACACATGTAGCTGACAGCAATGAGAGTTTAAGGTTATTTCTGAATTGCAGGTAAATGTAGTGAAATTGCTGTTGCTGTAAACCTTGCTATAGAAAATTCATAAATGCACAGGAATTAACTCTTCCTGAAGGACCACTTCCTTCCTGTAAATTCTATGGAACAAAAGCAGATTTCCTCCAAAAACACTCATTCACCTGAATGAAAGCAGAACTGGTTACTTAAAAAGGGAGGATGATAAAAACAAGGTTACTCCAGCAGCTAACTGTAAGGGAAAGTATGTTTTCCCTGGCTACCTCAGAGAGCTACTACACTGTCTGGCATTCCCCTGAAGCAGTGTGTACAGAGGTTGGATGAAAGGTCTTGCATTGCACTTTGCCAGAGGGAGGCACAAATGCTGAAGATGTTGTGCCAAAGTACACATTAGTGTTTGATTTTTAAAAATACAATTGTGTCCAAAGCTAAGGAACAAATACAATTTTATATTTTCCTGTATCTTAGTACAACAACATTGTACTAAGATTGTCACTTCAGCAAAGGATGAATAATTGATTCAGTGAGTCATTATAATCTCTTTTAAAATAACTCCAGAATAAAATAATAGTGCCTTTTACACTAACAGTAAGCACCACAGTAGTAGAACTTCCTGTGTTTAAAATAAACAAGGCTAAACTAAACATCTTTGAGCTGTGAGGGCCAGATAGTTTGCATGTCCTTAACTGCTTTCGTATGCTCAAAGTAAGGAAGCAGCTTTAAAAACAGGATTCATAAATCCCAATGAAATAAACTCAGGTGTCATCAAACTGCTATATTGCTTCAAAACTTTTTTTTAAAAATATTATTTTCTGGAATAGAGTTGCTATCTCATGAATCAGAAAACAGACTACTGGATTTTAAAAAAGCATAGCCATGAAATAACTTGTGTCAGTGATTAGATTTGCCCCAGTTCCTGGGAAAGTAAGGCTGGATGACTGCAATTATTTCCTTTCATTGTGTCCCTTTGCTTACTTGTGCTACACAAGTTACCAAATCAACTGGAAATGCTAGATTAAAAACACACAAACAAACAAGCAAGCAACACTCCCACCCCCACCCTTTTCCCATAGTTCAAGACTCTAGGTGAGGGTCATCTGAAATTCTCCGGGATAATCAAGACATCCTTATAGGGCTGGCTGAACCTAGGAGGTACCTCAGCTGTTTGAGGTGTCTGAGGCATCTATCTGAGAAATCAGAAAGCCTTTGAACAGCAACTGAAAGTTAAAGCAACTGAACTAACCTTTTTTATTTTTTCTATCTAATTATTTTCCTTTCCCCCACTCAGCTCAGAAAACCCACACAGCAGCCTCATAAGAAATTAAGAAGGAGCTCACAGTAGCAATTCATTTTTTTAACTGATAACATTGTCTTTCTGAAATAGTTTTTTTTAAGTTCTCAAAGTTTAAAAACAGATAGACTGGCTTAAATTTTCACAGAAACAAATCATTAGTAAGTGAAACAGAAGCATGCTGACAACAAAGGCACAGGAAATGACAAGCAAGCAACACAGATCCACAACTATATCCATTAAAAATGTGCTATTATTACAAGAAAAATACCCAGACAAATAATGGGGATTTTAAATTATGCAGCTATTAGATAAAGGAGGAAAAGTGTGTAGAGACAAAAATTATCCTGAAAAAAAAAGTTATGCCTGCCTTTTTCCCAGATCTAGCAGTTACCTAATAAATTAAAGTCTCTCTCCCACAGGTCTTGCCTCATTTCTATTCTTGGATGGACTGTCATGAAAATCTTAACACTATTTCCACACATATTTAATATATGAAACAAAGAGTAAACTCTAGAGAAGGCAGAGCAAGAGATCAAGAATACTGAGAACAGTCAGGACCTGAGCTATCAGAATCTCTTTTCTAGCCGTTATCTGACTCTGTTTGAAAATAGGGTTTTTCCAGGATTTTTTTGGATAATAAAGCATCATAGAAACATAGAATGGTTTTGGTTGAAGGGACCTTAAAGATAAGAGAGTTCCAACCCCTTGCCATGGGCAGGGACAACTCCCACTAGACCAGATTGCTCATAGTTCTATCCAACCTGGCCTCGAACACTTCCATGGATGGGGTGCCCACAGCTTTGCTGCACAACCTGTGTCAGTGCTTCACACTCATAGTTCTATCCAGTTTCTTCCAAATACCTGACCTGAACCTACCTTCCTCCAGTTTCAAGCCATCCTCCCTTGTCCTGTCACCTTCGGTTTTAAGAAGACCCTCTCTGGCTTTCTTGCACAGCCCCTTCAGGCACTGGAAGTCTGCCATAAGTTACCCTCAGAGCCTTCTCTTCTCCAGGATGAACAATCCCAACGCTCTCAACCTTTCCTCATAGGAGATGTGCTCCATCTCTCTAAATATCTCAGTGGCCCTCCTCTGGACTCATTCAAACAGCTCCATGTCCTTCCTGTGCCCGGGACCCCAGAGCTGGATGCAGCACTGCAGGTGGGGTCTCAGCAGAGCAGAGCAGAGGGGCAGAATCCCCTCCCTGGCCCTGCTGCCCACCCTGCTTTGGAAGCAGCCCAGGACACGTTTGGCTTTCTGGGCTGCAGGTGCACATGGCTGGGTCATGTCCAGCCTCGCATCCACCAGCACCCCCAAGCCCTTCTCAGCAGGGATGCTCTCCATCTCGTCATCTCCCAGCCTGTGTTGCTATCGGGGATTGCCCTGATCCAGGTGCAGCACCTCGCACTTGGTGTATAATAACCTTGCCTTTGCTTCTATAATATCCTTTCCTGGAATGTGACTGGGTTGCAATTAAGTATTGATGATAAGTAAAACTATGGACAGTAATTACACTAGCCTAATAGTCTCTACCCCTCAAGCATTTAATATTTGAGGGATATCTGTAGCTTGCATTACTCATATTGACTTTTTTTCTACATCAGATATGTAGAATTTATAGATATGCTTTACATATTCAAAATGATGAGTTCAGAAGAGGCTTTGAAAAATTATGATGTCAGCTGGTGGCCACTTAACTTTTGTCTGTCAGAATACTAATAAGGGAAGTTGACTGCCTCAATCTTGCTCCCAAGATCTGCCAGATACTCAGAGAGGGGAGTAAGAACAAGACAAGCACATAAGGACACAACACAGAATAATTGCCCAGCCTGTAGCTTGCAAAGTGTACGCACCATCTTTGTCTCTAACAGTCCCCATAGAATTTCCTTCAATACATTTGTTCATTGCTTTTTGAACTCTTGTGGCATTTTAATATTCCAGTGCCACATGGCCAAAACGTCTACATTCTGTGAAGAAGTATTTCCTTTTCTGTTTGTTTGGGTTTTTTTTTTAATCTTACCCTCACCATCTTCATTTGATAACACATTTTTTTTTTCAAAAAGATGATCAGCAGTTGATCTCTATCCACACTCTTCACCATACTTATGTAGACCGATGCCTTCTCTTTTCCAGATGTCCAAACCAGTGAAGAGCTGGTGGTAGAAGCACTGCCTATATAGCTCTGAAGGAGATGGAATGGAGCAGGGGGAAATATGGAAGATACTATCACTGAAGTGGAGAAGATTGGATGGAGAATGAAAATGGATATATTTTTATTTCAAAGAATACAGCTACAGAAAAATTTAGAGAGTGTTTGAGTAAGCTTCTTAATTATCTCATAAGCAAACAGCTTTTCCTGGAAACTAATATGACAGAAATATTTTTTTAAATGAACAAGAGGAAATCATACTGCTTGGGAACAGCAAAATGACATCCTGGTAAATCTCTTGACTAATTATAAAATGCAAAAGATAACAAAAAGACTTAACAAGCTAGGTTTAGTAGTCTGAAGATATCTCAGTGGAACAGATGAACAGTTAGACATAACAACTTTGGAGAAAGCATGATGAGATTAATTTGAAATACTATTTTGGTATCTCTATTATTAATGCCATCTTCATTACACGATCCCAAAATCAAAGGCAATGGGAAGGCAACATCAATAGGGGATTTAATATAAATCTACTCCTAGGGGATCAAATATTTTATATGTGTGAGCTACTCAAGAAAAACATGAAAAATACTATTACACATATTGATTTTATAAAATCTGGGGGGCAGGGGGAAAAGGCACATTGTGATATTCCGTAAAATAGCCTTGGGTTTTGATGAAAAATTAGGAATCTCAAAATACTTGAATGATAAAATCAGGTGCTGGAAGCTGAAAAATGTACTATATAGATAAAGAAGGAAATCTCTTCAGTATATAAGTTTAGGAGTACTCCAGAATATACGGTAGCTTCTTTAAAATGACTACTGAAAAAATGGTTTAATAAGAAGATAAAATTTTCAGAATATCACAACTACAGAAGAGTTCCAGTATCTTTTTAGATATGCTAGTAATTTGGTTATGAAATATGATACATAGGATGTGGGAAAAAAAAGAATTATTGGATTTAGACAAAAGAATTCAAGATCAACAACAGCAACAAGAAGAAACTTATTATTGTAAGCAGACAAATTATATTAGCCACCAGCCTGTAAACATAAATATTAGTAAGTTAAAGCGTTAACTGAGAATTACTTGGAGACAGAGTAAATTAAGACCTTAGGGGAAAGATGGAGGGCTTTTAATTATTCTTCAGATAATTTCAGTGCCAAAAATTAATTGAGAAATACTTTCTCATATAGAAGATTCTTAACAGGTTTTTTTGTTGTTGTTTTTACAGATGGATTTGAGTAAGAAAGACAATTCAATCTATTATAAAATTAGGTACCAATTTATATTTGGGTCAGTGAATTTCATTTTTCATAAATTTATAGGAACACAATTGTCCTTTAAATTTTCCATCCCTTCTTCAAGAACACCTTGAAAGAATAAATAAGTTCAAAAGGAAGGATACACTCAAGTGTCATTTTCATATGAAATAGGCTGATTTTTTCACTTTCCTTGAAAATTTTTCCACTTTGACTTTTTCAAGGATCATCACTGAAGATTCTGTGTTCTTTAACAGAACTAATAACTTGAGACTGTCATACCGACCGAAAAATGAAAGTTGAAGCATGTAATGCAATGTTGTACAATACTGATGCCATTGTTTTTCTTACTAAAACAATCTGAGGACTGATGAACATCAAAATACTGAGTTGTAAGTCATCCCTTTGATATTTTCATGGTTCATTGAAGCCAAAAGAAGCTGTGCACATCAAAGAGTGAAATCTGTGCAGTGTCTTTTTTTCCCCACTTTGAGTCTCTAACATGAGGATATATTTTACATATTTGCAGCCTGAAAGTTGTTAGTTTATCAGTTAGTTTTTAGACATGACTTGCTGGAAGATGCATTGCTGTAGCAAAGGAGATAAAGGAGTATACGCAAACCAAGTCAAGTCATTAGTGTTGCTGTTTTATTCACCACTATTTGCTGATGATAACCTAAGTCTTTTTATGTGCCTAAATTATATACAAATGGGCAATGGAAGGAGCATTTCTGGGCATTTACTGAGCAGTCAGAGGAGGGGAGAGCCAATACAGTGCTCAGAAGGAGTGATCCAGCTAGAAAGTGGCATCTGGCATGTCTCCTAGCCATCAAGTTTCCTCCTGCATTAAAGAGGAACTCTTTGCCCTGTACTCGTTCAGTTATTCAGGCCAATGTCTTTTTTAAAATAGGTCTATAATTAGGCCCTAAATCCATACATTTAACTTAAGCAATCGAACTTTCTAAATTATCAGGCACCTGGAAATTTCCACATCAGCTGGCTGGGCTATATTAAGAAATCAAACGTACCAAGGACTGTTCTCTGGCACTGAAGGCAGTTGGCATGGAGCAGCCCTCACCCCCATAGCTATGTGACTAGGCTGTCCAGAACAGGGTGGCCTGACCTAAATTGTTTTTTGGGAAAGGTCCCTTACCCATGCTGTTACCCAAACCATGCCTAGGAACTGTTAGAAAGCTGGGCAAAGCTCAGACTTCTTCTAAGGATCATACTTGCAGTTTAATGATACAAAGCATGTTGTCAAGTAATAATAATAAAAAAAGACTAGATTCAGTTAGAGTTTTCTTTAATAGTCTAGCACAAAAATAATCTATCCATATGTGTGAAGTCTACAGTTTGCAACAATTATGGAAACAAAATGAACATGTCTGTGAATGAGATGCCAAAATAAAAGAATGGTAGCCAGTCCATATTTCTGTGCTCAGGAATCCTGACTTGCACCCTGTTGTGAATTAGCAATGCAAACAAACTTCAAAAGGAAGTACACATTCCCAAGGTTCAGTCACATGTGTGCCTCAGGGTGCTAACGTTTGTGGACAAAATACACCACATAGAAGGAAGAGTTGTGTCAGGAAGATGTACATTTTCAAATGCAGTATCACATTCTTGCTTTGAATTATTATGAGCAAAGATGATGTTGCTCGAATCACAAAGGAAAACAGTAATAAAGTACAATATGAGAGAAAAAAAGCAACATAAAGTGCCTTGGTATAATGAATATACATGAAAAATCAAAGGTCATAAAGCAGAGAACACTAAAAAGGCATGAAAAACCATGGTTAAAATTCAGCTAAAGACTTGGTTTTGAGAAGCCTAGAAATCAGAGTGGTATTGACACTCCATGGACTCTTTGTAAAAAAATAGGCAAGAATGGCAAGGGTACTTCTAGCAAGCTTAACTTTGGGATATTTTTCTCTTATATAGGAGATCCATACATTGAAATGCATGGAAAACTACTGCCCTTTTATTTACAAATAACCTGAATAGAGTATTCAGGGGAAAAATCAACAGTATTATCCCTATGATAATTTATTGATGTACTTAATTGTATTTTTTGTTGCCAACACATTGTTAGTAACACAAATAAACAGGCCAGTGTTACTCTTTGTAATGTATTTATGTATGTGTATTTATGCCAGTGTATATACAGATATATACAGCTGTGAAATGCTGAGTTACTATTACACTGGTATAAAGGACAAGATGCTGTGGTAGCATGAATGTTATTTCTTTAGCCTATTTACAAATTACATGGAAAAAAGTATTTTTTAACAATTCAGTTTAAAAATCGGGCTATGTCCCTTTGCCATAAATCCAAGTCCCAGCAGAAGCACCTAAGTGAGCTATTTATAATTTTGCTGGTGCCAAAAGAAGCTAGTTTTAGTAGCAGCCATACCATTCCCTGGGGAACAGAGAGAGCTGGCCCTGTGGTTGGTTCAGAAAGAAGCCATGGGTCCATGGAAAAGAGGGGCAGAGGCACAGCCTTGTACAAGGTGTAAGGGGCCAGAGATGGAAAAGGGCAAAAAATCAGACAGAATTAACAGGGAGATGGAAAATTCCACACTCATATACATTTATTAGTTTGGTATCAAAGAGGTCTTGGATCAAAATATAAGAATTTGAGGAATGCAGTCCAGATTTGAGACAACTATCTTTTGGAGCAAGTGTTTTAACTGCTATAATGCTGTGCAGAAATAAGTCCTTCCTTCCCTCCCTGGAATCTAACTGGGCCCTTCAGGGAGCACATACACCCAGATGGGATCTACCTGACCTAGTTTTGGACACTTAACATCTTGATAATTAGATCTGAGTTAGCTGTCTGGACTATCTTCATAGTAAAGAAACAGTTGTATAGCACCATTCCTCTCAGTTAAAATAAATACTCATAATAAATAGGTCAAATTAATCACTTCCTAGAAATGTTGTTAATTATAAAGGGAGACCAAGGTGACGAAAAGAGACACAGAACATAAACACAGCATAATTCAGGCTGCGAACGACCTCAGTAAGTCTCCAGTCAAACCTGCTCACTGAAGTCAGACCAGGTTCCCCAGTGTTGTGTCCAGTCAAATCTTGACCACCTCCAAGGCCAGAGAATGGAAAAACCTCCCTGGACAGCCTGCTTCCCTGCCTGACTGTCCTCATGTGGAAAAAATTCTTTCTCATGTCCAGTCTATCTCGGTTTGTGCCTGTCATCTCATCTCGCCATGCACCACTGGGAAGAACAAGGCTTCACCTTCCTGCTCACTTCCCCACAGGCACTGTTAGGTGAGGGCTTCTATTAGGTGTCCCTGAATCCATGACTGCTTCAGGCTGAACAAGCTCTTGTCCTCAGCATCTTCTCACAGGCCAGGTGCTGCCCCAACCGCTCTGATTGTTTTCCACTGAATTCACCTCAATTTCCTATACTGGGGAGTACAGGAAATTTGATTCAGTACCAAAACTGAATGCAGTATTTTCACAGCCATAGAATGTTTTGGGTTGGAAGGGACCAACTCCCCCTGCTGTGGGCAGGGACACCTTTCACTAGATCATGTTCCTCAAAGCCCCATCAAGCCTGGCTTTGAACACTTCTAGGGATGGGGCATCATAAATTCTCTGTGCAGCCCACCAATCAGCGTGTGCAGCAGGAAGGGGCTAAAATGGGGAAAAACAAGGGATTTGAGGATTAAGTGATGGCAGCAAAAGCCTGCCTGGCTTTGAACTTTCTGCTTAGGTTAAGACCTAAACAGCCATGTAAGTCTCTGTGTCTATGTCTAGCCTGACCTGCTGGGGTCATGCTGTGCAGTCTTGAACCCCAAATAGAACAGACATGGAGGCACTGTGGGTCTCTGGTTTTTGTCTAGTCTCAGTACCTCTTTCTTTCCCTTACAAATGAATAAGAAATGAAATTGATGCCTCAATCTGCCTGTGCCTTGTAGATGGCTGTGCATCTTCCCTTACAAATACGAAAATATTCCTGTGTTTGATAATGCAAACATTATCGTTGTGGCCACACACTGCTCAAGAGGTGAAAATGGTTCATCCAGTTTGGTCAGAGAAGAGAAATCCCTTAGTACTGACTCCAGTTCTGTGTCATTGCCACTTCCAGCTAGGAATCAACGACTAGTCACCCAGGGAACTTGGACTACTCATCAGCCAAGTGATGGACAGAAGATTTGTCTTGTATAGAAATTGTGAAACAGAGTTTAGGTCTTCTTGTGTAACTTCGGCCAAGTGCTGCTCCTCACTTGGAAAATGGGGCTAATATTGGTATTTTCTGCTTAGCTTTTAAACCTTTCTACTACAAGCTTTTGCTATGCATTGACATTCTGACTTCTCAGCATTAGCTGTAATTTGTAGGTATTTCAAAAAATAGAAACAGTCAAGTAGAAAAACAGCAATGTAGCATTTGGCCATGTTGCTGGCAACAACAGTGTTTCAATACTCAAGATGAAACGCTGACTAAAGCAAAAAACCCCAACCATACAGTATATAATTATTTTGAATGGTTGCAAGAATCCTTTTCTGATCCATTTGTCCATTATACCAGGACCACGAGCTTGAATTTGCCTCATCACTACAGGCTAGCCTGGAGATCACTGGATAGTGGCTGACCTTGATAGTTTGTCACAGACACAATCCCCACACACTGATATGACTTCCCTTGACCCCAGACCTGCCTCATCCCCATGGACACATCTGATCTCCCAGATTGCTGGCTCACCAGCTTCCCATCACCACCTCTCCTCTTTTCCCCTTGTTTGGGTGATGGGAATTGCTGCCCTGCCAGCCCCTCCATCACTTCCAGCTGCCAGCCCCACTGGCCTTGCAGACTACCCCAAGGTTGGTGCTTCCTAGCAGAGCCTAGCTGTAAAGCAGGCAGCAAACACAGCTGTATACTGAGCACCAGGAGATGCAGATGGATAGTTTTATTATAGGTTGTACTACTGATACTCACGGAAGCACACGTAATGTTATGAACCAAATAACCCTTCTCCCTCATCCAACTCTCTTCTTAAAATACTCTGTCTCTCTTCCCCCACTATGGCCTTGTGCTTTACTGCTTTGTGAATGCCCCGAAGTATCAGAAGCTAATGCTTTGGATCATGTTTAGGCACGAACACAGCTACTTTCTATCTATTTGCACAAACACAAACATGCATTTGAGGCTCAGTATATAACAGAGAAATATGACCTCTACCAACTAGAAGATGCCAGAGTTACAGTGTAAAAATGCCAAGTGTAGACAGTATACCTGACCAACAACTTTTTTATTGTCTAACTATATGAAAGTCCTTTATCTTCTTTTCCTGTTCATTATCCTGTAGTAGAACAATTATCCAATATATATTGGATTGTTTTGGCTACATAGATATTGGGCTATATATAGCCCAAATAATCTTGGGCTATAACCTTGACAAAATCAATAGAAAATGTCTGCAGGGTTTTTTTTTAGTGCTAAGATGTTGCTTCTTTAATTTCACTTATTAAAATGGTTTGTGTGTGTATGTGTGGAGAAATTAACTATACTCCACTTAAGTTATAGTTTATTAACTTTATAATTTTTGCCAAAGAAAAACTAGATTATCTGTTCCAAAGTAATTTCATGCCCTTAGCTGAAACTGCCCACTGACTCCATATAAAAATTTACTTTAATGGGGTCATACATGAATTAATTTAGCCCACTTAAATCTGGCTGGACCTCAAAGCCAGCTGGTATTTTCTTCTCATGGCTTAGCTGAGACATCCTCAGTCAGCAGAGCTGGGTCTTCCTCTTGCTTCCTCCTAATTTGACATGGTATCTATCCACAGGCTTTCAACACCCTCTGAAATAAATAGTGAGGAACACTGTTTTTTAAACCAAGAAGATTGTAATAAATGTTGACAGGAGTCAGATTCTGGAGCTGAAAGGTATCCTTTTCTGTATGTCTGTGTCTATGCTTTCATTGCAAATAAATTTAATAGAATTATTTCTGTAGAAGTCCTGTTGAAACCTGTGACTGCATTATTATCAATATTTTTAAAACTTCTGATATAATTTTATGTGTGAGTTTTGCCAAAGCTATTTGAACATTAAGAAAACTTCCCTGTCTGCCCATTCAGGAGCCACTCTGGCAGTCACAGTCCCACCACCTGAGACCGTCACTGCTGGGACCGAGGTCCCTTCACAGCAGATGGCTCCAGGGAGCTGACAGCTGCCTGTCTTGATGCCCTACACACCCCACTCTCCCACAGTCAGACCAGGTTTCCATACTGGCTCAACCCTAGGATTTCCATAGCAGAATCTCAGATATTTGTATCCTTAAAATAATTTAAGCGTGATGCAATTGCAGAATAACAGGTCATGCTGGTGCCTCTGAGGAGGGACCCTGAACAAAGGACAACCTGGGTTTCATACCCTCACAGTCTGTGCACAGTAAAGTCTGGGGTCTTCCAGCTGAGTCCTCGGCTCCTGCCGTGTCTCTGACTGTCTGGTCACCTGGCTGGGCACAGGTCCCTGTGCCCTTTGTTCTGCAGAGGGCCAGCAGTTCACGGCTGCTTGCCTGGGGCTCCAACACCCGGAGATCAACCTGCACCTGGAACTGCAGCTGCAGCCCGAGCTACCGGCACTGAAAGTACTCCTCAACATGAATATCGAAGTAATTTCTAACAGTGATTTCTTGATTACAGATCAACATGGAAATATAAAAAGGATCTAGAAAGCAAATAAGTTATTCTTCATAAAACATTCTCATATCTCTAATTCCATGGCCTAAATTTTAAAATGCTGTCAGTCATTCTGAATGAGTTTTTGGGAACCTCACCTGAATCATAAACGTGCCTGATTTTGATAAAATGCTACAATCAGAAAGTACTAAGCAATCACCCTCTGAATATCTGTCCCATTTCAGGTATCTCAGCTGGAAAATTGAAATTTGAATACTTGAAACCACAGGCTGATATTTGTAAATGTAAGATAAATACAGAAGAAATCCTGTTACTGTTCAAATTCTTCCTAAAATTGATTGGTTTATGTAGGGACAGTAGGGTACAATTTCTTAAGGTAATAGGTGCTCAGCAAACAAGAAACTTTTTTGTTGCTTTTTTGGTTTTAATCAAGGCATAATTTAAGAAGTTTAACTAGCTTCCCTTGAATTTCCTTTTCTTTTCATCCTACTTCCTCCATTCAAAGCTCTGTGCATTGGTTTGTTTACATATACTTAATTAGATTAAACTAATCCACATGTATCTTAGTATATTTATAGGATATATCATTCCCTCATGGATACCCTTTGCTGGTGACAGTAGTTTCTATTTTTAGCTGAACAACATATTTACTGAGTGCTGGTGCAAGTGTTTGGCTTCAGATTTGTAACACAGTAAAAGTTTATTGAGCCAACACTTTTGTGGACATATTAATATAAAGCATAATGAAGATACAAATACTTGTGTATTGTATAAATCCTATTTATTTTTACATTTCCAAGAGATATATATCTAAAATTCTGTCAGCTTCACTCCTCTGAATGTGCATAGGATTTTTTTTTATTAAAACACAGGAAATACATACCTACAAAAAAAAAAACAAAAAANAAAAAAAAAAAAAAAAAAAAAAAAAAAAAAACAAAAAAAAAAAAAAAAAACCCAAAAAACAAAAAAGGAAGAAGAGCAAATATCAATATCCAGTTATTTTTTTTTAACCTGACAGAAATTTCATTTCACTACATTTCATTACATTTCATTTCATATCATTTCATTGCAGGTTAGCCCTTACCATTAGCCGAAAACATTCCTAAAAAGGCTTTTTTAGAGTAGAAGAGTCTCTGCCAGTGGAACTGTCTCCCATGAGTATTTTGGGAGAGCTCTCCCTCTAGCGGGAAAAGAAAAGAGCTTTTGGAAGAGGTGTTTTTCTGTCACACCACATGACAGATATACACGACGGGCCGATGCTGCAATACAGGAAGAGGAAAGAAAAAAAAGCATTTTGCTAACAACCAGAAGTTAGATGCAGGAAAAAAAAATCATTGTGGACCAGGTCAGAGTGTTTTATGGAACTGTATAAAAAGTGATTGTTGTCTTCCGGCCTTTCCCAAAGGGAAAAAAACCCCAAACAAAACCAACAAAAAACCCCAAACAAAAACAGTTCTCTTATATCAGATGTGCTGCATCTTTTATATATACATATATCTGAAAATCCTTCAGAACTTTGCATAAATAGCAGGTAGAAAATCCTCATATATTTATTGATTATTCTAGGAAGTAGTCCAGTTTCAGATGAGCTTCTGAGAAAATTCTGCGTTCTTGTTGTATCAGCATTTAACATATAAGCCTAACTAAAAACCAGAAAAACTGTCTCAACTGTCTTCCCATCATTCACTGTGATTCATCAATTCTGATAAACTTCATCCATTTTGATAAGCTATACCTTCCTCAGAGGCTGCAGAAGAAAATGTAAACATACTCTGGAAAAGGTGTTAAAAATGGGAAACCTTCATTTACTTTGTATTGCTATACCAGCCATTCACTGCAACGCTTTGAGCCCTGTCATTCAGCCAGTTCTTTACCCAGTGCACCATGTACTGCTCATTCCACAACCAGACAACTTGTGCAGAAGGATGCTATGAGGGACAGCATCCAAAGCCTTACTAAAATCTAGACATCTAGATCCACTGCATTCTTTTCTTTTATGAGGTGGATGACATTGTCTTAGAACAATACCAAATTATATAGGAATTCCTCTTTGTGACTGATGATTACATTATCCTTTAAACGCCTTTCAGTAGTACCTTTCAGTATAATCTTCTGCATTATTTTACAGAAACTGAGGGTAGAATAAAATGTCTCTAATTTCCTGGGCCTTCTCTTGCTCTTTTTGTGGGTGGGAATAACACTGGCCAATTTCCCGTCAGTAGAGACCTCCCCTGACACCCAATACCTTTGGTAGATGGTCAAGAGAGGTCCTGCCATAACATCTACCTTCAGAACTCTGGGATGAATCCCATCAGGTCCCATGGACTTGTGAAAGTTCTGCTGATACAGCTGGTCCCTTACAATTCTGGTGTCCACAAATGGAGAACCACTGTTCCTGCAGCCCTGTGACGCAGTGACTTGGCACCCCAAGGCTTATCAGTAAAAATAAAGATTGACATTAAATCCCTCTGCCTTTTCTTCATTACCATTTGTCAGGTGACCAGCTTCATCAGGTAACGGTTCAGTATTTTCCTTAGACCTCTTCTTGCTATCAACATACTTTTAAAAGTCCTTTTTATTGTCTTGACACAACACTGACCAGTTTTAATTCTTGGCCTTTCATATTTTCTCCCTACAGATGAGAATTACAGCTCTATCATCTTCCTGAGAAGCTCTGACCTTGCTTCCAGAGAACATACAATTTCTTCTTCCACCCAAGTGGCAAAAGGAGTTCCTGTTCAGCTAAAACGGTCTTCTGTCCCACTTGCTTGACTCACAACACCACGGCATTGCATGCTCTGGGGCTTGTAGAAAGTGGTCCTTCAAAACTGACTTGTTCTCATAGAGAGCCCTAAGTCCTCTAAAGGTAGGGCATTGCAAACTGGCTCCCTTAGCAACTTAGGGTTTGCTCTCTTCTAGTCCAGGAGAGTGACTCCGCTGATCTTCCTTCTCATTACACTGAAAATTTTAAACTCCACCACTTTGTGATCAGTGTGGCCAGACGATTATCATTTGTATTACTGTACCTACCATCATTTCTCCTATGAGTCCTCTATACATAGATAAGAGGTGATAAGATCTTATCTATTGAGTATATAAGGGGCTATGGGGAGACACAGAGAGCTGCTAAGTGACCTGACATGTTGCCTCATGCAGTCTGAGTGAGAAGCCAGACTCCTGCTCCCTGAGCACCTGGGATAGTTTGTGGCCCTGAATGACAGAGCTGGCCATCAGGACAACTTGCAGCCTTCACTCGGGCATTGCCTGACTTGTAAGGTGTCATCCTTGTAATGCTGTCAATGCTCTTTGGACACAGATCTCAAACCAAAGACATAAGAGTGAATCTTTTTTCAGTACTACAAAGCCATGATACAGATTATACATTTTAATTTTATTCAGGGAATTCTCCAAAAAGCTTCACTCAAGTCCTGCTACAGGAAAGCAATGCAACTCTTCCATATCAACTGATTAAGTGGTAGAAATTACTATCAGGGTGAAACAAGGCACTTGCTGATGGTTTTGTCTCTAAAGTCAGGAACATCTAAGTGGTATGAGAAATTATAACTGAGAAATCTAAGATATTATGACAAAGGTGAGATGTGGGAAGTTCTAACAATTGCTATTAAAAAGTTGGAGAGAATTTATGTACCCTTGAGTGTCTTTAAAATAATGTTTTTAATATTTGAAAATTACTGAGTAAACATATGAGCTGAAGTTAGACTAAAACTATAAAAACACACTAAAAGACACTTTCTAATATTAGACTGCAGTGAAGCAGTGAATCAAGTTTTTCTCCTATATTTGGATTCTGGTAAACTTTACCTTCCTCAATGTCCACAGAAGAAAATGCAAAAATACTCCTTAAAAGGTTTTAAAGTATTAAAATAGTACAGTGGCCATTCATAAAATTGCAAAGAGTTTTTTTTCTCGCTTTTTTTTTTTCTTTATAGCAATTGAGGAAAATACCCAGTGTTTAATTTCCCCTAATTAAATATTATTCAAAAACTTGGGAGAAAAAAAAAAGAGAAGAGAAAGAGGATTCCACAATGCCTCCTCTTACAACAAGTTTAGTGATCTTCCTCTGGAAATAATCCAAGTTGCCTCTAAAAGCATGACCCAGTAGCGGCAATGTCTGTGCTCCCTCTCCTGGCTCTGCAGCAACACTGACCTGGGCAAATCCTAACCAGGCTGACATCAGGCTGCGGCCTGTACAACAGAAAGAACAAAAATGTAAAGCACTGCACTGTTCCAGCTTCTTCACTGAGAAAAACTAAAAATTGCTTCAAATGGAAATTAAAATTATTTTAAAATATTTTATTTCCAAGCTTCTTGAAAATTTTTTCCAAGATCTGACAGTTAAAAAATATAAAAATGCCTTGCACAAGGGAAAATGGCACTTTTCCCAATATTTCTAATGCTGCAGGTAATTTTTAAGAATAGTTAGTTACAGACCTCCATGGTGGGTAATCTGAACTCTTTAAAATACTATTTTATCTAATAAATTGTTCACAAAGAAGATTTATACAACCTCTTAAATGCTAAAATTAGATCCTTTTAAATTGTGTAATTGTAAACCCAGTAGCTCCCCAAAACCAAACAGTACCAGAAATAAGAAGTAGATAGCTTCATCCTCTCAGAGCAATTTATTTGTATATTTCTGTAGGATGAACGCATAGAACCAAGACTTTGTCACTTCACTATATAGGATTATGTATAGTCTACTATGAAGAAGAAAAGGTGGTGTGAACAATACAACTTTCACCTCAAATATGAGAGAAGGTATCCTTTAAAATTCTTTGCAGTGGTTCTACTACATTTAACACAGAGCTCTTACATCTGTAGTATGAAGCCATCCTTGCTGGATTAGTCATGTGGCATCTCAGGGCAATCTTTAACAACGGCTGGTTTTTTCAGTTTTAACTCATAAAATTTTTTATCTATAATTGAAAATAAATTAGTGGTTTCAAGATAAATAGATAAAGTGCATTCTGGCACTTGAGATTACTCTTTTCATTTACTACAATTTGATTATGATCTTAGATAGCTGAGCCATCTCAGAGGCAAAGAGGTTCATACTGTAACTCAGGAATGCTTTCTTTCCAGCATGGTGTACCCTACACAAAAACTCAGAAAAACAATTTTCCTCCAGTCTTGTTCAATTTAATAGGAAGGTGAGCTGGGCATGAGGGGTAGCAGGAAGGACAAAATAAAGATCCTGCTTGCTTCATCCTACGTTTTTTGTATTATTAACATCTGAAACGGAAAGGATACCACATCTTTTTTTTTTTTTTTTTTGCACAAGATTTGCAAAACAAAATACACTAGACAGCACTAAGTGAAAATCTGCCACTCCAGGAATCAACTGTCCACATAATGTGCAGTGTGACCCAAAATTGTAGGCTTATGGCCAAAAATGGGACAGATTATTAGGTGGTGTCTAAGACACATCGCACACAGGACTTTGAAAATAACATTTGAGATGGACCAGCTTAATTACTGGGGAGACAGCCTCTCCTCCCTAGCAGTAAATCCCACCCACAGCGTGTGTTCTTCATGACATGACAGCTGAGACTGCAGCACCACCAGCAGCATCACAGTTGCCTCCAGCCTCAGCCCCTCCTTCCCAGCAGTTTGCCCGAGGGAATTGGGGAATGCAGGCAGCCTCTTACCTCACACACAGGCATAAATTCAGGTGTGGCTGTGCCCCATAATCATTTGCTTGTGCAAACCAGGATGACACAGTAGCTTGAGACTCTATTAAGAAGATTTCTGGAAGAAGAAGTTTTGCTGGTTGGTCATAGGGGCAGAGTTATGAGCTATGTCTTTCCCTTCCTGCCGCTCTGCAACTTGGGAAGAAAAGGAAGGAGATATTAATTACACCCTGGCCCCTTTTCCAGTCATCATTCCCGTAGGCACAAGCAGGGGCTAAGCTTAATTTTGCTGCCATTGGCAAAGTGGAGCAATCCTGCCTCTGTGCTAGTACAAGTTAACAATCAAGTCCACAACGAGCTATCCCTGCATTAGTACAAACTAACTAGTACACCACCAGCACCTTGACTTACAAAATCAACAGTTTCTACTTTTCAAAACACAAGGTCATTTAGAGATACACAATACAGACTTAGCATAGTGTGACTTCAAAGTATGATGCATTCTGATAAATATCAACTAAATATCCCACTACTGGTCTCTATATTTAAACAATAATTAAAACCACAGAATTTTTAGGTTTGACTTCTGACGGTAGCAACTTGTAATAACCTTGGCTTCCAAGAAAACCTGTTGAACAACTGTTAGGCCAGTTCAAAAAAGCAATGTCTATTCTATGACTTGCAATCTCAGGCTAAATGCTACATGCACCAGCTATGAACACTTCAAACACTTGTGGCTTTGGGACACTCTGCACAAAGGCTTTCATAGAATTGTAGGGTGGTTTAGGTTGGAAGGGACCTCTGGAGTCCTCCTCTGCTCCGTACAGCCATGTAGACCCCTTTTCTCCAGCTATGTCACCTACCTGCTTCCTGCAGGAAGAGATATATAATCCCAAAGTTTAGGTCTGCTGTATAGAAAGACTATGGACAAGGAAGTTGTCTAATGTCCACAGCTTATTTAATAATTAAATTCTTGGTTTCAAGGTTAGAGGAAGACATTTACATCTTACAGATCATTTGCTCTGAGAGCTTTTACAGGCTCCATTTTTTTAAGTGGCAATGGCTCTGTTTGGTTAAATTCACTAAGCAGCAGTCTGTTGAAGTCAGGTAAAGCCTGCAACCCTCCCTGAAGACAGCTTTGTCCACAGAAAGAATCAGGAACAATATTTTTGGTAGATATTCATGGGTGTTTTATTTCTCTGACCGCACGGCAGCCAGGAGAGACACAGACCGGCCACATGGCAGCCAGGCCAGGCACGGACTCTGCTCCAAAGACCCAGGAATCATGGGACAACCACAGGTTTCGGGGCGGGGAAAACACCTATAACCAATATGGAACAGGATAACATCAGGGAGCCTGGAAACCCCGTGTAACCATGCCTCAACTCCCAGGGCCCTTCCCCCAGGGGGGCACCTCCACAGCAGTCAACAGTAAAAAAGCAAAGGACTAAACATTCATATAAACATTGATCTCTTTGGACCAGAGTCAAGAAAGAGTATTACAAGGCTGATCTGCTTTGTGATACCTGTGTAAGCACTAGTAGGTGTATTTATGGGGAAAGGCAGAAGTCAAGAACTGATAAATATTTGCTATTTGTGAAAGATGGAAGGGGGAGTCTTCATGTCTGGATCAATTCTGTGACATGATCCTCAAAACTCGTATCGATGACTCCTGAAATGAAACTCACTATAGACTAGTCAAGGAGCATCAGGGGGAACATCATTTGACCCTTTTACACACAGTAAGGTCTGTGTAGCAACCAATGGCAAACCTCAAAACTAAGTACAAATTAAAAATCTGAACAACATACAAAAATGGTTTAGTTCCATCAACCCATCTTGATGCCATCCAGTTTCATCAGCGCTGCTTTTTTAGACTGTGTTGATGCAAGGGGCTGTGATATGCTGCAGGGACATGGAACCCTTGATCTCCAGATCATCCACTCTGATACATCTGAGGTCTATAATGCTGAAATGTTTTTTCTGGAAGATACTAGGAGCCTCAAGTCTGCAACGGGTGTATTATACCCGCTATGCAAAACCACAATCACATTTAACACCAGAAAAAAACCTCCAGTCAGAGATTAATGTTTAAATACAATTACAAATACAATTGCATTTTCCTAAATTAAAAAGTAAAACATTAGAAGCATAGATTGAAGAATTTTGTAATGATGTAGGCCAGTCTGGCTCATCTTCAAAAGAAAATTAAACTCACCTAAAAAACAAAAAAAACAAGTCAAACCAAAACGACCAAACCATACACAAACAAAAAAGAAGAATAATTAACCTTTTTTTTTCTGTATGACAGAAACGCTGACTAATGAAGGCAGAATAGGTTTGGCAAAAAGATGGATGATGTGCCTAAAATTATTCTTTTCTACAACTATTTTTTGTATTTAAAAAAACAAGGGATAAATCTGAGTTTAAAAAACAGTTAAGAAAATATCTATGGACAGTTAAGAAAATGTCAGCTTTCAAAGAAAAATATTAAAGATTTTTAAATTTTAAGATTTAAATTAAATTTTAGATTTTTAAATCTTTAAGATTCAAATATTTTTCTTAAAGAAAAACACTTAAAAATTGCAGCTTTACACATTGACAAAGATTGTTTAGGAGGACAACTTCCCCGGCTTTGGAGAGAAGTCAGCGAAAATAAAATCTCAAGAAACATCAGGAAGGAGCCACCTCTTAACTTCACTGGCCACATGCAGCTCTCACGTTAGCTGGTGATCCAATAAAAATGTGGATAAATACAACCCATTGTTTTTAGACATCAAAGGTCACTACATCGTGTTAGATAAGATTACTGCAAACTAAGTGTACACCAAACCTATGAACTTTAGGAGTTATTATACATGAAAACATCTATACTACTCTAAAGAACTTAACAAAGGTTTCATAAGCCAAAGGGCTGTTAGGAGTCTGTGATGCATGAATAAGTAAGAGAATTAGATTTGTATTACTTTATTTGCGTAACATCTTATTTATATTTTGAATTTATTGATGTTAAAATGCAACATTTATATTAATCCACAGAATGTAGTCAGCAATTTTCATAGTTTCGAAATTATTATTTACTTACTATTATTTAATAGTTCCTATTAAATGTTTGATACCCATAGGTCACATACATGATACAGATTATCACTATCATATATCAGCTCTAACTGATTTTTTAAATGAAGCTGTTAAATTGTTGAAACCTAAAGACAGCTGTTCAGCGAGTTCTTTTGTTGCTTTCCAATCTTTTCAAAGATTCATTTTTCCTTGTTATCTTCTTCAGGGCTTCTTTGTACAGCTAAGCATGAAGTTTAGGGTCTGTTTTCTTTCCCTTAGACTGTTTGTGAATTTTACATTGAACAGCTGCAGGAGAAATTAAAACTTATTTGTCTCACAGAATTATGACTTGTAGAAGTTAATTATTACTTTGACCCTTTGTACAGATTATTCATTATGTTGCATTAAATGAAATGTGATCTTTATGATTTTTTTCAGTTAAAGTACTGATTTCACATGTGAATGAAGTTTGAATTAAGTAAAAACAATTCCTTTTTTGTGTTTTAAAAACTGCTATTAAGAACCTAAAGATATTGCATCTTAAGTAGAAACCACCTTATATATAGAAGACACTTTATATTTCTGAGGAAATTATTTCCTCAGATCTAATAAAAAGTTTTATTTTGTACTCCTCTAATTCCAGCTGTGAAATAAAATGAACATTGTCCAAAAGATGCTACAAAACATTGAAGTCACTTCTGAAGATGTGGGATGTAAATATTTACAAGGTTTTTAATATTTCAAGTCTGCAAACTCTAGAACTGGGAATGTCAGCAGCACCATTTACTTATTTATTTATTTATTTATTACAGTTACTCTGAATATAGCCACAGAAGTGTGATAACAGCACACTTCTATAAACACAGAAATGTTCAAAAATTACCACATGCAGACAAGTCTTATCCAGTGCATAAAATGTATTTGTGAAAACCTTTTTGCAATCATTAATTTCATGTAGTTACAGCACTCTGCTTCCAAATGGCTGAAAAAGCAGTTTAGAAAATGAAATGTCGAGCACAGAAAAGTTGGTGCTGTGATTATATCTATACATTTATGTGGGGAAGGCTTAGAGGCTGTGTGTTCTTGCTGGCTGTTGTATATCCAACGATCAAAGGTAGTTACAAAGTTGAGAGTGGACTGATGCAGTGCTTGCCTGAATTATTTCCACTAGACACTAGCTTTTGCAAAGGATCAAGGGACAGATCCAAAACTAAATTAAGATTCTTATCACAATGCCTGATCTCTGTGTGACTGTCCCTTCAGACACCCATCACAATCCCAAGCTTTGTGACCTTTTTTATGTGTTGACAAGGAGTTAACTTACAAGTTGGTGACTGTGAGTCGAGGACTTTTTACATGTTTATAGAACAGTCTCCAGAATATTTCAAGCTCTGGTGATTTTCTGTCTACTGACTGGATGTGCTGTTCCTTCTCCACTGTGCAGGGAAACCGGAGTATATCTTGTAATTGGGAAGTCCTCACCAAAGTACCTACTAAACTGGCAGCTTATTTGGTCGGCTTGCTATACTCTCCAGTCTTGAACAAGATTTCAAGGATGATAATCAAGCCACAAATAATTGCGTGCAGGCAGCCTTAGCCTCCTCCAGCTCTCATTTAGGTGTCTTAGTGACAGTGAATCACTTGAAGTTCCTCTCCCTCTGAGAACACCAGGCGAGCAGCTCAGAAGTCATGCCGAGAAAGGCAGAGAGAATGATTTCCTTGAAACACTTGCCTTTGTGCACTGCCTGTGCACAGCGCCTGGCTCGGGAGCTCAGGTGCGACACAGATCTTTCGAAAGCCCACATCAATCTGACTGAGGGACATTTTCTTTCAGCGCTCGGGTACCAGCGAAAGCAGCACGTACCTAACTCTCTATGGGAAGGCGCCACACTGGTGGGCACAGGTGTGCAGGGAGCTGCTCCACGTGCTCCCACCGCCGCAGCCCGTGGGGATACCCGAGCAGCGGCGTGGGCTGCGCTCCCCCGCCAAGGGCACCTTGAGGAGCTGGGACCCCCCGCGTCAGGAAGATACGGAACTTTGCTGCCAACTCCCGTGATTTCAAACACTTCCTTTTTGGTCCCAGCTTTTCTTATTAAAAATAAATAAATAATTAATTTAAAATTGTTTTTTCCTTTTCCCGTCAGTGGCAAACATTTCTGGGAGCTTGCCTGTGGGGGGCCGACGGTGCTGGCTGTGCCTCCCTTCCTGCTTGTCCAGGGTGTGGTTCCTTATTGCAGCTCCCGCCTGCCCGGAAGACTGGGGGGCTGCTCTCCACTGGTGGAGGGGCGGAGACGGGCGGCAGCTGTGTCCAGTTGAGGGCTTATTACAAGGAATAACCCCCGAGCACCAGCACAGGTGGAGGGTGACCTGGTAGAAAGCTGCTCTGCTGAGGAAGGCCTGGGGGTCCTGATGGACAACAAGCTGTCCATGAGCAGCAGTGTGCCCTGGTGGCCGAGAAGGCCAGTGGTATCTTGGGATGCATCAGGAAAAGCATTGCCAGTAGTTTGTGGGAGATGATCCTGCACCTCTATTCAGCCCTGGTGAGGCCACATCTGAAGTGCTGTGTCCAGTTCTGGGCTCCTCAGTACAAGAGAGACACGGAGCTCCTGGAGCAGGTCCAGCAGATGCTATGGCCTGTTCAGTCTCAAGAAGAGACAACTGAGAGGGGGTCTCATGAACGTCTGTAAGTATCTGAAGGGAGGGTGCCAAGAGGATGGAGCTAGGCTGGGTGGTGATGAGCAGTAGGACAACAGGCAATGGGCAGAGACTGATGCACAGGAAGCTTCACGTGAATCTGAAGAAAAACGTCTTGACTGTGCAGATGACCATGCATAAGAACTAATTGTCCACAGAGGTTGTGTCCCTCAATGGAGTTACTCAAGAACGATCTGGAAGCAGTCCTGTTCAATTTGCTCCAGCATGACCCTGCTTGAGCAGGAAGATGACCCACTGCGGTCCCTTCCAACCTCACCCCATTCTATGATTTCTCTAGGTAAGGCTATCAGCGTTTCGAGGAAACAAAACAAGTACATGCGCATTTCAAACACCAGTCGGAAATACACAATGGCATTTCTTTTGCCACTAGAGCACTGTTCGGTCCAGCCACAGCAGGAGGAACCGGGTGAGCTCTGAAGGATGCCCGGGCCGCCTCGCTGACCCCGCTCAGCCCCACACATCCGCCTTCTCGCCCGTCCCCGCTTCCCGGCAGCCCCCGCGCCGCCCGGCATCGCGAGACTCTCGGCTCTCGCGACAGCGGGGCGCCGCCATCTTACCCGCTCGCTCGGGCACTCGTTNGCCCGGGCCGCTCTGGATGGTGGTTAAAATGATCATAGAAAACTTCGAGGCGCTGAAATCCTGGCTCAGCAAAACCTTGGAGCCCATGTGAGTAACCACGACCCTTCCTTGCCCTCTCGCCCCCTCAAAATAAACCTTCCATTTGCAGAAGATGGGGATCCGCAGGGGCGGGAAACGCGGTGCCGGAGAGTCCCGGGAGGGCATCCCGGGAGATGCCCTCTCGGCGCCCTTCTTCCCCGGCCGCCTTGTGTGAGGGGCCGCGTCGCTCTCGCGCTCTCCCGCTCTCCCGTCGCCGTCCTCGGCCGGGAGGTAGGACCATCTCCCTCCGGAGGATGCAGCTTAGCCCCCTAGCGACCGCCTTCCTCTTCCCTTTGTAGCCCAGGGAGAGCGGGAGACGCTGTGTGTGCGTGTGCAGCTCGCTGTGCCCCGCGCTCAGCCCCGGAGAGGCCGCGTTAATGAGCACGGCGCGCTGCCCTGTTCAGGGACCTTCTCCGAGAGAGCTCAGGTGCCACTGGGACGTCTTGCGGGATCCTGAGATCTTCCCAGTAGCATTTCCTACAGACTCGTGGCACATCATTCGTGGTTATTTTGAATATGTGACGCTCTCTGGTTTTCCTCCCCCCAAATAAAAATTGCATCAATAGAGGACTTGGAAGTAGGAGCCCCAGAGAGTAATTTACCTGTTTGTGAATACCTGCGTGGCCTCTAAGCATAACATTCGTGTGAGTAAGTGAAGCTCTTCTGCAAATACATCTTCCTTCTCTGAATAGTATTTTAGTGGAACTGAGGTGTGAACTTAGTTTTAAAGGTTTATCTTCTGGAAGTGTGGTGTCTGTAGATCAAAGGATACACTTTTCTCGTCATTCTGAGCCACTATTTTAACATGTCTGAATTAAATTGCTGGAGTTTGATTTGAATCAAATGAACTGGAACTTCTGAATTCAGTCTGGTGTTAACTTCTGCGCTGAGGTGTTTGCCGACTGTAGGTTTTACTCTTGACGAGTTCAGATGTGGGCGGGGGGGGGAGGGAGACAAAGTTTGCTTTATGGCTTCCATAGTCATTAGTTAAGTATATATATGTATAGATACAGATTGTGGGGCTTATGCTGAAATAACTTGAAAAAGGTATAATACGCTGGAACATTTTTAGGAGAGCTTAACTTGGGTTGTTTTTTGTTTGGGGGTTTTTTTTTTTTTTTTGAGGGGCTGGGGGAGGTAGTGGTGCTCCTTTATTCCATAGGATCTAATCCACACCACACTGAAATAGATGAACCATGAATTTACTTTCAGTGAACTTTCAGTTAGGCCTGCAGTAAATTACACTGAGTGTCTTTGTTATGAAAGGTTTGATGTTTAAGATTTTATTTTTTGGGGAAAAAAGATTATCATCTTGTAAAGCTGTAGTTTGGGGAGGGTGGATTACTTTTTCTCTTGGGTCAAGATAATGCAATATTCAAATAACATAGTGTGTTGTGTTTTGGTGTAATAGACTTCCCTGGTCCTCTGCTGCATAATGTTCACTATTAGTTTCTGGATTCTTTCTTGTATGAATATTTCGTTAATGGAAATCAGCAGTTCGATGTCAGTATTTTAGAGTGTGCTGGTTAAGAGGCTTGGAAGAGACTCAGGTTGGTCCATGTTTCTTTGTTTGAATGTTAAACCGTGAGATCTCCTAGCAATAGTCAGCAGTTAAAGGGTGAAATCAAGATTTTCAGCTGTCATGATCAGTGCAATTTCCTGCTTTTTTTTCACTAAGAGGACCAGCGTATATCTGTTAGGTTAAATGTGGTGTGTGAGCAGATCAAATGTGGTTGTCGTTCTGGAAAACTGTGGAGAGCTGGGGAGATATTGGTCTGAAGGATGTTGACTTCTCTGAATTCTTAGCTTTGGGAGGCAACAAACCAGCAAGGACTGTCATTCAGTTTTCTTCAGTGTCCTATGTAACTGCATTGTTGAATAGAAACTGGAATTGGTGGAGATTTATTGTCTTTTCTTAGCAGTCAAATACTGTTGGAGGTGCTTTTAGTGTCAGCTATCTGAAATGTGTGACTACAGCCATAGCTTCTGGCTGTATGAAAATTTTAGTGTGCAGCTCCTTCTAAAGAAGTAACTGTTGCAGTACTAGTAAAGTGAGGTTCTAAGTTCTGATCCTCTGGAGGTGTTGCCGTAGCCCAAAAATGATTTTCCTGTTAATGAAACAAAAGTGCCAAGTGTTTTTGTCTAGTGGCTCTCTCAGAAACCTTTAGCTGCAAGATACGTAGCTTAACCTCCTAGCTGCACTAACAAAGACACCACTGTATTAGGTCATTATGGAGCTGGTGTCTTGGTGGTTTTATGGGGAGAAGTGCATTTAAGAAGAAATGTAAATAAATTTTATACAAACACGTATAGATCTATATTTATGTGCTAGTTACCTCGAGCTGAGTAGTTAGAACATGCTGCACTTTCCAAGTTGCCCTTTCCAAGCAGATAACATTTTTTAATCAGGATGTATAACTTACTCCAAAGGCCATAATGCAGGTACTTCTGAAACATAATGTTTCAGAATTAAGATACAGCAATAGCCACAAAACTTGTCATTTTATCTTTAAACCATTCTAAAAATGTTAACTTCTTAGTATAATGAAACAAATGTGTTACATAATTATATGGACTGGACATGATTCAGTTGTTGGATTGCTTTCATATGGAGTCTCTGGGAAACACTGTTCATAGACAGGAATGTTTGAAGGAGGGGGATGGTGGAAGATTTAAGATTTGGAAATTTTTGTTAGTGGTAGATTGTTGGGTTTGTTTGTTTTGGACTACTCTAATGCCTTTGGCAAAGCCTTGGTGATCATCCGTACAAAAAGGCCTTCTCTGAGTTTTGTCTTGTTGCAGTGAGGCAGAAACTGAAAATGCTGCCATGCTGGAGCATTTGCACAGTCCAGCTCCGTTTGAGGGCTGATAGGTCTCTAGGAGCTTTCTACAGCTCTACAAGAAGAGGTTGCTTTTGTGGTTTTGGAAATATCTCTTTGCGCAGCTCTGTTTGGTGTACAGAGAATTGCTAAATATACACATGGAATCATTGCAAATACAGCCATGTAAATGTAGTACCAGTATAAATAGAGTGGCAGGAGCTTTTTTGTGCTGTGGCTACTGTGTTTGACTAGAATTATCTTGTATGTTCAACTCCAGTCAGCTCTGTAAAGAAGGCATTTGTTACCAGTCATCCTCTTTGCTTGCAAACAGCAATGAGCTAAGTTTTTAGTGTTACACATTTTCTTGTCTGTGGCATGGTTTCTGTCAAGTGTTGGAAAATAATGTTAAACTTGGAATATAACCGAATGCCTGTCACTTCTGATTTCTGTGCTAACAAGACACTCACTGAGCCTGTCAATCATGATGGGTTTCTTTACTGCAAGTCCATCCCAGATACTATATAAACTGTGTATATAGTCCTTGCTGGAATGTCAGGATCTGGCTTGGCAAAGTTCCAAGTAGGGATTTCTTTAATTTTTTTTCTTGAATTTGTTTGAATCTCTACTTGTGAAAAAACTACCTTTTTGTACTAATGCTGCTGTCACAATTTCGTTTCTAAGACATTGTAATGTTCTCCTCTTTGCCCTAATTTTATACAGTGGAAAGTTTCCTTGGTTTTAGTTACTTTGTGTAAAATAAATTAAATTGAAATATTTCCGTGGCCCACTGAATTTTACTTTCAATTTGATTAAGGATCCCATAACTAATGTTTTTCCACTTCACTGTATTTACGTTTTTTTGAAGGTTTGTTCCTGTACTAAATCAAACTTGAAAAAAAGATGAAATGCCTACAACAACATTTATGCTCTATTTAGGCATACCTCATTGAAATGGAAAGGCATTGGTGAATTGTGTAAGTGAACATGATGTTGTAACGACTTACATCAGATGGAATAAAATCAAAATTGTTTAAAGAATATTTTGAGTGTATTTATCATTGGAATATTTTATGGCAGATGATCTGCATCCTCTGGTGTTCAGTTATACCCTCACTATTCTTTGTTTGTCTTGCTTTTCAACCCTTATTTTTTGGCTTCACGTGTTACTGACAAAAGGTAGCAAATAAAAAAGGTGGTGTAAGGAATATGCTAATAAGCCAGGACATTGAAAGCATAGAAATAAGTTAAAATGAGAAACCTTGTCATTCCTTTCCACATATATGTGGCACAGCATCCTACCAATAACACTCATTGGCCCACCATGAGATTTCTCTCATTTTCAATTAAACTTCCTGATAAGTTCAGAAGCAATAAGTGTTTCTCTTCATTTCACCTAATTTGTTAACGCTTTGCATGAAGCTATTTGTAAACTATTTGATAACTAAAGCACAAATACACATCAGTGGTATGTCACTTTTCACACTCGTTATTTTTCTACGTCTGTTATGAAACTTGATAGTCTGTTCACCTGACTCACAGAGAGCTACTGTATTTGAGAAATCAAGGTTCCTAGCTTGGAGTGCTGATACTGCTAAGCTTCTGTGTAAAAATATTGTTAGTATTAAAGTATTGGTATTATTAGGTATAGTTCAAAGTAGAAAATAAAAAGGAGAAAATGACTCCTGTTACAGGAAACCTTTTTTGTTCTTACAGTGAACATCAGCAGTGAAGTGAAACCCCTTTAACTGCATTGCAAGTCATAAAGACACTGTGATGAGTTTTGCTTTCTGCATTGAATGGGTGTTGGAGAGCCAGCAAGCTGACAGCTGTTCTGCCTCATGAGAGCTGTCTTGAATCTAGGGGTGGCATTCTAGGCTGCCAATTACTGGTTGCAGCTGTATGAACATGTCAGATCTGGGTATCATAATAATTTAGAACTGATTTAATGGCATCATTAGCTTGAATAGCAGCTTTGGAGGCTGCAGCATTCCTCAATGTGTTTCTATCGCATTAAGTACTGTTAGAGAGTTAATGAAAGTGAGTATTCTAAGAGTGGTCCTCAGCTACGATAGTGTCTCAAGATAAAAGTTGTATCTTTCTGAATGAGTTTGTTATTAATTTTACTTACTGAACATTGTAGCTTTTTAATAGAATTTCTTTTTATTTAGTAACAGCAGAGTGGTGCAACTGCCTGAATTAGGCTGGCTGCACTGCCCAGTATGCAATGTACATCTTTCTACACCTACTCAGCCCTGCAAGTACAAAGCATTTCTCTCAGCCTTCAAACACAGCCATGTCCACCTTGGTTAATGTCAAGAGCTGAGCAGTTTTTTAGCAATCAGTCTTCAGGCAACAAAACTAGACTCTGATATTTAGGTTATTAACTCTCAGGATCAGAGCACAACAAATAACATGCACCTACATGTTACTTCCTTTGCAGCAACACCATTCGTGGCCTGGAGGACTACAGACCTGCTTTTGAGGTTTCAGTGTATTGCGGTAGTTTAAATTTGTCAAGGAACTCGTTTCAGGATTTGCAGTATCTTTTTGGTTTTTACATTAATTTTAAAACTGAAGAAAAAAACCCCTTGTGTAGTTTATTTACCATCTTAAAAAAGTAGTGTGTGCATACAGTATAAGCTGTTAAGAAGGGCTCTTGTACGTACAGCTGTGCCAGTAATGCGATTTTGCAAACGCTTTTACTATCTATTCCACATAAACTGCATTTCTCAGTTAAGCCTAATGTGTGTAGTTGCATGGTGATTAAAAAAGTCAAAGGGGGTCCTCAGAACATATTTTATATTGAAAAAAATCCAGAGTATTGGAAGTGGATAGGTTAAAAAGTGTTTAATGAATTGCAAAGTAAGAAGAAAAGACTGTACAGAGAGTTGAGTCAGTCAAATTACTTTTCCTTTTTCAAATAATACGTACAACAAAAAAATTAAGGCTTAAATTTACTCTGACAGCTTCAGCTTTTCTGGTTTATCTTTACTTGAAATAGTAATTTCAAATAATGACTCAAAACTAGGTGAGGTCAGAAACATGGGATTTTAAACTTTCCTGTGAGCTTTGTTGAACTGTTCCTTCTGTGATTGAGAAAATATTTGCTTGGGAATTACTTTCCTTTTTGAAGCTTTTATCTGTTGCATAGCAGTTGGAGGTATCCATATAATTCTCTGAAGAACATGTAGAGATCTAGCAAGAGAATTCTTCCATCTATGCCTGTATATTCAGTAGTGCTTATTAAGTCAGGATTGCATGAGCAATCTCCCTTGTTTAATAGAGAGGAGTAGACACTGGATATTTTCTGATTTAGGGAATACAGACTGCAGAAAAGTATTACTAGAGGTAAAAACGTTTAACATTGCTAGTAACAATGATGTATATTCAGAAATTGGGTGTAAGAGAACATGCTATGGTGTTTGATTGTAGCACATACTGGGATGTACTCGCTGCAGTGGAAATGAATTCAGATTACTTGTGCCAGCTGGAGTTTGTTTGTTAAAGAAAACACGAATGTGAAAACAGGAGGAGAAATTTGTGATTACAGATGCATATTAGTGCTTGCAGCACATGCCTACAGAATGTTGAGGGGATGGAGATATGGGAATCAGAGTTGAGAAATGTTTTTCTGCATGTTTTGATGGATGTGACCATTTTTCTAGTAGCCAGACTTTATCATAAGAATGAAGTTATGTATAAAGTTCTGTCACACTTCTAATGCACAGATTGTGTTTATGGTGAGGACTGAGGTACCACACCATATTCAAGTTTAGCTAAGGATTCAAACCTCTATTTAACAACTGAAAATACATATCATTTAGTGAGCAGTAGAATCAAAATATACATTTATTGTTTATTTTTAGTGCAACTTAGAGTATTTGAAGTATGTTGGTGGTATTCTCATTTTTCTGTGTTGTCAATTAAGGATCTTTCACTATTATCTTTCAATTTGCAAGAATATAGCATGAACAGATTGTACAATCATTACTGTATGATAAATCCTTGTGCTACACAGTATATTTGCTGCCATCAGCATGGGTGTCTTTCCTGTTTTCTTTATTCTCACATTTCTTGTTAACAAAGTCAATTATAAGAGCATGAAATGCAAGACAGAGAGGTTTAGAAAAACCCTATGAAGCTAGCTCAAAATGGGTGAAGAATTCATGTATGCACAACAAAGACAGAGCAAGCATATTGCGTATTATTCACACACAAAAGCTGCTATTCTGTAAGAAGATACTGTTAAACTAGAGAACATAAGATCTTGTTTATTGGAAAAACTCAAGGCCCCATAATCCAAACCAGTGGACTTTGACTAAACCAGTGGATGGAGAATTTATTGGGAACATTTCAGAATTAATTTTGAGTGAAAAAGTAGAAAGGAATTGCTTTTTAAAAAAGCAGCTCCCCCCCAACAAAATGATTAAAGATCATGTCTAGAACTCTTGATAGCTATAAAGAATCAGGCAGACCTCCTTTATTTCAAGTTTTGTGAATTTTAAATTTCTTCTTTACTTATGCGACCAGTTGGTCCCCTCTTCCACGACTTGAGGTTGCTAGCAATTTAATTTTAGCATCATCTTAAAAAAGGGCATTTTATAAGAGTTTGAAAAGCAATAAAAGATCAGATTATAAACTTGTTAGATCTATTTAAGATACTATCTACAGAAACAGTCTTCACAGTAGTGTGGAGAAAACAGACTAATTGCTTGTGGGTTTTTTCAAGCTTTGAAGAAAGATATAGAAAAGGAGACTTCTGTTTCAAGTCATTACCTAAAAAACGGACGTCAGCCTCTGTGCAAGGATCATTTGCAGTTTAATTTTAAAAAATGGAAAGAAAGCACATAAAATCATAATGTTGATTTACAAAAGCATCTTCATTTCACTCTACCACATAACTCATTGTACTCATTATTGCTTAATTGGTATCAATTGGAAATAATGTCTGTTACTATTTAAAAAAAAATAGTATTTTTTAAGTAGCCAAAATTGAAAGCGTGTAAATTCTTATTGTTGTAGAAATTCGCCTGTACACACTGAAAAATAGTAATAATAGTAGAATTCATTATGATTGTTTTGCATTGTTCATATGTGGCTGTATAGGGTGTTAATGCTGAAAAATGTACACGAGTGCACAGCCGAAGGTGATCCTGTATTTTGCAAATTAAAAGTACATTTTCATTGAGAATATTTTTATAAGCATATCTTCGATTTTGGTGGATGAATTCAAGTCCTGGGGTGGACAGGATTGCTAAGATTGCCGAAGCCATCATGGTTGGGAGAATGAAAGCATTAACTGTTCATTATTTTTAAACAGCTTTTGTTTGTTTGGGTTTTGAGGTTTTGTTTGTTGGTTTTGTGTGGTTTTGTGGGTTTTTTTGGTTTGTTTTTTGGGGGGTAGTTTATGGTTTGTTTAATTTTTTACAGTCTAGGTTTTCCAGAGAAGATTTTCTCAGTTTTATCCTGCTCATGAAAGAGGAATCACTTTAAATTGAATATGAGGTTGTTGTATAGTCAGTAGTGTAGGAGCTGAAGAATTAAAATACACTGTAGTAGCTAAGAGCAGTAGGTTTTTACCTTCTTGACTGACTTGGGGGTTTTTTCCCCCCTTGTTTTTTCCTTATTCCTCCTCTTCCTCCC